>OY754981.1:21202141-21554641 GCA_963576475.1 Molanna angustata
CAAAAATAAGAAAGATAATAAATGTAAATGTAACAAAAATATTTATTTTAAAATAAAATAGAAATATTATATCGAATAATAATAAAGTACGAACACAGTCATATTAACAAAAGTATAAAAAAACGAATATTAAATACGAAATCATAACATAATTTAATAATCTATAGAAATATCGAGTAAACATCATCGAAAAATATATTCCACTCCGCGATACTGTACACCGAGACAATACCGGGTACGTAGGCGTAAATACGAAATACCAAAATCTAACACCGCGACGAATCACGCATGAATCTAGGACTATTCGCCACCAACATTTGTTAGCCAGCGAAACGTAATATAATATATCTCACTGATAATATATACATAACTTGTACTTTTATTTCAGATTAAAAACGTTTAAACATTTATTCATTTTAAATTATTAAATCAAATATACATTTAAATTTAATAAAAAATTATATCCTATTTAAAAACAAAGCATTTAAATACTTTACGCTGAATATATTAAATAAAAAATAAATTATTTTTTTAATTTTTTTTTTAAATATAGTTACCTAATCACTATAACAACAAACATATATACGTATAGGAACGTCCACAAACAAGAGACCTTATAAGCATCGAACAAAAATAAACTCTAAAAATATTTACAATTTACAATTCATACAATTAAAACAAAGCAACTTCAATTATAATATACTGATAATATCATAATAAATAAAACACAAAAAAATTATATTTTAGTTTAAAACAACTATAAAAATATTTTTATTTTTTATTTTCTTAAAAAATAGTTATAATATTTTTTTTTATTTTTATTTATATTTATAAACTGTAATACAACTTGAAGAATATAACTCACATCAAATGTTATACGATAAAATGAACATCATGGACAAGAAAATACAGAACAATCGTCACAAGACCAAGCAACCGAAATTTATTCAACAAACATCAAATTGCCAAGCGTATGGAGACATCAGATACAATTATGGTTTTTCACCATAGAAGCCCAATTTTCAAACGCAAGAATAACTAAGGATGAATCCAAATATAATCATGTATTAGCCGCATTAGATCCAGAAACCATGTCATGCGTCGCTGACGTCATACAATTTCCGCCAAGTATGGATAAATACAAAAACCTCAAACTCACACTTCTGAACCGTCTACAAAAGTCTGAAGAGAGAAGACTCACGCAATTACTCCATGGAATACAATTAGGAGACAAGACACCATCAGAACTATTGCGAAGGATGAAAAGCCTAGCTGGACCAACATTAAATAACAACACGTTAATTACAAGATTATGGATAGAACGACTACCTCATCGTATACAAGAAATAATTTCAGCCATTAATACAGATGACGTCACAGTACTAGCCACAACAGCAGACAGAATAATGGAAGTCAACAGTAGAACTGACGTTCAAGCAGTAAACCTACCATCAACTTCTTCATTGAGCAACACAGCAACAAGCGACCAAAGCACAGTAAACCTACTTTGTACAATGCAGCAACAAATACAAATGCTAACCGACAAAATAATGGGACTTGAAATTCAACAGAGGCAATCAAGACCATTCTACAGAAATAATCAACGCGACCATTCAAGATCAAGATCCACAAGCCCAAATAGATATCAAAAATATAATAATAATTATAATCGGCAAAACAAACGCAATTTTAAATACAATTATAATAACAATAACTTCCAACAAATGCCAAATAATAATAATAATAACTATCAGCAAATGCGTAATAATAATAACGATAACGTCAAGCCGCTGGATATATGTATACCACATCAAAAATATGGAAGTCAAGCAAAATACTGTCGACAGCCTTGCACTATAACCATCCGGAAAACTAAAAATGCGACAGGTGTGTGAGACAACACCGTCGCAAATGAAGCATCGTCTCTTTCTACCAGATATAATCACGGGCGTGCAATACCTTATCGACACAGGAGCCGAAATAAGCATCATACCAAGATACCTAAAAAACGACAAGGCAACCATCGCTACAGACAGTATCATCACTCCTATTTATGCAGCAAATGGAACAATAATACCTTCATATGGACACCGAATTATCAATTTAAATCTCGGATTACGCCGGAATCACAAATGGAAATTTATAGTCGCCGACGTAACCAAGCCGATCATAGGGGCAGATTTCTTAACCAATTATGATATATTGGTGGACTTAAAAAGAAAATTACTCATTGATAAAAAAACAGGGTTGACAAGCAAAGGAACCGTCTATAGAACAAGTGTTATAGACATAGCAACAGTACAGTCAACATCAAAATTCCAAAAAATTATACGAAAATACCCAAGTTTAACAAGAGCAGATATGGCACAAAAAGGATCAAAAACAAATATTACTCATCACATTCAAACCAGAGGACCACCCGTCACAACCAAAATGAGAAGGCTCAACCCATTACAATTAGAAATAGCAAAAAAGGAATTCGCATATATGATCGAACAGGGAATATGTCGCCCTTCGAAAAGCAATTGGTCAAGCCCTTTGCATATGGTAAAAAAGCCAGATGGAAATTATAGAATGTGTGGAGATTACCGACGCCTAAATTCAATAACAAAACCGGACAAGTACCCGATTCCACAACTTCAAGACTTCTCACATAAACTACACGATGCAAAAATATTCACTAAAATAGACCTCTCAAGAGCATATAACCAAATAAACATGGAAGAAGAAGACATACAAAAAACCGCCCTACTAACACCATTTGGACTGTATGAATTCACGAAAATGCCACCAGGACTGTCCAACGCCGCACAAACATTTCAACGACATCTACATAACATAACACGGGACCTAGAATACGTCTTCACGTACATTGATGACATTCTGGTCGCCTCCAGAAACATAAACGAGCATGAGAAGCATCTCGACAAACTTTTCGAAAGATTATCCGAAAACGGATTAATTATCAACCAGGATAAATGCAAATTCGGCGTAGAAGAAGTACACTTTTTGGGTTACCGAATCAACAAAAACGGAAGTACACCAATACCAGAAAAAGTGGAAGCAATAATAAAAATTGAACCCCCAAAGGACGCAAAAGGACTCCGACGTTTCATGGGCATGCTAAATTTTTATAGAAAATTTTTGCCAAACGCAGCCGAAACGCAAAAAATTTTATTCGACCAATTAAAAGGGTACACCAAAAATGATAAAAGAAAACTACAATGGACAACTGAATTAAAAAAAGCGTTCGACAAATGTAAGCAAGATTTGACACAAGCCGCACTACTCGTACACATAAACTCCTCGGCAGAGATAGCAATAATGGTCGACGCATCAGATCACGCCATGGGCGCAGCACTTCAACAAAAAACGGATAACAGCTGGCAACCTATATCATTTTTCTCCAGAAAATTTAATAGCGCACAAGAAAAATACAGTACGTATGACCGAGAACTCACCGCCATCTACGAGGCGATTAAATATTTCAGACCACAAATAGAAGGAAGAAACTTTGTAATAATCACCGACCACAAACCGTTAATTTTCGCCTTTAATAAAATCAAGCTCAACTCTCCTAGACAAGAAAGACAGCTGGATTATATAAGTCAATTCACCACGCGCATCAAACACATATCAGGCGAAGAAAACATAGTCGCAGATACTCTATCAAGAATCGAAGAGATAGAAATAACATCAAACATCGACTATATTAAAATGGCAAGAGAACAACTCACAGACAAAGAGCTCAAGAAAATGCAGGAAAATTCATCTCTATCACTAAAGAAAATCTCAATACCTAACACTAACAAAATGTTATGGTGTGACATCTCAACCAACACGTTACGACCATATGTACCAATCACAATGCGAGAAGAAGTAATAATATCAGTACATAAATTAAGTCACCCCGGAGTAAAAACAACATCAAAGTTATTAAAACATAAATATATTTGGCCCAACATTGACAAAACAGTAAAAAATGTTGTGAACAACTGCATCGAATGCCAAACTTCGAAAATTCATCGCCACACTGTAACACCTTTGAAACAATACAAACAAGTATCATTGGACAGACTCAAACCAGCATTCTTCCTGAACGAGAACACAGACTACGGCGTAGAACCAAGCAGTAGACACACCACCTCTACAGAACAGAGATGGACGTCCACGCCACAGACGCACCAAGCCACTACGCCAGATGACACTTCAGATGACACTTCAGATGACACTCCAGATGCCACCCCAGAACGGCAACCACATACAACCACTAGAGCCGGAAGACGAGTATATTTCCCGGAGCGATTCACCAGCTACAAATATTTCTAAGCTGAGTAATTTTTAATCATTTTTATAACCTGAATAATTTCTATTTTTAATTTTTGTATAATTGTAATATGTATTCAATATAGATAAAAAATTTGGTCAATATGCAACTAATATTTGAATATAAAATCTTATAAAATTCCAACTTGACCAAATCAAAATAAGAAAATGCTGTATAATAAGAAAATGCTGTATACTAAGAAAATGCTGTATAGAAATGTAAATTTAATTGTAATTTTATCTTCTTGTTCAAATTACAGTACATATAAAAAAGTACATTGAACAAGTTAATATAAACAATATTTTTTTTTAGAAATGTATAAGTATAGAAATAAGAACATGATAAATATATGACCTCTAAATTTTTATTAGTAAAATAAACTGCTATATATATATATATGTAATGCCATTTCAGGTAACCAATATAAAATTTCTTTGTATTTAAAAAAAACATATGTCATTGTTACAGACAATCAGAGGAAATGCTGAGGAACGGACCAGGGTGGCGCTATCCAGCTGGCAGGGGGGTGATGTAGCGGGTGCAACCAGCCGAGTTGACCACCCACTTCAAGGAGTAGGGGGGACGTCAGCCGGCTATTTAAGATCCTGCACATCACGTTCCCGTCGTTCAGTTTAACCAAGGCCAGCGGTAGATCGTCACTCTGCTCGACTCACATTTCGATTCCGCGTATTCATCGATCTATTTTATTTAAATTATTTTATAGTCAATTATTGAAGTATATACCAATCTTGAATTATAATTAGAGTCAAACTATCAAATAAACACGTAAGTCAAATTCAAACTATTTTAATACCTGTCTGTAATATCAATTAATTTATATTTAATATGATAAATTTATAAATGTTTTATGGTGTGGCGTGGGTACCCCCTCCCCCCCCTCATTCTGCTGTGTAACGTTCTTTAATTAGCTTGCAACTAATTACCGAGTTACGCACGGCAGGATCGAGTACACACGCGACATCATTTCGCGTTGGATTTGGGAACAGGCGACAGGTTATCACCTAGTGCCTTTCTAGACCGGAGCACCCTTCTGCAAATAAATAAATTAACATTAAAATCCAATTCCCAACCTAGCGCGAAATTATTACCAACGAACACGACAGCAGGTGGGCGTGTCACAAGGAGCCAATCACGTCGCGCTAACAATATTTGACATAAGCGGCCATCTTGTACGCTACGAGTCACTTGACGGTGAGCTTTCAGTGTGAGTAGACGTGTGTCGCGCGCGTGCTTTTCGTTAAGTCCTTGAAAATGCCTGGTGATATTCAGGCGAAACGTCGGAAGACAAATGGTCTTAGTCAAGACCTACTGACACGGGAATACCGAGATAAAAAATATTATAACATATATATATATATATATATATATATATATATATATATATATATATATATATATATATATATATATATATATATATTATATATATATATATATATTATATATATATATATAATATATATATATATATATATATATATATATATATATATATATATATATATATATATATATATATATATATATATAATATATATATATATATATATATATATATATATATATAAATATATATATATATATATATATATATATATATATATATATATATATATATATATATATATATATATATATATATATATATATATATATATATATATATATATATATATATATATATATATATATATATATATATATATATATATATATATATATATATATATATATATATATATATATATATATATATATATATATATATATATATATATATATATATATATATATATATATATATATATATATATATATATATATATATATATATATAATATATATATATATATATATATATATATATATGTTAATATTAAGATTTTCGCGGGTGAAAGATGATGGATTGTTTTCTAGGGTAACCCGCGTATAGTCTTGAGAAAGACTGTTGTTTAACTCCCAACGTTTCAGCCAGATAGCACTGACCATTTTCAAGGGGGGTTTCGACTTGTATATTGAGTTATGTTTGAATTGGCGGCGAGCGCACACCCGTTCAACTCAGAAGTTAATATCCAAGTGAGGCCCTGTACGAAGCTAACTGTCAAATTTACTTTGTGTTTGTATCGTTACTGTCTGTGACCTGGTGATTCTTTTGTTAGGGGTAGGGTTTATTATACGCAAAAATAATATTAAAACCATTTTCCGAACCAACAATAAAATTAACTCATTACTTAGAAGCCCCAAACGAAACGAAACGTGCCGAATTTACCGGGAAGCCATTGAAATCCATAAAAACGAACATAATATGAATAGCCGGGACGATGGTATAAGAATACCTAATACTTGGAAAGATGTACTTAACGATTGTAAAACATATCAGAAAATATCAACAAATAAACCGATTCCAAGTAATGACTCTGTGAAAGTACGTATCAATACAACCATTACAGAGAACAATGAAATAAACCCTACCCCTAACAAAAGAATCACCAGGTCACAGACAGTAACGATACAAACACAAAGTAAATTTGACAGTTAGCTTCGTACAGGGCCTCACTTGGATATTGACTTCTGAGTTGAACGGGTGTGCGCTCGCCGCCAATTCAAAACATAACTCAATATACAAGTCGAAACCCCCCTTGAAAATGGTCAGTGCTATCTGGCTGAAACGTTGGGAATTAAACAACAGTCTTTCTCAAGACTATACGCGGGTTACCCTAGAAAACAATCCATCATATATATATATATATATATATATATATATATATATATATATATATATATATATATATATATATATATATATATATATATATATATATATATATATATATATATATATATATATATATATATATATATATATATATATATATATATATATATATATATATATATATATATATATATATATATATATATATATATATATATATATATATATATATATATATATATATCTCTTATATAATCTTATATTATTGATTTTTTAAATTTATTTGTTACGGGAAAAATAGTAAAGTACATATAAAAATTAAAAATACAAAATAAAACCCCATTGAAAGTGTATATACCTGTGTATGTATTTTAATTACACATGTAAGTAGAATTATGTCGACCTTACAAATATTAGTTTATATCAGTGGGATTTTACATATTGTTTAAATAAATAAACAATGATTAAAATTTTTACAATCAATTATATAATAAATCAATAATATATCGCTGGAACGTAGGTTCCAAAGAAAAAATATTCATGTCGATAGGTACTTAATTTTCAAACTTCATTATCCCATACGTAATAATTTCACTACAGAAAATATTAACGCACGGTAAAAATAAAACCTTAGAATACAAAAAAAATTACCATATCAAGACTGAAATTAGAAATATTTATGCAATATATCGGTTAGATACAATTTGTGGATTCAAAGATTGTTATTAATCACAAAACTGCAATACGTGTACCTTTTTTTGAATACAACCCATAAAATACACAAGAGCAGCTAATAAATAACAATCATAATTTTTGTTTCATATCCATATTGCAATATTTATTTAACGACACACTTTCATAACAATAAAAGTGATTAGATTGATTAACGGTCACAGATCGACATCAAAGATTGAAATAATTCTTCCAAATGCCAAAATGAGCGAAATACCCTTCATACTAAGTTGCAATATTAATTAATATAACTTTTAACGTTGCCAACATCGCTCTAGTGCGCCTTGTAGGAAAGTAAATCTTTCGATATTTATTACAGCGCCGCGGCTCATTTTTGCAGAAAAATAATTCTTAGATATTTACTGGAGCGGTGAAGTATGTATCTCAGCTCGGTCTGATTTTGATGAAATTCGTTCGCAAATGTCAAACCATAATGACCGTATCCAAAAATAAATAGCATCAGATGTATAACATTTAGATTGGTCCAGTAAGTAAATAAAACCATGCAATGAAATTATATCGGATGTAGGTTAGTTTGCATTTCTTTATAATTAAGAAATATGTACATTTTATTGTGTTTCAAATGCGGGTCATAATATTATGCTGTCGAAGAGACGAGAAACAAAAGGTTGTTTGCCTTTTTTATGATATCCATATTTGTGTGTAAGAAATAATTCTCATGTATGTATAATCTGCCTTCATAGGTCAAACAGCTCATTTAACATTCATCTTCTTCTCCTTTGCTATAACTGAATTCTTTATCTGTGCCGACTGTTGAGGTCAGCTCGCCTCGTTCTCAAATTATAAGTCCTGCTGTCCTGTATAATGTCACCTAGGCCATGTATCTGTAATTTGTTTCGTCTTCCCACGATCCAGAATTTCTTTGGTATTCCTCTGGGTGTAAGTCGAGGAAGATTATTAAGCATTATGTAAACATTGATCCTATTGAACAGGGAATGTGGTCTCAACCGAATGGCCAGAGTGCTCAATAAATGTAGTCTGACGATAGAAGACTTGAACGTCTGAATGCGGTCTGCACAAGAGCTGCGGAGGTCTCAGGGGGAGGCCTCAGGGGCGTGCCTAGAACCTTCGGACGAGACAAACCCTGGAATAAAATTGGGAAATGTCGAAAATTTAATGTTTTTAAGCGTCGTTGTTCATTTGAGTGGTCATGAAAATATTTTAAAATTACATGCCAAAATAAAATTTACATTGTGGCCCTTTCAAGTATCGTATCTAGATATATTTTTCAATTTTTAATCTTGTATTATGGTTTCAATAAAACAGACAAAAAACATTAGGTCTTGAATTTCTTAACATTCATAGGCAAGCCAAGATTTTCGGCTTCTATAAGAAATTCCGCTACTGGCGAGGCCTATGTCCTTTACTCACTTTACTGGACGAAGGGAGGCTGACACCGAAGAAGAAGAAGTAATTTTATTTTAACACTGCAAGATCACGAAGAGCACACAAAAAACAACAATACAAACGACAGTTTCACTTTATGGAAAAGGAAGGATTAACCAGAAACATGTGGATAACACGTGTGTCTAGATTTTTTTGAAAAATATGGAATCAAATGCATTTTCTGTATCATCAGGTAATTGATTTCAGTACCGAATTGTTTGAAATGTGTACGAGTATGTCGAGATCATAAATTTGTGACGATCAGTTCTTTCTGTCTATCTCAATAAAAAAAAAAACAAAAATACACAATTTTTGTGTACCTATGTGTAATTTTATTTATGTAGGTAAACAAACCATTGTAAGTATTTACTTAATGACTACGCGTTTAGTGACAAAAAAACTTTGGTATAAAAAAAACATAGCCACACGAGAACTAAAAAACCTGACTATTTGATCCGTATAAAAACTGATGTTTATGTTGTCTTTATGGGGACACTTTTACTTTTCATTCGAAATGATGGAAATTACGTAATTTTCTAAAATGCTCAACAGACATATTTGCTATCTCACCGTGCCACAAACTTAAACTTTTTGTAAGTCATTGGCATTTGTTTTTCTCCGCCATCGGCTTAGTCATTTGTTCTATAATTTAAATCCCTGGTTCCCATCCAGGCAGCCTCGTCAGGCACTCGCTACACAGCCACACACCGGAAAATTCATCTTGCCCCATTTCCGCATGAGGTGATTGCAGTTCACCTGTCCTGTGTGGGTTCCGTTTTAATGGACCCAGAATTTACGGGAAAGGTTGAAGCCCAGAACCTTCAAGGTGGGATCCTGAATTATGTTCTTATTTTTCCTAGGATCTGCGCTACGAAGAGCAACTTCAGAGCCTTCGAGGCTTTCTGTCTTAAATATGGTGTACACTTATCTTTACTATCAGTGAACGGTGAGCCAGTTGTTTCCATATAATTAGCTCAAACCAGAGGCAGTGAACTGGCTCTTAGCGCTGAAACCGTGGTTTTTAAATCTAATATACCATATGAAAAGTAAAGTAATTAAGGTAGGCAAAGAGAATCTTCCTAATATGTTGTTTTTTTTGTGCTGCAAAAAATTAACCACTATATTATGTATGTATTTATTTATTAATTAATTAATTTATTTATGGATTTATTTATTTATTTATAAATTTATTTATTTATATATTTATTTATTAATTAATTTAAATTGTTATTTATTAATTAATTTTTTTTATTTATCTATTTGTTTATTTATTAAGTGTTCTTGAAAACAAACAAATAAATTAATTAATAAATCAATTAATTAATTTATTTATATTTATTCATTTATATATTTAATTAATAAATTTATTAATTTGTTTATTAATTAATAAAGTAATAAATAAATAAATAAATAAATAAATAAACAAATAAATAAATAAACAAACAAGTAAAATAATATATAATTAAATAAATAAATAATAAATAAATCAATAAAAAACTAAATAAATTAATTGAATTATTAATAAATTAATTTATTTGTTTGTTTTCAAGAACACAACTAAGAAGAACATAAAACCGTCACAGCCGTAAGAATCACTTAAGCTTACGAAGTTCCTAACGTTATTATGAAAGAGGATGGATGAATGCAGTCCGCCGCACGCCGTGGCTCAGTGATTAGGCGTTTGACTACTGTGATGTTGGGAGAAAATTATTAATCACGTGAAAAATGCTTCTCTGGGCTGGAAACACTATATTAATTGAAAGAAATTGCCTGTTCGCAATTAGCTCGCATATTATTTGGGGTGCAAGAAAAACTATTTGTGGTATCCGTAATGCATCATAAATGTTTTTTTTTCCAATACGCTTGCGCTGTTCATTTGATTAATGTTCATTTATTATTATAATTACAAAAAAATTAAGGTACAGTAAAATGCAAATACAACCACAGAAGTTAGATCAAGAAAAAATGAGCACCTTTAAGGTATGCGCAACATCGAGATACGGGGTGTTTAATATTGCTTTATCCACATTCAAATTATTTTGCTGTTGAATTATGTTTTAATTGTTTTATTTAATTGCACATTTGCCGTCACAGGCAAACAAACAATTACTATTATGTTTTTGTTGATGTTATGTTACTAATATTTAGATTTTACCTCAAACATTGATTAATGTAAGTAATTGATTGGAATCATCTGTGTCAAAATGTAATTGGTCTGTTTGTATTTATTCCATAATGTATTTTTTTTCTTTTTGTCCCCTGAATAAATAAATAATTGTTTTTGGTTCTATGGAAAAAGCCTATACTCGGGCCAACATATGATGACCATTATGACGTTTGGACTCTCATGAAGTTTCGTAATTATTGACAATTGAGTGTGAGGCAACAAATTCTGTAGGTAGTTCATTGTGTACACCTACTTAATGAAGTACATTATTTGTTTTTTGGCCATCATACGTTTTTCTCTAGTATAGGAGTTTTATTTATACCAATATAATGTTTGTTTTAATTACCTATATTAAAAAAAATCTGGGAGAATTACTGACATTTTTATACCGATATGCCAACCGTCGTGGCATTGTTGTTAAGCTGTTTGGCTTCCGTGAGGGCGATCTGGGTTTGTTCCCCAGCAGAGGAGAAATTTAATGAGAAAGAGACATTTGAAATTATTTCACACGCAATTCTTATTTCTTTGGGCTGGAATCACAGGTTAGTTGAAAGAAATGTCCAAATGAACATAAAATCTTCACTTGCGCAGGGTGCAACAAAGTGTTTATCATTATTATGAAAATTTTAATGATATATCTTCATACAAATATTTTTTGAAGAACAAATTCATTGTGACTAAGTTTAGTTTGTCGATCGACAATTCTTGATAGAAATTCATTGTATGTAGATATATTACAAACATAAAAAAACTTGGAATTAGTTCTATTGAAATTTATTTGATTATCGACGCATTTCGTGCAAGACACGAGATCGTCAGAATATTTTTTTTACATTTGTAAAATATCTACATACAAATTTACTGTAGTTAATTTTCAAGAATTCTGTTTAAAAAAAACAAGAATAAATTTTCGATCAAATTTTCTCATTGTATATTAAATTTATTAATGTAATTTTAAGTAGGTCTATTTTTACTCTCCACTACTATGGAATAGTGGAGAGTCATGATTTCGCAAAATTTAAGCGTATTTTTTTACTTACTAATTATATTATATTTAATAGATTTTTTTTATTTAATAATTACATATATTATTTTTAATAGATTATTTAAATAAATAAACAAACTACCCAAACAAAAATATTTTTTAAATAAATGTTTTCCGTACGTTTTTATATTTATAAAATGTGCGATAAATTTGCTATTTTTACAGGCCTATAAGACTTCTCCTTTAAGTAGTTAATACATTTTATTATATCAAACATATGATTAATAGTGCCAATACTATTGTTTTTTATCATTTTTTGGTGTCCTGTGAATACAAGAGCTAACATAACATTTTACATAGTTAAGCAATGAGGTTATGACCTATTCTTAAATTTAAATTGTAATGCCCTTTCAGGCGAGACGAGACTAATGTGTTGGGATACACGCATGTGTTGTGTACACTTGACGCTGGTTACCGCACATTGTATGATATGCCGTGATGGTACGAATGAATGGTAAAAAGAATATTAAGTAGGAAATTAAAGTAACGTTTATTTGCGGTCAACCTGTACACCTTCGCTTTTATACCCTCGCTATCACTAAGTATTTGTACATAGCGAATCCGTTCTAGTGGTATATCCAACACAATACCTCCTCCTCAAGTCATCTTGCGCGAGAAGACACACAGATCAGTCAGTCAATCGCTTTCATTGAACGTATCACCACGTCTTCGGTGTGGTGCGGAGCGTCCTCCTCCACTTGCAAATCAACCACTCTGAGAGATATTTACATTTCGCACCGAGAGATACAACAGTATTGTTACAACCGGCCGGAAGTAATTGCACACACCGTTGGAAATTTGAGATTCGTCGCAACGGGGTCTCTTGGAGGCGCCTTAAGACTCAACTAATGTTCATCTCGTGACTATTTTGACACTTGCGAGTTATGTAAGGGCACTCGGGAGACTTTGACAGTTTTTTTGTTGTTGTATCGTTGCATGTTTTTTTTGTGTTGAGAACTAATCGCTTTGTTGTTTTTTTGTAATAATTCTCTTCGAAACATTTTGATATTTGTTTGTAAAAGTTTGAGTTTGGAACTATTACGCATTCGTGGTGGGTGCATTACCGGCGAGGAGCTTTTAAAGGAAGTTCGATAGAGTTGGTGAGTGTTTTTTAAAAATATGTTTTAACGTTAAAAATAATGAACAAGGTAAACACCTCTATACGAAACTGATTTGTTGCAAGAAGTTGTCATTTTGCATCAAATTGGCCACTATTGAAAAAAACCTGTCAAAAAAATAAACAATACCTTGATTTACTTTCCATATAAAGATAAGTTTGCTTGTTCTCATTCATAAATTAAATATATTTAAGTATTACAATTTGAATGGAAATGAATACTTTTTCTTTACGCCTTGTGCAAGTGGTAATTTTATTGCCTATTGACAATGTTTTCAAACTAGCCAGTATTTCCAGCCAAAAAGAAGGTAATTTTGACATGATCATCAATAAATTTCTATGCTGTCGGAAATCGAAGCCAGGATACCGACACATTCTAACGACTTACCAATATGTAATGGAAGTCGACCTATCTGTCATTTAATACAAGTTTTATTTTTGGCATTAGCTACATAAGCTTTATTTTTTTTTGTCTTAATATACATACCTACTAAGTTTTTAACTTTACCAAGACTCTCGAAATTAATCGCAAGGGTACATTAAATAATGAACTAGAAAAAGATTGATATAAAATTGTCGGTTGGAAGAAACTTTCGTTTGGCAATGAGGCATCCAGTGTAGGTACTTAATACATGCACATAATGTTGTTAATAAATTTAAAAGAGGAGTATATAAACATGTATGCGGGAGTATATAATCTTATAAAAGGTAGCACGACACATGCGTGTATCGCCAGTTTCGTCTTACTTGACAAGGCAACATTCAGAAGGGCGGTGAAGGTTAGTAAATGAATTAAAGGGATGTATACGATGGTTGGACGGTGCTGTCGCGGATTGTCGGGCTATGGGGCAGCATAACTGGAAGGTGGCAGCCAGCGATAGAGCAGTATGAAGAAGGTTTTTGGAGTCCGCTATGACCCATTAAGGGTTTGGCGTGAAGGAGGATAATGTTGCCAACGGTCAAAGTGTAGAAATTCAATTATAAAATTATGAGTAAACATACATTTTGAACTGTAACTTTTCCTCCTTGGCCTAAATGCTGAGGATGATGCACTAAATGAATGGTCAGCCTACATGTCGATCTTGGACAGATCGAAGGGCTTCTATATCCTATAGTAACTTATTAAAGTTACTCCATCGGGGGTCGGTGAACGACGTTCGGATTTTTTATCCTTCAAGTTTCCCATTAAGACGACTTTCTCAATATTTTCAGGGACTCTGAGCAAGAAAGTGCAAATAATTGAGAAGAAAAACACCATTTATAGATAATTTTATCAAGAATGACATTTTTTTTAATATCTCTATGGAGACGAATTTTGAATATTGGGGGAGAACCGGGACATCGAGGCACCTACAGGACTTACGACCTGTCATCGTCTGGTTTACGTGATCACTTAATGCGCTTGCGCAACGCTCACCAATTATGGCTTTTTATTGAGTTCCCTATCATTTTTTTGAAGTTCTTAAAAATAAGCTGTTTTTACCATTGCAATCTAAGAAATGACGAATAAACTCCCGACAGGAAAAATAACATTGTTTGCGCATATCGGCCTTCGTGGCTCAGTTGGTTGGATATCTTATGGTCCCGGTTGGTTGGTTGCTGAGCTAATGGTTCGATTCCCGGTGGAGATACAATTTTTAATTGGGTTTCAGTCTGTGTAAGTCTCCAAAATATCGTAAGTCTCCAAAATGTGGCAACTTCTTTTTGGGTGTGTGTTAAATTCGAAGTATGACAATGACCCGCCTGCAAGTACTATCTCTTCATCCTCATACATTTTTTAAAACAAGCAATGCTATTAGGTGAATGAAATCGATTGAGGCAGAATTCAAACCCACATTTTGGGATGAATTGCCGTGATGGTATAGTATGTATAGTATTTTTAATATTTTTATATAACAATAAATATATTAAACTTTGAAGTATTGGAAGGGAAACTATCTTCATGGGGAGAGGATAGAATGCTTTTAGATCGATAATCACTATTTGTATTGTCGTTACGGGAAATGTGGTAGGTAGAAGTTCCTGAAGTCACTAATTGACCCGATGGAGTGACCTTATTAGTCCGTTACAGGATCTACCAATTAGGGAAACCTTTTGATCTTCTCAAGGCCGTTCAACATAGAGGTACTTATTGATTTTTACGCTATACTCAGTCATGTGGTCTAGGAGGAAAAAGAAGATAAATTATCGAACGACAATTCACATAGTTAATAACACCTTGAACCGAAGAGAAATGCAGCTATTAAATAATGACCATTTCTAAGATAATTTTATAGACTGTCTTACGAAAAATGATAAAGAGAGTGTATCAAATTAGTGTTGGTTATAAAGATGAATAGACAGACGGTTGTTCTCTCAACGTTTGTCTGTTTCAGATATATGATACATTGTTGTATCAAAAACTCTGTGTATAATTACACAAAACAATCATTCGCTCACAAAAAAATGGTTCAAATTACAGACTCTCAACAACAACTAAAATATATTTATGGAATTTTGTCTAAAAAAATTAACGAGGTAAATGCAGTCGGAAAATATGTTCAAGGCGATAGGTTGCTTTTATTATAAAACAACTGGGTAGATGGCGACAGTAAACTCTCCACTACACATATGTAACTACATGAACATTACATTAGTGTACTTATTTTTTCTAATCGAAAAGTAGTCGATTCCTGGATGAATTTTAAGTAGGTACTTTAATTTCTATTGTACACGTTTTTTTATTTATTCAAAATTATTTTTGGTTTAACAATATGACAATATAAATTTACAATACAATAAATTTACAAATTGCAATACCTTATCAAACATATTAAAATGTTGTGCTTGATGAGGGAATCACTTGATAGTAAATATTAATCTAGCAAATAATCAAATTTATATAGCGTAAATATATTACAAATAAAACAAAATTAGTGAAAATAACCAAAACAAGCTAAGAACGAAAAAAAATAAAACAAACATACATTAAAAAATAATTTATACATAATTATTATATATAAAAAAAAAACAAAATAAAACATACATCGATTTTGATTGCCAAATGCATTTTTTAGTTTTTGTTTGAATTTTTTACAATCTTTTATCTGTCTTGCTTCATTTTTTTTTATTTTGGGAGGGTATTGAAATATTTCATTCTAAAATAAATGTCATTGTTTTGTATTTGTCGTGTATTTCATTTGGGGATTTTAAAATCGTTTCGGAATCATATGCATACTTCTAAGTTTATTCAATCAAAATTAGAAAAAAACTTTTATTTCCAGAACGTAGAAGTACTTTTAAAGTTTAAGCAGATGAAATCATACAGAAGAAGTAATCGTATATTTTATTTAATGCACTTATGATTTCAATATGAATTCAATATAACAAATAGTTTGATCTGCATAATATGGGTCACATAATTACAATATGTTGTATTGCTGTTGTTATACTGACTCAATCAGCATTAATAGGTTTTCAAAATCTGGCAACTTGTTATATATTTGATGTTAACGAGACTTGGCATAATACATCATTTGTTTCATGAGAGCCGATGTACATAATAATTACACATATTTATGTGTGCATTTTGTTTATAAATAACCGTAATCATTTTGCACTATAAGGAAAACGTATATCATGCCATAAAATTTAATGCTTTATTATTAGATACTTAAGTTTTGGGATGAAAAATTAATGAGGCGATTAAGAAGAAGAACTAATAATCGTTGTATTGCTCCACTTTTTCAAATGAAAGAGTTTTCAAGGATTTCTGCCATAGATTTTGTAGCATCACCATGAAATATCTTTCAAGTACTAAATACAGGGTGTCTCAAAATAAAGTTTATATTTAGTGGATCGATTGAAAAAAAGTGAGTCGTGTTCCGAAAAAATGTTTATTAATTATTAAAGTACACAATTTGGGAATTTATTTCTTAAAAATAATATCGTCCAAATGTAGATCCTCGCGTTTGCAGCACTCATTTAATCGAACAGTAAAATTACTTAATGACGGCTCGGCAGGTGGACTCAGTGATGGCTACCATTTGGTGACGGATATTTTCTTTCAAATGCGCCAGGGAAGTCGGTTTACTAGCGTAAACTTTAGATTTAAGATAAACCCATAGGAAAAATCAGGACTGCGTGGAGGCCAATTTATGTCACATCTGCTGGAGATCAATTTGCCTGGGAAAATTACACGAACTCGTGGCAGAGATGTATTGGACGTGTGTGACGTTGCTCCGTCCTGCTGGAACTATGTTCTTTGGTTATAGCCAGGAAAGTTTTGCAGTTCAGGCACCAAGAAGTCGTCTAACATCTCCACATAACGCTCTGAATACAAATATAAACTTTCTTTTGAGACACCTTGTATAATGTTCTTATACCTCACTCAATAATAATTTGTGTTTTGTTATACTTGGGGAAGTTTCGAAAAAATATTGGGGTTTTCAACGCCACTTCTGATTATGTACCAATGTCATAAAAACATTTAAGTAATATTTAATCAATTTATGTCTTTGGATAATTTAAAATGATTAAACTAAAATTTGTTTATTAATTTATATTTTAACTGACTTCCTAAAACGGAGTAGTATTCGAGGTGAACAATTTTTTCTCTTTTTTTGTTCAACGATTTTCTTTACTACATAAGTTGACCGAATTCGATAATTCTTTTTACATTAGAAAGGGGGTATCTTTCGATCGGTCCCATTTCAGTTTGGTCAAGATATGATCATGAGATTCATGAGAAATTCATCAAAATTTTCTCTTCAGATAAGAACTCTTTACAAATGGGTCTGATTTGAATGATGTCTTTTTAATAGAAAGTGAGTGCTTCAGAGATGATCACAATTATCGATTTCTGATGATGGAACTCACGAGAAAAAAATATCAAACTATTCAATTTTCAAAGTCGTCTGCAAATAATGATAATTCTTTACCACGTCCGAATTCGATGATTCGTTTTTCATTAGAAGATTACTCCTGGGGTGGTTCCATTTAAACAAAGCCAAGAGTTTTAATGATGGGAATCATGAAACTCGTCAATTTGTAAAGGATTTGCTTATTATTGTATAGGCGAATTGTAATATTATAATAATAATAGTAAATTTCATTTAGACGTAAAAAACATATAAAAATTAATACATCTATTATAGACTGAAAGTATATAATTTTTTTAAACACTAAGTATGGTAGTACTAAGTATGACAATCAATTAAAAACAACATGTAAAACTAGGGAGAACATTAATATTTTTAACTGTGTATTCAGCAATTCAGCAGACCAATTTTGGGTTGGTGTGAGATTCTGAGCGATTTGCTCTACTCGCCTAGGGTATTGCTGTTTTGAAAACCGAGTTCATGGTTTGTTTGGAAGGTTTTTGACAATTGAAACACCACGCTTGCCAGGCGGGTTGGTGAGTTTGAGTTCAGCCGCCTCTAACATGGAGAACAGACGCTACTCAAGATGGACTCCCAAAGTCTTAAAGTGGAAGCCATGGGAAAACAAAGGAGGTGTCGGTCGGCCACAGAAGAGATGGGCCGACGATATTGTTGTGGTCGCCGGAAAGAAATGGATTGAAGCGGCACAGAATACAGAAAAATGGAAACAGATGGAAGAGGCCTACATCCAACAGTGGAGGGAATGCTAGGAAGAAGAAGATGTATTCAGCACCTAGCCTACGAAAGCTGACAAAACTTGTGGTGTCTTTTATGTTTGAAAGATATTATTACTTACTACATACATACATACCATCACGCCATGTCCTTCATGGGGAAGGCAAAGAGAACCGAACACCACATTTTTCTATCTTGACACGCATCCATCGCTCATCAACATTCATAGATCTTCTCATGCAAATTCGTCTGTTGTTCGAGCTTCTTTAATACCTGTTTTAGAATGAAGATTTCATGGTCGAGCCATCTTATTCTTCGGCGGCCCCGACCTCTCATTACATTCCTGTCCGCATGGTATAATTTTCGCCAACATCTTGAACGAGCTTCCAGTGCTCAAATTTGTGTATTTTTGCTTCGTTGGTTTACGTGCAAATCGCCCTTCTTCTCGGCTAAAAGTTCAAGTTATTTGGCGACAACTATATATTTTCTTCGTCAGGCGATCCTCATTCATTCTACCCACGCGGCCAAACCATATCAATGTATTCACTGTATGTGTGATAAAATGATCATATTGATTTAAAAACAATTAATTTTGACATGTTACGCAACTATGCAAAAGTCGACCGCCGCGCCGTTCTGAATGTTGCCTGTTCAGGTGGGAAGAGGCTTGTGTTTGGGGAACACGCATGTGTCGTGCTCTTTTTTAGGCATTGGAAACCCGCACATATGTCACTGTATTCCCATCACCGTGGGATTATGCCGTGATTATATTATGTGTCTATGTTTTTTGATCCAAAGAGTTTCAGTAAAATATCAAGATTCAATATATCTATCTCTCGTACAAGTGTGTATCTACCTTATGTTTTAAGTTATTGATTTTTAAATTGCAACAGAGATGCATTAAGAAAAAGTCTTAAGATTGAAACATTCTGATATTATATTATAGTGTCGTCATATTATGCATTAGGTTTATATAAACATCATATACATATGAATTAAGGTATGTACATAGTACATTGATAAAACTGACCTTTTGTATGCAATGTAAGCATAATCAGTATTGTTACCTACTTCACTAAACTTGTTTTAAATGTCATTGATTTAGTCGATGTGTTTAAATTATATTTTTTAACTGCATGCAATTGTTTAAATTAAATATTTATCCAATTTTCGATTTGTTCAAGAGAATTTTTTTCTCTTAACAGATCGACAAAGTTCCAAGCCAGGATCCGTGAGATTTGTATGGACAGGTCTATGTTTTTCATGGTTTTTCCAACTTTGTAGTCAAATAACACAAACTTAGGGGCTTCGCAGCATATTATATGTATATGAATAAACTCAGAATTCGGTTTAGGCCATTTAATTTTTATTTTGTTTTTTCCTGGTTTTTTCATATCTCTCATAAACCATAATAGACAAATATAATATCCCAAATGCACAAATCCGCCTCTATTGGTGGCTGTGCCTTATTAAAAAAAAAAAATAATATCCCAAACCAATTTATGAAAATGTTCCAGGGTTATTCAAACTTTTTTACTAAGATAAATATTTTTCATGTCAAATTTATGTATTTAACTGCCTATATTTCTATTTTTTTTAAATATCGAATAACGCCGTAACACCCCAATTAGATAATTTAATTTTATATAAAAAATATACACATTATAGTAATATCTCAACTTTTTTTAGTAATTTTAGAATATATTAAATTTAGTGAAGACATCGTTTCATACGATTTGTATGGAAAAATACACAGTATTTACTGGGACTGTAAATAGTTTGATATTGTGTTGTCTTCATATACATATATATTGTACCTACATCAAGCTATTTTCATACATTTACATAAAATATGAAACAATTATATATAGTTTCATATTGATACTCACCTTAAGGCAGTCAATTTGACTATAAAGTTAGAAATGATACCTGGTTCAAATATTTTCTTTATGATAGCATATTATATAAATATACGCAATCGTTGGGTTTTTTCCTTGTCGGCAGTAAATTATAGTGATGAACCAGCTGATGACAGGTCATGAGCCCTGTAGGTGTCCGATTTCCCGGTTTTCCTATACATATAATATAATATTGCCTTCGTCTCTATTGAGAATATCGTCTCTATTTAAAAATATAGTTAGGTACCAACAAATTAACAATAAATTATCTAATAAACAAAAAAAACATGAAACCAATATTATTGTAATATTAAGTAGATATCTAAAATCTTAAGGTTAAAATATTACAATTGAATAATTATAAATAAATCTTTATGTGTGACTAATTTATCTATGTGGATAATTTATATACATTTGACAAAAGTGACTTTTGTTGTTTATGTTGTAGCCATTGGTGGGCATATAATTAAATTTATGTTTTTAAATAAAATGCAGATAAAGATTTTTTGATAGCGATAGTCATTGGGGACATTTGACTGAGAAATAGTATTTGGCTTTTATCCAAATAGCATTATAATTTACCTATATAACTGAAATAATTAATACAAAATAATTATTAAATTGTGTTTGCGCACTAATATGGCAACAAATAAAGTGTATACCAATATGTCAAAATTAAATGAATATCAGATATAGGATCGCTTGTCTTCAATCTCTTAACAGTGCATTCTTTAATATTTCGGAATATTTCCAAAAAAAGAAGAACCAGAGGTTGCTCATCGACCCGATGGAGTGGTCTTGTCAAGTCCTCTTCAAGATATTCTATTTCCGAAGCCCTTCGATATGCCCAAAGCTTTACTACTTGAAGGCAGACCATTCGACAAGGCAATGAGTATAGTCGCCATCGTCAGTTATGAGACTAAGGAAGAGTTGAGATGGCGGAATGTGATATATTGAGTTTATAAACATGGAATAAACGCGCTTGACGAGGAAGAGCCGCTAATGTAACGAGTTTATAAATAAAGAATGACAGCTTTTGACGATAAAGAGCCATGGATTTATTAAGTTTATAAACATGGAATGACCACGCTTGACACAGAAGAGCCGTTAATATAACGAGTTTATAAATAAGGAATGCCGCGCTCGACGAGGAAGAGCCACGGATTTGTCGAGTTTATGATATGGATGCTTAATTATTAATAAAGAATGACTTCAAAAATCAAGGAAAACCTCAATAATACATAGACGACTACCCGGAAAGGCAACCTCCCAGGAAAATCCATCTCGGGTCTTTAGTCTTAACACAAGAGGAAGAAGAATGACCACGCTTGAATCAGGAAGAGCCACGAATATTTTAAATTTTAAAACAAGGTATGCATTAGTATGAGTAATGGAAAGCAAAATTAAGAATATACATATGTAGCATAATACAAGATTAACGGATGAGTACTAAAATGTTAAGATTGCGTGAATTGAGGCAATAGAATGTATTTTCATAATTATTATTAATACAGACTGAACATGAGAGGAGAAATCTCATCAATTGCGTGAAAAAGAAATATCCGACGGACGCCATATTAGTTACCGCAGAATGTGTCATAAGCGGTAGCAAATTGGATTAACGATTCAGCTATTTTTATAAATTCCTAGGGATAAATGATCAAAGTAATAGATTATCATTTCCAGATAATTAAACAAATCTGAATTTGTAACTGTGTTTACAGTGATCTATTCTATTCCACGTTAATGTTTGGTGTATGCAATGAATATCACAGTGTTTCATTTTCAAAATAAAGCGATACAGAAACAGTCCCAAAAATTACACTACCCGTGAATATTTAGTTTTGTAATATTGGGAAGTATTGTTATGTGTAAAGTTTGTTAGTCAAAGACACTTAATCGTCGAATCATTCACTAACTTTAATTGTTTATCTTTCTCATTTTAGTGTTTTTTATCTACTAGTAATTTTGCTATTATTAATAACACTACTACTACTTGTACTAGTAAATTTGTAATTTTTTTAGTTATCCTATTGAATAATTCATGGAGTTTTTACTGGCCTACTAATGCAATATTTTTTGTTTCATAAATTGTGTAGACTCTATAAATCTTTTTCTTTAATGACTCTACAGCCCATATTGAGCCTTGACATCCAGCAACTTTCTCCTCCAACCTCTCCTGTCACTTGCTGCGACCTACCAGGCACACTCAGAAGCTGGGACGCGTCCCTTACTAAATTCAATTAAAATGAATTTAGTGACTACATCACTTCATACAATTTGTATGGCAGTCGCCTATACACAATATGTAAGAAGACTTAATAGTTTGATACTTAAATCTCTAAACATACATAATACATACATACCATCATGCTGTTTTCATATTCTGGGTAGAAAAAAGGACTGACCTCCATACTGTTCTATCTTGACATATATACAATAATATAAATAAAATATCCTAAAATATACAATAATTTGGATTAATGAGTTTATAGTTTGGTACTTATTCTTCAACTATACATACTATCGCTAGCGACAGTTGGATCTCATGTGTTACACGCAACTAGTAATAGATGAATTACTGATGACATATTCAACTGTATAACTATCTATCAACCAGTAAATAAATGAATAAATAATACCTTAAAAAAATGCTTTCTATTTTCATGTTTTCTCATACAATAAATTTGCTCGCTTTATTTATAATATATACGGTGATACTGTTTTTGAAAAGTATAACGATACGTGAAGTGTTGCAAGATGACGGAGAATACAATTTTATTACTTGGGATATTATAAAATCATGGGAATGTTGCCATTGTTTAGAGTCAAAACAATCTCGAGTGGGGTATATGTCACAGTTAGTATAATATAATATGGCCTTGTCAAAAATAATTGTCCGGTACACAATTAATAATAAGTTTTTAGTGAGAACAAAAATATATATAATTAGGTAACGTTGTCGCTAAATCGATGGATATTAAGAGATAAGTCCAATTTAAGATTCATAATACTATAATTTTAGGCACTTTTAGCCATTCATAATACTATAATGTTAGCCACTCTAAGCCATTCATAAATTTAGTCAAATATTATAATAAAATTCGACTGTGATAATTCTTGTCACATTTTTCAAGAAAATTATTAGAGAGATTTTCAAATATGATAAAAAATTGTGTTTTGTGTTGCTTTATGGCGGGCACTAAGTATTTTTTAACTTACATTTGTATGTCGCATTATATTTAGTGACATAATTAATCAAGGTTTTTCTAAAATAATGATTATTATAACCTAAATTTATTTTGTGTTTATTGAATATATTATGAATTGATCTATTACATCAATGGGGTTTTAAATTTACAACTCCATACGAAGAATTAGTATATTTCGTATAAAACTCATTTTGTTTGTAATAGTGTGAGTACTATGAATAATAAAAAAGAAAAAAATTATATATTTGACAAAAGCTTGTTGCTATTTTTGTATTTTAGGGCGAGAGTCCAGCACAATATGTCCCAGCTTAAAATGTTATATTCATATTTAGACAAAATTTGATAAATAATTATTGAAACATTCTTACCTAGGTGGATTTTAAAATTTGACATTCATTCTTTAATTTTGCATGATTATAAATGATGAATGTTAAGAAAAGTATCACAAGTAAAATTATAAAATTGCTCTTAGGTGTTAAGAAGATCACAAACATTTTTACTCTCCACTACTATGAAATAGTGGAGAGTCATGACCCTTATTTATTTATTTATTTAATATTGCTTCTCCGGCAACCAACAGGAACTATGTCAAACATTAATTTAACACGCACCCAATAACAAGTTGCCACATTCTGGAGACTTAAGATATTAATCGTCTCACAGATCCAGACTAAAAATACAATTAAAAACTGTGTCTCCACCGGGAATCGAACCCGGGACCTTTGGATCAGCAGTCAGGTACCCAACGACTTGATGTAAATACGAAGAGAGTCATGATTTCACAATTATTACACTTTTTTTACATTATTTTATCAACGGGTATCATGTAGAGAGTGCACACTATGAGTTTCGTCGTGATGTATGGCGTACGCTGTATCCTTTTTGTGTCCTTTCTATAGCCCGAACTCTTCATATTTACATCATATGTGTAATGTGCATATGTAGACCTAGAACTGATTAGTTTTCCATAAATATCCATTAATTTCTTATCTATGATTTCATTTGTCAAAATTTTCAAAATGCTCTCACGGTGTGTGAAAATCGAGAAATTTTGACATAGTTTTAACTTTTGATATAACAAAAATGCAATATTCAAAAATGAATTCAGGGATTATAAACCTTTAAAGAAAAGAAAATTAGTTTGTTAAATCACTGTGAAATAACTGTATGAAAAATGTATATAACAGAAGTAAAATAACTTCTGTATGGGAAAATTGAGTGATCAACATCATATTGATATTGTATATGTCTCTATAGACAAGTGTATTTTTACTTTCTAATACATCTTCCTACACGGGTAAGCAGAGATAACCGAACACCACATTCTTCTATCTCGACACATTCCCATCGCCTCATCAACATTGATACACTGTCTCATACATGCTCATCTTACTAGTAATGCAATTTTAATTAAAATTTCTCATTAGGTATTTTGTAGAAAATACATATTTTGAGTCTCGTGACAATGTTTTTGTGTGTATGGTGTATTGTAAAAGCTTTTGTCCTCTGGGAATCTTATATTTGTTTAAGAATCTAATAGAAATGTACGTCATAAAAATGCATTTAGAGATTGTCAACATTTCAAGAAGAAAAAAATGAACACTTAAGTGTCAACTACAACCCCTTGTTTTAAAACTAAGAATATTATCCTTAAAACATTCAAACCCTCAAATGAGTAGGTAAATAAAATCGGTCTAGGTATGAATCGAATCCAAAATTAGTCCATAATATATTTAACAATAACATAACCCATATATGATATTTTTTTATATTTGTCACAAGTTTATTAAAGGTCATTTTGAATAGCAAGCAAATGATCTCATGCCTATTTAACTCATTAACAAAAAACACTGCTGTTACAAATTTCTTGTGAGATATTTATTATTTGATGTACTTAAATAGACACTGTAATGACCTTAAGGTCGTCTGAACCAATAAATATATCTATGCCACTGTATTTTGGCGCAAATTACACACACGTCGTCAATTTTTCTAATTAATTTTACAACAATGGACTAAAATGTTTGTATCCCAGCGATTGAGATTGTATCTGTTAAGAAAATGAACGATCTAAATACAAGTGTAGGCAATGAGACCCGATTGCCCAACTTCCAGGAGACCTCGGCCGACAAATTTAATAATGCAACCGAACACATCATGATCCGATTGTGGTCCGAAATAAATTGAATCGGTTCGTATCTGATGTATAATTTGAAAGATGATCGCTGTCTGCAAATGTGAAATGGTCCAGAAAAATGCTGCGGGCTAATTTGTTTGAGAAATATGCGGATAGATACCTACATAGCTAAATTTCGACATTGAAAATAACATTATCTCTAAATATGTAGAATCGCCAAGGAAATACATTAATGTATCTAACATAAAATATATTTGATCTGATATGAATCGACTTATGGAACAAGGCATGGAGATAAGTACCTAAGTGTAAATTAGATTACTTAGATAGTTTTAAAATATAAATCGATTTCAAAACTAAAGCCTAAATGGGAGCCTTTACAAGAAATCTATTAATATACGAAAACAAATAAAAAAATAGAATTTCAATAAAGTTTTAGAAACAATTACATTCTATTTTTATTGACAATATTTTTAACATCTTAATAGAGACGAAGTTGGGATATAATAGAAGAACCAGGAACTCAAGGCACCTACAGGGCTTACGACCTGTCGTCGGCAGGATTACGTGATCACTTTATGCGCTTGCGTAACGTTCACCAATTATGCCTTCTTATTGAGTTCCTTTATCAATGTAATTTTTGAAAGTTCTATACATTTGAATAATGTGTAACAATTCACCTGAAAATAAAGAATTATACTATTGCCATCTATGAAGTAACGAAGAAACCTTTTTTGTAACGCCATCTATTGAGAAATTAGTTTATTTGTAAACAATGAAAGCAACAGTAAATATAAATGAGGTGACGATAAAAATATCATTTGACTCCCGACAGGGAAAAAAATTCAATGTTTGCGTATAAACAATTAAAAAAATATTCAATTACATTCTACTTATTCAACAATATTGTATGCTGACCACATTCAAGAGACGCAAAGCCGCATATATTGGCCACATATTCCGTGGTGATAAATATGCCCTTCTACAACTTATAGTGGAGGGAAAGATAGAGGGTAGACGGAGCATGGGGCGTGTAAGAGTATCGTTTCTCAAAATCTCATGCATTGTTTTGAGATTCCAGATGCGGCGTCACTAATAGGTATGGTTAGCGCAGAATTGGAAACAGTTTGGTGTGATAGTCGCTAGCCTCTGTTAGGAACGGCACAAAAAGAAAAATAAGAAAATAATATACTGTATGAAGCTCTTCTACGAACCAACATATGTAGATATTAATAAAGTATATCATCATCATCATCATCATTATCATCATCAGCCATTAATCATCCAGTGTTGGACATAGGCCTCCCCTTTCAACCTTTAGGTATGCTTCCCTGCATAAAATCTATATTTGAATAAAAATATTTAATCCATGTAGGTAAAAAAGTGAGTAAATGCCGTCTTAGGTCAAGGAGGAAGACGATGAAACAAGATCAGTCTGGAGCTGTGAGATGAGTAACATCGTATGTCTCCAGAATGTGGCAACTTGTTATTGGGTGTATGCTAAATTAATATTTGACATAATACCCGTTATTTGCCCTAGAAGTATTACAATTAATCAAATAAAATAAATAAAAATGTCGATAAAAAAATTACAAAAAAAAACAATTTGGACAAATTACAGATTATTTTTTTCTATTCAAAATTAAAGATAATATACTTCAGAAAAGGCTTCATATTTATATCAAAAATGTTAATTTATCAAGATTACATGTTGAACCATACAAAAAATGAATACTTTCTTGCATCCTGTACAAATGACGAGTTAACGCCATTTGGCATTGTATTAATTTGCGAATTAGCCAGTATATTTTTGCGACTGTAATATAATAGGAGAAACATTGTATAATTTCTTACTCTGGAGTAAATAGCATGTATGCTTATTTCACAACATTACTTTTAATTTAATTTAATCGAAATTCCTTTTCTCAAATTGTCTATAATGTCAGTTGATATAATAAACTATTATGTCGTAGTTTTAAAACAATTAAAAAAAACTCTTTCTTAATATTTACCTTGTCTTGTGCTATACCAACTAATATTGACTCACTGTATTCGATAATCTAACATTTATATGGCCTATTGTTTTCAAATTGGTTCGTATTTTATTGCAACTTTTGTCCAAAATGTATTTTTATATCTCAATGAATGCAAATCCTTCACAGCTTTCGCAATAGCAGTCGTCATTGAAACATACAAGTTGTACATTTTCAAATTTTCTGCATAATATGGGTATTTATATCTTAATTAACTTAATTAACTTAACACATCGAATATATTTTTTTAATTACATATACGCAAACATTGGATTTTTTTCCCTATCGGGAGTCAAATGATATTTGTATCGACAAACTTTTTAACATCTCAATAGAGAAGAAGTTGGGATATTGTAGAAGAACCAGGAACTCAAGGCATTTACAGTGATTATGGCCTGTCATCGGCTGGTTTATGTGATCACTTTATGCGCTTGCGCAGCTTTCACCAATTATGCCTTCTTATTGAGTTACCTTATTAATGTAATATTTGAAAGTTCTATACATTTGAATAATGTATAACAATTCACATGAAAATAAGAAATAATACTATTGACATCTATGAAGTAACAAAGAAACCTTTTTTTTTACAAAAAAATACATTTCTCAATAGATGGCGCTACAAACAAAGGTTTCTTTTTTACTTCATAGATGGAAATAGTATAATTCCTTATTTTTAGGTGAATTGTTATACATTATCTTATTGCAACAGTAATTAGTGTTAAAAATGGAGTAACGAGGAAATAGGGAGGAGGATAGTGTGTATGTGTGTCTGTGTATATGTGTGTATGTTTGTATGTGTGTGTGGTGTGGGCAAGAGATTGAGTTTATATGTAAGAGCATGAAGAGTAGCACAAGTAAAAAAAAGAACAGTAAGAAAATTAAAAAAGAAACAAAAATAAAGTTACAAAAGAGGTTTTTAATATGTGAGAAAACTACCTCTACCTTATTTATATTTCTGGTATTCTTTTTGGATATCTATGTACGTCAGACTGACATCAATTTTCAAAATCTTAATAAGGTAGGTCAAGCTGACAGCATCATACCCTAATTAAAAAAAAATCTCTGAATTTTGTAAAGGTTTCTTTCTTTAGCGACCATTTAACTCTGCAGTGAAAGAACACATCAATTTGTATACTATGGGTCATATATAATCTAAGCTATGGGTATTTATTGTTGATGAAATTTGAAATGGTACAGTTGCGTTTTCTCAAGGACACGTAAAATGAAAACATCTCAGTCTTACAGATACACAAATTAATAAGGTCTTCTCAATTGCCGTGTAGGTAAATTAGCTACCAATTACATAATAACAAGTCAATCAAGTAAAATACTTGATACTTAAGTAATTTAAGTATTGTGTACAGTGTACAGTTATTCAAGGACGTATACAACGTCTAGTATAAAAGTTATAAGTTAGTGTGGGTATAGAAATGAAATACATAGGTACCTTACCTTAGTAAACTGCGTTATTATACGTAATTATAAATTTGTTTTAATACATTGTCTAGTGATAGACAATGGCTAATTTTGTTATTAGAAATAATAAAAAATTGTTTGTTTTGTATAATATTATTTTGTATTGTTATCGTTTCGAATGGATCTTCGTTATGTTGGCTTGTTTTACCTACCTTTGTAGTATTAAATAATAATTGTTATTGATACAAGATTGTTAAATTTACTTACCCACTTTAACGACAATTATAAATTCACCGTTGAATGGATTCAAACAAAAAATATATGTACACACATACATACCATCACGGCATATCCAATGCGGGATAACCATCGACAGCAGCGCGGGTGTGCCTTTCATTATTAAAAAAAGTATGACACATGCGTGTATCCCCACCAACCAGTCACGTCTCACCCAAAAAGACACAAAATTTAGAATTGGTGGTGGTTGGGTCATAAATAATATTTTTTTTATTTTTATTATATCTGTTTTTATAAAATTAACATGTCGACTTAATATGTTATCTAGGTTTGCCATCTGTGGAATGGATGGTCAATTATTTTTTTGTGATTAATTTTGACTTCCGATCATACATAGCGGGCATATGCAGTGTTTTGGATCGATCATATATTATGCAGTGTTTTGGATCGACTTGTGTGTTGTGTTGCTTACTTCAGATCGTTGACCGTCGGCTGTCAAGATTTTGAACTTGGCTGTCAAATTGATCTCCAGCGTGTTCTTTTTAAAAACTCACAAAATAAATAACATAGCATGTATTTTTATATCTGTGAATATCTTTTAGAAATAAATACACGTTCTTTAGTGTACGAAGCCAGTTTTCGCCTCGTCGGTATAGAATTGTTCTGCCGCGTATCGTTGTTTACAAAACTTTTTTCTAATACTAGTTGCATATAACACATGAGATCCAACTGTCGATAGCGATAGTATGTATAGTTGAAGAATAAGTACCAAACTATAAACCCATTAATACAAATTATTGAATATTTTAAGATTTTTTCTTTTCTATACAACACATGTACCTAGGTATGTATGTCAAGATAGGTTAGTATGGAGGTCAGTCCTTTAATCCTACCCAGAATATGAATACAGCGTGATGGTTTGTATGTATGTTTGGAGATGAAGTATCAAACTATTAAGTCTTCTTACACATTGTGTATAAGCGTCTGCCGTACAAATTTTATGAAGCGATGTCGTCTCTAAATTAATTTTTTATAAAAATTGTTAAAAAAAATTGAGATGAACTTCTACAATTTTAATATTTTTTATAGAAAATTAAATTATCTAGTTGGGATGTTTCGGCTTTTTTCGATATTTTTTTAAAAATTGGAGATATAGGCAGTTAAACTCATAAATCTATCATAAAAAAAATATTTTTCTTTATAAAAAATGTTTGAGAAACCCTGGATTTTTTTAAAAAAAATTAATTTGAGGTATTGTATTTGTCTATGTTTATACCAAATTTCAGCGTTTTAGCTTTTATGGTTTCTGAGATACACGGAAAAGTAAACCAAAATTTCAAAAGTTGATAACCCCTGACTGAAATAAAAATTCACAATTCTGAGTATAAGGTTTTGTAAGCCTATAACTGTTTATATATTCTGAAAATTTGGGCTCTGTGAATTGAGCGGATCAAAAGCTATAAGGGGGGGACCGACACACAGACACACACACACAGACACACACACACGCAGAGAGAGACACACAGACACACACAAACACACACAAAACTCACATAAAATGTTCTACTCTGAATTCTGAGTAAATCCATGTATGGGGAACATATATACTGCGAGGCCTCTAGTTGGTGTAATTAGCATGCAAAAAGTCCACTACGCTATACAAAATGTTCCTTCGTACACGCATCTTGGCTTAATAATGTCGATTCATTCAGAGAATTGAATTCTCATGAACGAATCGACAGTTGGACAAGTTTTTGGTGTAATTTGACTATAATTTGTAAAAAAACACTACGTACACGTGATACTGAGCATCCTGAGAAAGAAAATAGTCGAAGCTGTTCTTGTGAAGACAGTAAGATACGCCTCAAGTAAGTGACTGTCTTTATATTCACGGGTGAAATATCGGATCTCGATTTTAAGTTGACTTACACCACAATCTTTTGGGGTAATAAAACCCCATATTTCCTGACAGCGGACGTCTTGTATTCGATTACCTGAAATAGATACTTACTTACTTTACGTGTCCGGCTGGTTTAAACCCTGCCACTCCAATATGGGGCGACTGCTATCGCCTTGTCGTTTCCCATAATTATGTCACCAGGGGTGCATCCTTCCGCCATAAGTGGACATATCAGAAGGTGACTCTCATCCTGGGTTACGCCGCAGTCTCATAGAGTGTCATCTTCAGAGAGGTACCCCCACCTTGCGAGGTTCACTCTACATCGTGTGACACCGACCCTTAATCTGTTGAGGGTAGTCCATATACTGTAGGGCAGGTCTTCTTCTATTGGGAATCCCTCACGTGGATGCATCCACAGAACCCGAAATAGATGGAACCACTATTCTAAGCCGATATCTCAAAGCATATCCTTCCACCGCCAAATTGGAATTATAATTTCAAATAGTGTATTATTTAGAACCATCAAAATGACGATTCCGCTATCGGTTTTTCACTGATTAAATTATATAAGATGTTTGCTGGTAACGAATAGAGTGGCTTCTTACACAGTCATTAGATAATACCAAAAAATATGTCGTGTCTTGCGAGCTCAGTCATTTCTTGAAAAGTAACATTTCTGTCGTAATAATTCTCTATCTCGTGGGATAGACTATAATGTTGTATACTGTCGAGAGTACCTAATTATTCATTAAGAAGAATGGCGAAGAGCGATGCTTGTAATACAAGTATTCTAACGATCGGATTGGCCGATAAATTCAAAGATAATAAATTTGATAATAACCTACTATTTATTTTATGAGACATAGTTTTAAATGTGTTTTCAGTCTGGATCTGTGAGACGATAAAAAATATTAATCTCCAAAATGTGGCAACTTGTTATTGGGTTCATGTGAAATAGATATTTGAAAAAGTTTCTATTAATTAGCCGAGAATCTAAATATATGTACATATAAAATAATTAAATAAAAGATATTATATCTCCAATATCAAGCATTTGATTCACATCTTAACTGATGTTAGATTCTAGATAAAATACCAGTGATATATTTTCTTTTTTTATTTATTTGTACATATATGTAATTTGTACACTGGCGGAGTAACCAGAGTTAATATAAATATACAATAAAATGTGTACTATGGAAATAAGGTAATGACATGACAAAAAATAATAAAATAAATAAAGATAACAGAAGAAAAATATAAAACATAATAGACGATAAAAAATTGAATATATGTAATATAACAGTGCATAGCAATGTTAGAAAGACAAAAGGATTAGGAGAGGAATAAGAAATCAGGTATTATCAGATATATATTTTTGCATAAGCCTTTTGTTGAATATGCTAAATAAGATAGCTGAGACTATTATATAGTCTTGCTGATTGTACTTCAAATGAAGAGATGAAAAATTCAGAACTATGAATTGGAATTTGTAGTAAAGTACGTTCGGCAGATCGGAGTGGACGCCCGTTGCTTGAAAAATAAGTAAATTTATCTTTGAGATAATGAGGTTAGGTTGGATTAGAAAGGACATTGTATAACAATGACACAAATGTAGGGCCAATGAAAAAGCTTTCGGTAATGAGAAATGTGATTAAAGAGACACATGATATCCTATATATACCTAATATGGTATATAAACATTTCCTAGCACTGTATAAATGTGAAGATTTTATAGCAGAAGGGAAATTTCTATTCGGTGATTAAATCCAACTAACCAGTATTTCCAGCCCAGAGAAGCAACATTTGCGTGAGAAATAGTTTTTAATAAATTTGCTGGGAATTTATTTATTTATTCACTTTATTGTACATAATTTGCCAGTATAAATGGCGGCCTAGTGGCAATTTCTTCCAGACAACCATTTGTTACAATTATGGGTGAAAGTGGTACATGTACAAAAAAAGAAAACCTACATAAAACTATAAACATGTAACATTTATACACAAAAAAAAATAAAAATAATAAAAATATGCACACCAATGACAATTAAACAAATCTTAGATGAAACCTGATACAGTACTATGGGAGGGAAGGGGAAAAAAAGGAGAGGAGATATGTCTAACTACAGGAATAGGGAAAATAATGGGTAGTATGTTGGTAAAGAAATAGAAAGAAGGAGCGTGCGCTTTAATTTAATTTTGAAGGTTGCTAACGTTGCGTTGATGCAGTTCTAATGCCAAGGACCAAGTTGTTCCATAACCGGGCAGCATGGACAATAAAGGATGATGAATAGAAAGCCGTGGCATGTGATGGGATGGCGAGGGTTCTCTCTTCTTTAGATCGAAGCGGGAGTCCATGAGAGGCCACAGGTTGAAGAGGCCAGAGAAGATGGCATAGAAGCCATGTACGACTTACCACTTATGCCATGACGCCCAACATGAAAACTAAACATATATAAATACCTTCACTAACCAGTATTCAGTAGCTATGTATATAAACATAGATAATACAGATTGCATCCTCCACATTGTGAAAATAATATTGATTTTAAATCAATTTTGAATAATTACAAAATGTGAGAGTATGGAGTCTGGAGTCTCAATTCTTTTTGGTTTCATAAGACTATAAATATATATGTCCAGCATAGATTCGTGAAAGGAAAGTCCTCAGAAAGATATTTGGACCTATCAACGAAAATGGAGTGTGGAGGAGACGATTCAATCACGAATTAGAGGCACTGTATGGCGAACCTAACATCGTACAGTTCATTAAAATAAGAAGACTGCAATGGTTGGGCCATGTCCACAGGATGAGTGATGATCGTACTCCCAAGAAGGTTTTAAACACCACACCAGACGGAAGAAGAAGCAGAGGCAGACCAAAAATGAGATGGCTGGACGATGTGGAGGCTGATGTACGAGCGCTGCCTTACTAACTGGAAGAGAGCCGCAGAGTGCAGGGAGGAATGGCGACGGATTCTGAAGGAGACCAAGGCCCACAACGGGCTGTAGGGCCAATGATCATGATGATGATGATAGATTCGTATATTGCTATAATTTTAACAATTTAAGTTGAAATCATTAACCTCCGATAGCTTTTACCTAATATGTATATTTTTTTGGCATTCTTCATTGTCTGAGAATCAAAGAGAAAGATCTGGGAAGCTGTCACTTTGATTAAAGATAATGACGTTATTTATTTTTGTAATTAACGTATTTAAGATAATGCGATATGTAGGTACTTAAATATATTTTTTAAATTAATTGGCCTAATCTAATTATGTAAGAAAACACATATTTTCGCAATCAGCCCTTATAAACAAAACACAATACACTGTAAGCATATTTAATATAATTTATGGTGATATATTTGTTAAATATTAATTTTTGGATGTCTGAATTGTTGCTTTAGGTAGAAAATTCTAATTGGATATGTATTTTTAGATTTTTGCGTTGAGAAAGTTATGGAAAAATAATCATTTATAAACCAGGTATCTGTTTAGATAATCTAATATAATGATTTATAAAACGGATGCTTGGTGCTTGTCATCGTTGTAGTTGACTGGTGGAAATTGTCTACGGATGATTAGTCCTTCACATTTTAAATATTTTTTTTGAAAATTAAAGTATTTTACTATAATTACTATTCTCATTTTGGTATACGTTGTAATAAGATTAATGTAATTTGTACAATGTAATCTCCCTTCATTGATCTCCCTTCATTATTGCAAAGTTTTTTTAATGGATGAACATCATTCATTTCGCACTGATATATTTATAGTAATTTAATAAAAAATATTACTTTATAATTAATTGTTGTTATACAAAAAAAGTAGTTGTGTAGGTATACCTACTATTTATTTATATTATGTACAGAAAGAAAAATAAATAAATATACGTATTCAATCATACCAGCACGGCATAGGCATCAATTTGGGGTAACCAGCGACAGGTTTGCGGGTGTTCATAACCTTATAAAACGCCAACGGATCACAACACATGCGTGTATACCCACACATCAGTCTCGTCTCAAAAATAAGCTGTTTTTACTATCGCCATCTATGAAGTAACGAAGAAACCTTTTTGTAACGCCATCTACCGAGATTTTTTTTTGTAAACAATGAAAGCAATAGTCCTGGAGTTTCTGCTTCTTCGTCGTCTGATTTGAGATGTTTAAAATTTGTTAAAAATGTTATTGACCCTTGACGAAAAAATATCCAATTTTTATCCAAATAATCAATAAAAAAATATTTTTAATCAAGCGAATTCATTACATTTTTCGATTGACAACTTTATATTATGTTAGGAGTCGACATTGTTACAGTCGGGTTAAAAAATTGAAATATGGTGGTTGAGTAGGTCATAAAGATGGGTTATTATAGGGTAATTATTTGACATGTTTAATTTATGTTCCGAATCATTTTCCGAAACATTTTTACTGAGTCTATGTATAATAAAATCGTGATGATCATGTTGAGGCGGTAAAAATAAATTCAACGTAAATTATAATGCCTAATATGTTATTCACATGGCGCAATGAAGCACTAAGTTCAATTAAAAAAAAATAGATACTTACTGTTACCCATATAAGCAATTTTTATAATATCTAAAATAAAGAGTTTAGTAAATATGTATACATAATGCCACATTTTTCTATCTTGACACACATTCATCGCCTCGTCAATATTCATGGATCGTCTCATACATGTTCGTCTGTTGTTCTTCCATTTCCGTCTATCAGAATATCGTTCACATGGTCGTGTCGTCTTTTTCTTGGGTGCCCCCGACCTCTTATTCCGTTTCTGTCAATTTTGTATATTTTCTTCGTCAGGCGTTTGATTTAATTTTATAATAAACAATTGCAGAATTAATTGTACCATTAATATTTTAATTTAAGAGTAATTTAACAGTTGCAGAATCAACCGAGAGTGCACAGAAAATTATGAATGAGTTGCATTTTTATCTGAATGCGGATAATTTTCGTGAGAAAAAAAAATATTTGAATAAATGCGAACAACATGCAAATGAACGTTCACTCTCGTGTGCGTCGCACGCTAGATATGAGCAAATCAATCAAGTAAAACATTGTACCTACATTATTATGTTCAATGTACATTCGTCAAAATATCTACGTTGATAAAAATAATTATACATATTAACTAGTTGCATGTAACACATGAGATCCAACTGTCGATAGCGATGGTATATATTAGAATCAGGGGTTCCCAACCTATTTATATTCTAGAGCACATTATAAAATAACGGTAGGGTGGCGGGCACCACCTATTTTTAATTGCATACACGCAGAGAAATGTATTTACATAACGTAAACAAAGTAAACAAAAAAACACAAATACAAAGAAAAAAATAAAAAAAAAATATATCAATATGTCAATGTGATCTTTGGCTTTGCATATCGTTTGCTAGTGCCTCATAATTAGGAGAGTATCGATAATCCTGTTAGCAAACAATCATAAGCGACAAGAACTGTCAGCAAAGGAACCACTCATACATACAATATCGCAAAAATACAAACGTATTTAATAAACCTAGGCACTCAAAAAAGAATTAACAAATAAAAATAAACAAATAAATTAAAATAATTCACAATGTTTATGAAAAAAATCTGTCTCTGTCGAATAGTGGCGGACACATACGAATCGGGGTTGGGAAAATCTGTATTAGTTGAAGAATACATTACAAACTATAATAAACCCATAAATCCAAATTCAATCCACACTTATAGGTATGTCAGGATATGATAGTATGTAGGTCAGTCCTTTTTTCCTACCCAGAATATGAAAATAGCTATGATATAATAGATAGTATGTATGTATGAATGTTTGGAGATTAAGTATCAAACTATTGAGAGTCCCCGTAGAGATTGTGTAGTGTAATCCTGCCATACAAATTGTATGAAATGATGTCACTAAAATCAATTTTTATTAAAATTATTGATAAAAGTTTGAGATACTCTGCCATGATGTTTTTGATATTTATAGAAAGTTCAATCATCTAATTGGCGTGTTTCAGCGTTTTTCGATATTTAAAAAAAATGGGAAATATAGGCAGTTTAATACAAATTTATCATAAAAAAATATTTTTTTTGATAAAAAATCTTTGAGAAACTGAAGAAGAAATTTGTCTTTATTTATAACAATTTTCTACGTTTTAGATTTTATGGTTTTTGAGATATATGGAAAAATAAAGCAAAACAAAACAAAAGTTGACTGAAATAAAAATTCCCCTGACTAAAATAAAAATTCTGACTACAAAAGATTGCTGTCGAAATTCTGAGTATAAAAATCGGATCTTATATTATTATTTGCATGTAACACATGAGATCCAACTGTCGATAGCGATAGTATGTATAGTTGAAGAATAAGAATCAAACTATAAACCCATAAATCCAAATTATTGAAAATTTTAACACATGTTGGTATTTATGTCAAGATATAACAGTATGGAGGTCAGTCCTCTTATCCTACCCGGAATATGAAAACAGTATGATGGTTCTGTATGTATTTTTGGAGATTAAGTATCAAACTATTAAGTCTTCTTACATATCGTGTATAGGCGACTGCCATACAAATTGTATGAAGCAATGTCGTCACTATATTAAATTTTTATAAAAATTGTTAAAAAAAATTGAGATGTACTTCTACAATATTAATATTTTTTTTAGAAAATTAAATTATCCAGTTGGGGTGTTTCGGCTTTTTTCGATATTCTAAACTCATAAATTTATCATAAAAAAATATTTTTCTTAATAAAAAATGTTTGAGAAACCCTGGAATTAAAAAAAAAAAATCATTTGAGATTTTGTATTTGTCTATGTTTATACCAAATTTCAGCGTTCTAGCTTTTATGGTTTCTGAGATACATGGAAAAATAAACCAAAATTTCAAAGGTTGATAACCCCTGACTGAAACAAAAATTCACAATTCTGAATATAAAAGTTTTGTAGGCTAATAACTGTTTATATATTCTGAAGTTTTCGGCTCTGTAAATTGAGCGGATCAAAAGTTATAAGGGACACACACACACACAGACACACAAAACTCACATAAAATGTTCTACTCCGAATTCTGAGTAAATCCATGTACGGGAACATATATGCTGCGAAGCCTCTAGTTGGTGTTTTTAGCATGCAAAAAGTCCACTACGCCATACATAATGTTCCTTCGTACACGCATCTTGGCTTAATACTGTCGATTCATTCAGAGAATTGAATTCTCATGAACGAATCGACTGTTGGATAAGGGGACACACACACATACAGATACACTAAATGTTTCACTCAGAATTCTGAGTTAGTCCATGTATGGAACATATATGCTGCGAAGCCTCTATGTTGGTGTTTTTTTACTTCGAAGACCTGTCCATACGAATATCGCGCATCTTGGGTTGTCGATATGTTAAGAGAAATAAAGCTCTTGAACTAATCGACAGTTGGATTATTTGATATATTTCAAACGATCAAATGGAAACTATTAGATTTTAATCATTACGAATAACAGATCATTTATAAAGTTTCCTGTTGAAGTTGATAGTAAGCTGTTGATCTGTAAAATAATGAGGCTTCTCCCGAATTTAAAATGATTCATTCGAAGTATATTCTAAGTTAAAAAAATATAATGATACATATAATCGTATCTTAAAAGGAATTTAGAAATATTTACTCACACGTACATAAAAAATGTATTGAATTTAAAATAAAACGAATGCGCAACAGTTTAGAATATGTGAGATCGATAAGGAAACCTTTAATTAAAAAAGAAAACATGGGAAACATTTGGTTCAAAAATCAAAATAATTTGAAAATATTTTGTATTCTTATTAATTTATTAAAAAATGTTTGAAAAATATTACTCACTTTTAAAGAGTGTGATTGCACAAACTATTTAAAAATTTGAAATTAAAAATGCTTATAATAAATTGAGAACATTTTTTTGTAAACATTTATTTAAGTTGATTGTGTGACTGAAAATTGTGACTTTAAAACCACATTGCGTATGTGGCCTTTAATGTATAGCTACTATAACTTGCAGATTTCTGAGAAATATGCAAGTTAAGAAACAATTTAATTTTTATAATTAAATAATTTCATCACTCCTGCATTATAATAATATAACTGGGTTGTAGATTGTTTTTTCGAAATTCGACATTTTTCCACAGTACAAGAACGCATTTGTTTGCATGTCGTAAGACTAGATGCTTCAACACGTGCAAATTAAATATTGCTATCTGGATTCAACTGTGTAAGAAAAATTAATTACTATAATTTATTTTATAAAAAAAAACATAGTGTATCTAAAACATAGTTTTTCTCATTTAATAAATCTCAAATGTAACGATTTTTTGCGTATTATTTTATTATTATTACCATTAGGTATACACTTCTACAAGAATTGGCAGATAAATGCGTAAATTGTAAATTATTTAATAGATCTAAATAAAATGCAACAAACGCACGGATCGAATTCACTCATACAGATACTTAACATATCAAAGTATCAGGCTCTGAGGAAGTCTATGTACTACCTATTAACCCTACTGAGGAAGTCTATGTACTACCTATTAACCCTACTGACTTCCAATCACTAAATAAAAAATCTTTCAAAGATTCTACATGTATTCATTATTTCCGATTTTTATTATTATTTTTTTCGATAAATCTAAAATTTCTAAATAATGGCTAAACGATATTGGAATAATGCCGGTAATATTATTATTTTACGTAATGCCGAAGTCTTTTAATCTTATTATTATTCATTTACAAATTTACAACGACTGACCAAAAAAATATACATGGGTGTAAGAGAAGGTGTGAATAGCAGGGGCCGCCCCAGAAAGGGATGGCATTACCATGTGAATGATATTTTAAAAGAAGGAAATATAATAAGCTTGAATAATCGACGAACATGTATGAGACGATGCATGGATGTAAAGGAAGCTAGGAATGTATGCAAAAATAGAGGAGTATGGCGCTCGGTTCTCGCTGCTTACCCCGTAAGGGATATGGCGTGATGGTATGTATGTATGTAAATTTCCAATGCAATATTAACAAATTTACAATGATAAATTCTTATCTATTGTAGATGTTGATTAGTCACATTTAGTCCTTAAAACATGTAAAAATAAATCCGCGTCCGGACCATCTATGTATACGTAATAGATCTCTCTCTAATAGATCGCAGCCACAGTTTGCAGCCATTTTTTATAGATATTAGAATACTAAAAAACACACAAAAATATTTTTTTGTTTTGGTATTTTTAATATTTTAGTTCAATTGGGCTTAAAACACCTCTCATAAGAATCTGCTGTTTACACATGTTAAAATTTATTTTTAAATCGAATATTTTTAGGATTGCATATAGTATTATAGGTACGCAACAATTGGATTTTTTCCCTGGCGGGAGTAAATGGTATTTTTTAACAAATTTTATATGTCACGTTAGAGATGAAAAGGGAATATATTATACATTTTATAGGAACGACCGCAAAGTGATCACACGTAAAACAGCTGGTCCAGGTTCTCCTATAAAATACATATTCCCGTTTCGTCTCTATTGAGATGTTAAGTTTGTCAAATAATATTTTTAGTAAACTTCAATTATATCAATCGTAAACTTTTTCAATATATATATATATATTCATTATATTACTTATATTTAAATTCGTATTATTAAAAATAATTTTTAAAAGGTTTGCCATTCCTTACCATAAGTTTTATTCAATTATCCGTCCGAACAAAAAACCGCAAAAATATATAAATTTAAAAAACGCCAAAGTTATTTAGAACAATTGTTTTCGTAACAAAAATTCTACAATTAATATCTGACAACCTAACAAGAAGATGATATGTTAGTTCATATATATCAAATTAATTAGATTTCTCACTGACATTTCGCTGGCACACTTTTCACTCGATGTTTAATCAAATTTAGCTCGTAAGAGGAAAACAATATTTTTATTAAGGCTAAATTTAATACGCATCGTTTATTAATGCTCACAGTATCCTTTTTGTTTTTATTTTTAGCTGAATATAATTATTAAACAATATATTGCAGTGTTACCTAACAAGTATATTTCTTTAGAAACAAAAATGGTTTCTTTGAGATAATGGAAGTGAAAGGTTGAGAAGTTGTCTTGATGGTATATTATGTTCTGTTATGTATATAAACAAAGGTCGCATCATATAATGTAATGTAGTAATACTTAACTATGTCTGATAAATGATAAGACGTCTGTAAATAAATGCCTTAGGAATGCTACTGGGTCATTTTTTTTTACAGAAAACGAATATATTTTCGTTATTCATCAGGATGATTTTGTTAAAAAATTCTTTAGTCTCAGCAAATGCTATCTTTGAACGTCTGCATATTATTGGTATATTGGTAACTATTATTTTTTTTACTGATGAACTTTTTAACGAAAGTTGGGATTTTATAGAAGAACTTGGAACTCAATGCACTGGCTGGTTTTACGTGATCACTTTATGCGATTGCGCAACGTTCACCAATTATGCCATCTAATTGAGTTCCCTTATCAATGTAATTTTTGAAAGTTTTATATATTTGAATAATGTGTAACAATTCACCTGTAAATAAGGAATCATACTATAACCATCTATGAAGTAACGATGAAACCTTTTTTTGTAACGCCATCTATTGAGAAATTAGTTTATTTGTAAACAATGAAAGCTACAGTCCTTATCAATTTACGAATTATTAACTTAGAAATTTACGAATCAGTAACTCGAAATAATAAACCAGTGAAAATGGAAATAAGTTTATTACAGTTCCTCGAAATTTTATTATTTTTTTATATGATATTATAAGTATTGTTTTTTATGTAAAATTATTTATTTATTAAAATCGAATTAATGTAGGTGAATTTTACTTAAAACTACTTTAAATAGGTAGTAACATTTTTATCATAAAATTAAAAAAAATATCAATTGTGGTCCAAAAGCAACAATAAGGACGATGATTACACATTTTAGATGTAATATACTTACTGTTTAGATGTAATATATTTACTTTAAGGGGGGGACTGCTGCCAAGGTACCTATTTTTTCAATTTGAATTTGCGTCATTACTACAAAACGAATCATTTTGAAAAAAATAATCTAGTAAGTTTGGATATTAATAAAAAAAAAATACCTTAATTTTTTAATTATGTTCTGTATATATTATTGTAGGAAAATAATAAGCATACCCTAATTTTCGACATTTATCTTAAATTTCTAAAAAACTATAAGGTATAGAGCATTTTATAAATTAAAGAAGATCAAAATATCTGGAAAAATACGATGTATCGTTGCATTAATGCATGAGGTTAAGTTAATAAACCAAAAAAACTTATATTTCGCAATGGCGCCTTATATTTTATTAAAAATATAAGATAAACGTTGAAAATCGGGGTATGCCATTATTTTTCTACAAGAATTTATACAGAACATTATCAAAAAGTAAAGATACATTTTTCTTTATTACCCAAACTATCGATTTGATAAGAAATAATGATGGTATATCAAATTGAAAAATAGGTACGTTGGCAGCAGTCCCCCCCTTAAGTAAGTTTACCGTATTATTTTTGATCGGTCTATAATTGATTTTTTATAAACGATGGTGAAGCGTGGAGGTTATGACTATTTGGGTACCTAAGATAACAATTTATATTCCTTTTTAGTCAATGAAATACTTTCTTCGTGAAAGATAACATGTCATTTAATATTATAACACATTGTTGGTTAACATTTGTTTATCTCGTTGTGTTTTATTCAAAGAGATCCGTGAACTTTTGATTTTACAAGAGACGAAATTGACTTCGGTCGGAATGAATGATTATCTCTACGGAGAGTGAGAAATACCTCGCAATAGACAGTAACAAGATTAATGAATGATTTTTGAACAAATGACATTTATGATGTAGCCTTCACAAGTCAATAGATAATAACGCTATTAAGAGTTTAATGATATAATCAACTTTAATATGACATTTCTATTATTTGGAATGTTATCATTATGATTCACAGTAGATAACTTGGTTTTCTTTCTCTTCAATTTTGTTACAGCTCAAATTGAGCCTTGGCTTCCTGCAAATTTCGCCTCTATTCCGCCTATCCTTAGACGCCTTCATCCAGATCTTCACCTATAGATGCTTCTCCGTATCTCATTTTGCATTGTCTTCCCATATCAGCCTAGGTCTTAATACGCTTTTCTTTTCATAACCAAAATGGCTAACACAATCATACCAATGTTTTTAAAGCACCATTAATTGCCGGAGATGAGGTTTGCGATTTTATGTTTTATATTCTTCTTCTGGGTCACCGCCCTAAGTTTGGTCTTCACCAAGCACTCGATCTCTCCAATTATCTTTACAATTCCCAATTTCTTCATCTCGTGGTAGATGCTACAGCGCACATCACACATCACATGATCCAAATTATTGTCTTTTTTTATTTTGCCTTCATTCTTTCGGCAATAGTAGGAAACGAGTAGGCCCGGATGCCTGATTTAATGGCCTATTCAATTGGATCATGGTTGGGCACCTCTCTTTTGGAGGCCTTGTTTCTACGACTCTCTCCATAATATTTGACATAGAAAATTAATTTCACATAAAAAATACCCTTTGGTTTAAGTACGACAGGTATGTAGTTTTACTTTACCATTATTTGAAGCTATGATATAATTTTGTTACGTAAAATCGACTCAACATTCAATTAAGATTAGACGATTTAAAACAATACCCAAGAGATGAACTCGAGTTCATCTATTTTTCCACGGCATATTATATAACCGAATAGATTCTTTGCCACTGATTGAAATGTGAATCATTTCAAAATTTGGGCCATCTATGTTATGCTGTGGAAGAATTTTTAATACATTTCATAAAAATGTAGATGATGAATGGAATGGCATTATGATGGATAATTTTTTTTATGTACGAACGATAATACAAAAATCTAAAGTATTCCGTAAAAACATGTCTCTTTTTATGTGTACAGTGGGATTAATATACAATGTTACAGATTAGTTTTTACTGTATAGACATATAGTATTATTATACATACAATAATATATGTTTTATTGTATAGACGTTATTGAAAATACACGTAGGAAAAAAGAAACATCGATTATTACGAATTCGATTGATTGTTTAAACATTACTTTTGCCGTGAATAAATTAACGATTCCTATGTAATCTAACGCAAGTAATTCAATAATATAGAAAATAAGCTAATAATCATTTATTTATTTATTTATTATTTATTTATTTTATTTATCACACCATATTTATAATGACAACAATAAGTATATTACTGCTGCCCAACTAGGAAATCCTGTTCTAGGACTAGCAGTTTACAATTTATATTGACAATTATATGCAATTATGAACCAGGTGATTTTTCCCATTCCACACTACATATGTATACAATCTCCACTTTCTGCAATCACAATCAATTGAACTATCAATTTCAGAACGCAGGAAAGATCTGCTTTTTTCAGACCTCGATTTTATATTAATATCTTTATCTTCTTCTCAGCTTAATCCCGTCCACTCCTGGACGAAGACCTCCTCCATCAAAGCACCCAATTTCCACGAGCATGACGGCTGATGTCATCCTGTCATCTCATTTGCGGTCTCCCAACACCTCTGGTTGGGAGACCGCAAAGTTATTCGCGGTCTTCAAGCTAACATTTAACGTGAACGGCATCAACCATATTTGGTCTTTGATGGATGGCATCATTTCGCACCCTGTCTCTCAAACTTAATCCCAGCATGGTATTTCCATGACTCTTTGGGTGATTAAGTTCTTCGGCTCTTTTCTGGGACAGTGCCTGTCTCAAAGACATTAGTGACTACTGGCATTACGCAGGTCTCATGTACCTGCCGTTTCAGGATTATAAGAATACGGCAATTTTTAGAATGAGGTTAATTTCCTGCCCAACTAAGTCCAATTCGTCTTTTTATTCAAGCCATTAGGTTTTCTCGGCCTATATTCATTATGTGTCTCAAGTATATATACACTTGGACACTCTCAATCAATATCCTATCCACCATGATCTTAGATCCTTCTATGCCCATCTCTTTTGTCTTAGCCATGTTCATGTTCAGTCTAAAAGCCTTGTATGCCTCATTTATTTCTTTTAGCATTTCAGTCAGTTTAGGTTCGTTACTTATAATGACAATACCACCAGCAAACCGCAAGTGGCTTAGATATCTGCTACCTTGGATTCCCAATTTAGACTTAAAAAAGCATGTTCGAATGCTAGTGTAAAGAGTTTCGATGATATTGTATCTCCCTGCTGGATTCCTCTTTTGATCTGTATTTTATCTGTTGTCCATCTTCATTTAATTCTCTTGGATAATAGAGTTCTTACAGAGAGTTTCAATTATTAATTATATATAGAATGATCCATCGCTGCTATTATGACCCAAGTTTCATTGGAGTCAAATACTTTTTGGCCGTCGATGAATTCCACGTATAGTGGAATGTTGTATTCGGCGCTTTTTTCTGTCAATGAATGTACATATGTATTTGATAAATAGTGGTGTATCCCTTTCTAAACCCGGTTTGTTCAACCGGTTGGTCAATTTGTTTTTAAGTTGTTTTGTTATGATTTTTGTCAGTAATTTTTATAACAAATTGAGCAGGTTTATTGGTCTATAGTTTTATATGCAATGCGGGTCTCCCTTTTTAAAAAGTATGATGACTGCTGAATTTCGCCACTTTTCGGGAATTTTTCCCTCTTCCAGGCATTTTTATAATGTAGGTATACATAAGGCATCTATCAAATTGGTATCACGACCTTTTGAACATTTTTGCAGTGATTTGATCCACCCGGGAATTATTCTGTTCTTTAGGTCGTTTAAAACTGCCCTAACGTCTGCGCTGCGGAATTTATTCTGATCCCAAGTTTTGTATTTTAGTTCCGTTCCATGTTCTTAGTTTCCAGAATTTTGGGTGTGTTCTTCGTGTAGTTTTTGTAGAATTCTTGTATGATGCTTAAGATTTCTTATTTTTCGTATACGAGTTTCTCTTGATTATTCATCATGCAAAATATCCTTCCTCTTATCCTTGCCAAGATTTGATCGTAGTTCCTTCATATTCATTAATAATAAAAAATGTTGATGTTATGAAGGTGCTAACTACCTTTTTCTTTCAACATTGTTTTACATACATTTATAAATTATGCTCCTATATCGTAACGTCTCTCCTTTTCAACAAAAAATAGTGGAGATTATTTTTTGGTACATTCACATCTTCGAGATTGTTTTGTGTAACGAGGACAACATCATTAAGTAAGTAATCTTTCCCATAGTAAAAATCAGATTATTCAAATATTACCTTTAGACATATAATAATTGGATCATTCAAAGAGCGATCTCCCAAATCGATTGGACAATATATTAAAGCAACGTTTGAATCTGCTTTATCAGCTGTAGGCAACATAATTTCTACACATATCTGATTTCATATGTACATAAAAGGCTGCCACTACCATTCAATCAAAGCCTGAAGGTGTAGTTAATTCTGTATTATAATAGAACGATTAGATGAAAAACTCTTTAAAATTATAATATTTATTAGTGTTTTTGGTCTGGGATTGCCTTAAATAGAAAATAAATGAAAATAGCATTTTATCGGTCATAATTTCGCACAACTAAACCTATTTACAGGTTATTCAAATTGCGTAAAAGATTTAAATCTCGTTAATTTTCTTGGATTGCAAATTTAAAAATTTATTTATGGTAAATAATAGTTTTTTCCCATCATACTTATATTTAAACTTTGCGTAGTTGATACCGATTTTGTTTTAGTCAATATTTTTATAAATGTCACAATTTTCAAGCTTTTTGATTTATTAAAATATGTATTAAAAATAAAAGAAACAAAACTTCTAGATAAAGGATTTGGTAGGGATTCAAAGATAAAAAGGGAAGATATTGGAATTTGTCAAATTTTGAATGAAAGGTTTTAATCAAAATTAGTTTATAAACTATTGAAATTTTAAAAAGTATTCAAATTGTATTTTTACGAATTCGTGTTGTTAAATGTATAACATTCCTATGGACGATGTCCAACAATGATTTGTATAACTCAAAAATGAATAGAATTCATCGGTTATCTGATTGATGTTTTCTTAGATTCCAGCACTATAAGGACATTAAAAAATATAACAGTATGTTTTCGATTCTACGTATATTTTTTATTGGTCGATAGCTATTTCGCCTTGTTAGGGCATCTTCATAACTATTTTGTTGAAGTCTTGAAGATGTCCTTACAAGGCGAAATAGCTATCGACCAATAAACAATATACCTAGAATCTATAACATACGTTTTTATTTTTTAATTAAAATTAAAATGGAATTCTACTTAAGTAAATTACAATTACACTATAAGGACACTTTATTAAAACATTTCCAAAAAATACCCTCAAATATGATGTTTTGTTTTCTGGTTTGCATTTTTAGATGCATGTATGAATACAATTTAAAGTTAAGGAAAGAATGTAGAAATTGAATTATAAAATGTTATTGACTTATATTATTTTTTTTGTTTTAATACATAGGTAAATGGTTAGATTTTTCCTTTTTTTAAAGTCTATTATGTTATTTTATGTATGTTTGTAAAGGGCAATATATACCGTAAATTATTAAATAAATCATTGTATTTGGTATTAAAGGTTTGCTAATTTTTCTATGATAACATTATAATGATTTACCTGGATTTTAAAATTAATTCTTGATTCGTTCCAAAAAAATACACAAATAGTATACAATATATTCCATTCCATACTAAAGATCCATATTCTTAAATAATTATACATATAAGAGATATATATATATATATATAACTATAGAAAAGAAACGTCTTTATGTATTTGTCGATTTAGAACCTCATTAAGTTCAAAACTAAACAAAAATGCACATAACATAATATTATGTATTATATGAAAGCTAGTGAAACTATACATTAAGCAGAATCAGAGTTAATAATCTTTGATTGATTCATTTTCCATATACGTTTTTCAATCAGTACATCTTAATTAAAATTAGGCTTTGACAATGTGTTACAATCGAATTTAATTTAATCAATAATGTTGCATTTAATATTCAAAAAATCACACCTTGACATTTGAAATATAAAAAAGCAATCATCTGTGACCCAGGTATAAATATTTTTGCAATATATTAAATGTATGCAAAATACCGATATGGATATCTTGAATTTGTAAGTAGTGGCATAATAGGAATCTGGTTGTTTTTAATGAACAATATGACATAATATGATTTTATTTGTTACGATGATCCTACAGCATTTTCATCTTAAAGGAGATTTGTCGTCATAAACGGAATATAAACATTTTATTAACGTGTTTTTACTGCGCAAATGTTGGGAGTACCTAATTATTTGTAGGTACTGTAAAGTATTCTTCTCTGATTTTTTTCTCAGTCTGTACTGAAATTTGTAATCGATTTTTAACTAGCTTGCCGACCAGTTAGTTTTCTGAATCATTCAAATTTACGGTACTTCCGATTACAATGCATGTTTTCAGCTGATTCATTTGATATTTTGATAAAATCGAACAATTTTGTATATCATACAAAGTAAACAATAAACTTATTGCATAAAACCAGGAGTATTTTTATGAATTTCTTTTTAACGTGAAGAAAACTTTGAAAAGGAAATCCATTTTTTACATTTACTTGTTATGTCTACACCACACAGTCCATCATGTTAAGTTTTCTGACGATTTTAAGAGAATGTATTTAAATAAAAAAAAAACGAATAAATAAACTTCATAATGATTGTAGACGGATTAATTGAGTTATTTCAGGTACGTGGTTATTAAAGACACATCAAAATGATTAATCATGTTCATAAAAACAAAACATATAAAAAAACATAAAAGATAAAAAAAGACTATAGTATGCTCTATGAAAAAGAGAATAATAAATCATATTATGTTTACTTTTAGTTGAAAAAAAAACTGGTTGATTGCAACTGATATAAAAAACACATCGAAAATAATATCATTCATATAATGTTCAATCAAATTGAATAAATTGTGTAGGTACATTAAAAAAATCCTTCATAAATTTTCTATACCTATCTAATACCAAATTTAATACACAGAAATTTAATTTTATGATAAAATAATAAATAATTATAATACGTAGCGCCGGTACATAAATTAAAATAGTATTTATTATTATTTATGTGTTTTTATTTTAATTCACCAGTTCACACTAAACAATAGAGCAATATCTCGTTTTCAATGACATAAGTGTTGCTAATTTTCATTCCAAAACGGACTAACTAGATGAACGCTGTACCGGTCTTATGAAATGTTATTTGAATTAGCTTTTGTTAATTTTAAAAATAAAGTTTATCCAGCAGAATAATTAATGTTTAGCAAGATGGCGTCGGTAATCACAGGAAAGAGAAAATAAAAACTTATACGAATTAATATAATTACTTTTTGATAAATTGAATATCTCAAATCAGACAACTGCAGGACTTGTTATTGGCTATTTTACTTGATCACTTTGAGGTTGTAAGCCCTGTAGGTGACTTATTTCCCAGTTCCACGTGACCTTCATTAATTTGCGCCAGGGAAATTGATTCAATGTTCACACGTATCATGTATACATATACAGGATACAAATATTTTATGTAATTTTGGTGAATGCACAAACTACGAAATGATCTTCTTGATTGAATTATACCTGTATGTAAAAAAATGCTATCTAAATTGTAATTGATTACTCTTTGCATTGATGTGATTCCTGTGATTTCATAATAAAATTTCAACAAGTTTTTTTTATTTTGTAAAGTGAATACACAATATTCCTTAATTGTTAATATTCGTAATTGCACATAAATATTATTACGCGATGGATAGATTTTCATAAATGAATATCAAATTGATTCACCTTTGATTTCAGTAATAATTGTAAACCACTTTTGAACGTTTAAGAAGGAAGGGGAGAGGGGAGGGGAGAGGATTGTTTCTATTTATAATTATCATTTAATTTAATTTTTGTTCGGAGTTCAATGAGGATAGTTATTTTTTGGATAGTTAGACACAAATAAATAAATGAAAGTGAAATTAGAGTGATATTTTCATAATAATATATGATTTTGAATGTAGTAGGTTCAAAAAAAATCACATGGACGAAATGTGAAATATTTTATTTAACAAAATGATTAACCGTTTTGGAGTGTTGAAAATTTTGAAATAAAATCTCATACGAACATGTAATGACGGGTCCAAAAAAAATTACACAAAATTAAGTTATTTGCGTCCTAAGCCTGGTTCTGGGTCACTACGTCGCTAAGAAAAAAAAATGATTATTACTCTAGAGTCAGATGTCAACAAACAGTCATGAAATTTTTTTCAATATATCGTGTAAAAATGCATACAACGTTAATCGTCGCCTCTTTGTTTTGTACGAGTAATATTATTTGATCAGTGAATAATAAAAACAAAAAAAAATTAACAATTGAATGGAAGGTTCTCGATTCCTTCTCAAAGCCGTATGCGATAATCGACCAGTGGAGTGAAATTTCCTCGGCTTTGCGTTTTTTCACACATAAATAATATTATTAAAAGAACAATGTCAATTGCTTAACTACGGTGTTTACGATCAAAATTACTTGTGTTGTAACTACATAGTTACTACCATACACTGTAGTAGTTTCATTTTTGCTGTGTTATGTTTAAAATAACTAAAGGTGCATTTTTAGTATTGCGCTTGTCTACTACGATGACGCTCGTAACTGCTGCATGCAGATAAAAAAAATGTTTGTAATGTTCGACGCGACGCTCAAACGCAATTGTCGCTAGGTAATTTATGGGTCATTCTATTTTCTACACATAGTGGTTCGTAAATTATAAAATATCATCAAATTTCATTTTATTATTAAACTTGTGTTTGTTGGTTTTTAAAAACATATGAGTTATTTTATATATTTTATTTATTTATTTTAATTATTTTTTATCACACCATATTTATGATGACAACAATAAGTAGATTACTGATGCCCAACTAGGAAATCCTGTTTTAGGTCTAGCAGTTTAAAATTTTTATTGACAAATATATGCAATTATGAACCAGGTGATTGTTTCCGTTCCACACTAAATAGGTTCACAATCACTACTTCAACAAACATATGGGCTCACACAAAATAGAATAACCAGGTACTAATGTCTGCTATAGTACCTGCCATAAATCCAATCTCTGACGCGATTTTTATTTCAGAACCATAGAAAGAGACTAGTTAACTATCACATGCTTCCCAAATCAATATAATTTTATATTTTAATACAAATTATTTTTAGATACTTGAAAAAATAAATTATTATCAAAATAAAAAAAAAACAATCTATCTTCCAGGTTATTCTGAACATATGTTCTCTTCCAAAAAAGAATTGTTTAATTTACTAAATTTCAATAAAAGCGCATATCCTGTTATTTAAGCGCGTATAAAAGCTTTAATTGATTATGACAATAAATTCTTACCAAACATAACAAAAATAAACGTGTTCTGACACATTATAAAATAATTTTATCTAGTCGAAGAAAGGTCTATGGAAATGAGCAAGGACGTTTTGTCAGAAGTTAATTAAAATAATATATTGATTTCTACAATAGTGAATTGTAACGCCGAATAATAAATGTCAATTATGAACTGTAACACCAAATAATATTAAATGTCAATTGTAGTAGTTTATTCAACTGGTATTAATCAATATTGTTCAGTCAGGGCCAATAACAAAATGCTACAGTCCAGTTGGGACTGAAAAGTTGTTTGAACAAGTAGCAACATCGTAATGACAATTTATTGAAGCAACGTGAAATCAAATTATTAGTTTTAGCTTATTGATGAATATCTTCCGTTTTGAATATATATGAACTTCTTGAATTTGATGGAAATAATAAAACCTTCATAATACGCATATTTTACGATAAAAACTTAAACTATAATTAGGCGTAAATAATTTATTTACTCAAGTCTTATAAAGCCTTTCACAGTAAAATTATTACATTCATAATACTTGTCACAAATAATTGACCAAACATAAATTCTTCAAAAGAATACACAAAATATTTATTTATTCATTTTCAGTTTTTTGAGCACAAGTGCACAATGGCGGACTTATTGCCAAATGGCAATATCTCTCAACCAACCATATTCATTTGGTGAAAAACTATTATATTTACGGTATATACCAACATTTTTTGACTATAACATATAATACAAACAAAAGCAATAAAGAAAATGAAACATATAAAACAAAAACAATAAAGAAACGGAGGTGACAGGAGAGGGAGGGGGGGACAAGGATAGGATAAGGATACAAATTAAGAGAAGCGGGAAGTGTTAATGAAACTGGATGTTGCGAATATTCTTACAAATAAATTTAGTAAACACTTGATGATTTTTTATATGACTAGTTGCTTGTTTCACATGAGATCCAACTGTCGAAAGCGATAGTATATATAGTTGAAGAATACGTACCAAACTATAAAACCCATAAATCCAGATTATTGAATAGTTTAAGATATTTTGTTTTTTAAACATGTTGGTATGTATGTCAAGATAGGATAGTATGGAGGTCAGTGCTTTTTTCCTACCCAAAATATAAAAAAACAACATGATGGTATGTATGTATGTTTAGAGATTAAGTATCAAACTATTGAGAGTACCCGTAGATATTGTGTAGTGTAAACAAATTATACAAAACGATGTCGTCACTAAACAAAATTTATAAAAAAATAGTTAAAAAAAGTTTGAGTATAACGCAGATATTTTTTATAGAAATTTAAATTATCTAGTTAGGGTGTTTCGATATTAAACAAATGGAAATATAGGCAGTCAAACACAAATTTATCATAAATAAATGTTTTCCTCCATAAAAAATGTTTTTGAATGTGGTATTTTTATTTTAAACATTTTATTGAGTATTTGTATGTGTCTTTATTTATACCAATTTTCAGCGTTCTAGCTTTTGTCAAAAGTTGATAACCACTGACTGAAACAAAAATTCGAAATTCTGAGTATAAAAGATTTCTAGGCTTAAAATTAGCTATATTTTCTGAAATTTAAGACTCTGTGAGTCAAGCGGATCAGAAGGTATAAGGGAGGGGACACACACACCCACACAGACGCATTAAATGTTCTACTCCGAATTCTGAGTAAATCCATCTATGGAACATATATGCTGCAAAGCCTCAAAGTTGGTGTTTTTTTGAAATGTAGACCTGGCATACAAATCTCGCACATCTTGGATTGATACCTTGTCGATATGTTAAGAGAAATAAATTCTATTGAACAATTCGACAGTTGGAAAATAAAGTCAGCTCCGGAAACTGCAGGGTAAGTCCCGTTCCACGGGAACCCATATCATGGTGGTAGCTATTACATTCTCTGTTGTTTTGAATCAATCTTATGTAAATGTATTGTTATTACTTTGATCTGCGAATGTCGAATGGTTTTCATGGTTTTTCCAATCAAGACACATGAAAAACATTCGGCGACTTTCACCGACCGATGAGGAAAAAAACGCAATTATATTCAGTGTAGGTCGAATAATTATGCAGAATTGATGTCAGATCAATGCATTGCAGATGGTGCTTAAAGTTAAATGCAACCGCTATGCAAATTTGTGGTACGGTATAGCGAAAGTCACGTAATATAACACCTTTTCTTAATAAATTACATTCGATAAAAGTGCCGAGTGAATTTATTATATTAAGACTTATTTGAGAACATTCCGAATTATCTGGAATCGCATGATATTTAGATGAATTATGTACGATAATAAAACCCAGGAATGTTATTCATAGTAAAAAAAGGAAAAGTGCCGAGTGAATTTATTATATTAAGACTTATTTGAGAACATTCCGAATTATCTGGAATCGCATGATATTTAGATGAATTATATATGATAATAAAACCCAGGAATGTTATTCATAGTATAAAAAGAAAAAGTAAAAAAAATATAAAAGGAAAAAATATTCAATTGAATTTTGAAAATAAAAATGTTTTTATTTAAATACCTATCAATTAAATGAAAGAAAAATGAGAAAGAAAAAGAATTACAAATAACATGACAACATAAACTCTAAATATTTAAAAAGAAAATATATGTAAAGAGTGCAAAATAAATGAGTATCGGCCTTTTTATTGAGTTCGCTATCAACCTATTGTTTTTTAAAGTTCTATATATTTAATTCATAGATATATGTTATTGTTATTGAAAATAAGCTGTTTTTACCATTGCCATCTACGAAATAACGAAGACACTTTTTTGTAACGCTCTATTAAAAAATTGGTTTGCAAACAAATTAGTTCGTATTAAAAAAAATGTCTTAAAATATCATTGAATCCCGACAGGGAATAAATTCAATGTTTGCGTATAATATATGCAACTGTAAAAAAAAATTCGAAGAAAATATAACTGTAGTTTAGAGAATCTTATAATTTCACGAAATTTAAAAATTATAACGTATCTCATGTCAAAGTTAGTTTATGCTTTTTATAAAAAATGATATCCAAAAACGATAATTACATAAATAACCCGTGAAAAAATAGGTATTGATGAAGATCATAAAAAAACACAATTTATTAATAGATACAAAATATTATTTTTCATTAAAATACCTCATTTTAGGTTTAAAGAAGTACAAGCTCTTTATAATGAATAAGTATTAAATATTTCTTTTTGTTATTGTGGCTAATCATTTAATTTATCAATATAAAAAATCAAATATTATACAAAATCTACCGCATAAACACATATTAATAAATATCATGATAAACATTTACTGATTTTGCTTCACATAATTTTGATTCTCAGGGAAATGGTGTATTGTTTTTTTCCGCTACAGGATGTTTGCTGGTCGTAAAAATAAATACTGATACCCTTAATGTTTCTGTGTATTTTTATTGCCTTTAGGATTTTTAATAACATATTGTTCCATTAAATATCACTTTTAAAGTATTATTAATGTTATTTCCTAATTGATAATATCAACCACTAAAGCATGGTGGTAAATCGTATGACTAATGTGGCGGCATCCTGAGTTCTATTCGCAGAAGACGTTAATGAAATTGAAATTATTTTTTGCGCATTATTCTTTCTGGTATCTTAATATTAATGATACAAATACTATACTACAACACACCTATTGAGTTAAACTTTACACGACTAGTTTCGGGAGTGGCCCTTTATTTGTATCATTTAGCACCTACATATTTGCATTTGTACACATTTTTTATTTGCACCATTATTACTGTAATCATGAACTACCACAATTCTACAGTCAAATCCAATCTTATTATTATAATAGAAAATATTAGGTAATACCTACTATTTATATTTTCAGTCACTCTAATTCAAATACATTATTTATTTTTTGAATATACGGCCAGAACCTGTGGCCAGAATCCTTTTACGCTCATTCATAAAATATTGGATCATCATCATCATCATAAGCTCGACAGCCCTGGGTGGGCCTTGGCTGAATCCAGGAGTCTTCTACATTCCCGTCTATCCGTTGCCTTCGTTCTCCAGTTTCTAATATTTATTGTGGAAGCATCGGCATCGACATTGTCCATCCATCGAGTCCTTGGTCTTCCTGGTCTCCTTTGACCATGTGGCACAGAAAGTGTGAGGCGTTTTGTGGAGTTGTCGTCGTCCATTCGGATTATGTGACCAGCCCATTTTAAGTGCCCTATCTTGATGGAACTGATCACATCGGGCTCTTCATAGGTCTCGTATAGTTCCTTGTTGTATCGACGACGCCAAACATTATTCTCTTTTATTGGCCCGTAGATCGTTCGAAGGATCCTTCTCTCAAAAGCCGCTATGGATCCTTCAATTTGTTTGGTCATCACCCAGGTTTCGGAAGCATACGTGAGGACTGGCTTGATAAGTGTTTTATACAGAAGGATCTTTGTGTTTCTCCTAACCAGTTTTGACCTTAGCTGCTTTTGTAGGGCGTAGAAGCATCTAAAATATTGGATAGTGACACAATAATACAAAAAACAAAAATAATAGAAAAAAATAATAATTATATATAAAATTTCAGAAAAAAGAATCATGAAAAAAGATATAAAAAAAAATCGGAAATAAATTGTTAAATTTTTTTTTTCTGAAATACTACATTAATAAAAAATAACAAACAATAAATAACACCAGAAAACGGGTCTCAGAATATGCGCCTTCAGCTTTATAAGGGACAAGTTACGATAAAAATATTTTTAAATATATTACAATATTTATGTAGGTATCAGTTATTGTCCTTGAAACCACATGTCATAATTAAGTAAGCTGTAGTCAAGAAACCGACCTTAACATTAAAAATATCAGGTCAAAAAAAATGAAACATTTCCTCCCATGAAATTCTTCAAAAGTGATCTATATTCAAGTGACGTTGAACTATAATTTACCTGTTAAAATAATGGCCTGTAATGCGAAGCTAACAAGTTTGTTTTACACACAAATATTCAATGTTAAATTTTATTTCGAAACATCGGATGTGCAAAACATCTTATAAAATAATCTCAAATGATAGGTTGAAAATAATAAAAAAAAACTGATTATTAACTTCGTTGGTCAAATTTGTAACCGGTAAAGTTCAATCCATTTTGTTTACTAAAATATTAGAACATAATTTGAGACGTTTTGCAGATGCAGATGGAACTAAACAGGGGGGCGAGTCCCGTCAAACGGAGAAATCAAAACCCTCACGATTACCCATATGATAATTAAACCTATCGATGATATGGGTTTTGATTACACTGTTTGATCGGACTTGTCCCCTGGTTTTATTTATTTCATATGCGATGTTTCCTTTAAACTGTCTGTTTTATTAATTATTTTAATTTCAAAATTATTTTTAATGTATCAATCCAATCAATTTGTCGGCCTTCGTTGCTCAGTTGGTTAGGTATCTGACTGCTGATCCAAGGGTCCCGGGTTCGATTACTGGTGTAGACACAGTTTTTAATTGTGTTTTCAGTCTGGATCTGTGAAATGATAAATATCGTAAGTCTCCAGAATGTGGCAACTTGTTATTGGGTGCGTGTCAAATAACTATTTGACATATCACCTGTTAGTTGCTCGAGAAGCTATATAAAATAATAAAATAAAAAAAAATCCAATACCAATCGATTGTATACAATTTAAACAAATCTAAAAAAATGAATTAATTTTTTTTATACTAAGTATAGTATTTATTTATTTATAATACAATACACGGCATAAGCCATTTACATGTTACATAGAATTACAATTTTTTTAAATTAACAACATTATATATTAAAAAAAAAGAATTAACAAGAAATTTTATTTAAAAATTAACAATTAACAATTACTGGTCGAATATATAAAAAATACAGAAACAACAAAAAATTAACAAAACAAAATTTAAAATAATGTTTTTACACGGAGAAATAAACACATGCATCAATTATAATAACATATTGTGTAAAATTAATAGGATAATTACAAAAAACATAGAATAAAGAAAAGAGAAAAAAAAACAAATAAACGTAGAAATGGATAAAAAAGAACCGCAAAGTTAGCTATTGAATTTTAGAAAGACCTATAAATAATTTTTTTGTATACAGGCAAGCTATCCCCGAAAATATCTGCATCAACACACAGTTCACTTCCTAGCCTATGCAATCTCGGTATTGGAGAACTAAAAACAAGGATATATGTATGTATGTACAATATTGTCAACAGTGAATCATGATATTTGAAAAACTTCCAAATAAAAATAATTCCAAAGTCACCATTGGTATTTGCTGTTATCCGTTTGATTTGTTTGACATGAAACAATAATTTAGCAAAAAATATTGTCAAATATGATGTAAATGCTTTGACTGTTTTCGATTTTAAAATGTCTCTATTTTCTAAAAAAGGTAGGTATATCTTTGTATATCGTTCCTGCTGCCCGCCTAGACTACGTTTCATTTAGTTCAAGAAAAGATAACTCAATGTATGGAAGTGACAGTTGCCAGTCACGTTAGACGTAAAACAATAGTTAAGCAAAAAATATTGTTATATAATATATGATGTAAATGCTTTGAATGTTTTAGATTTTAAAATGTGTGTCCCCTAGACAACGTGTAATTAGGCCAATAAAAGCAGCAAGAAAAGATAACTCAATGTATGGAAGTGACAGTTGTCACGTGACTGGCAACTGTCACTTCCATACATTGAGATCTCTTTTCTTGATTCTTTTCTTGAGCTAAATGACACGTTGTCTTCGGGGGCTGTATCGCGATAGCCAAGTCGTACAAAATGTATGGCGGGACGAACCTCACTAGTACTAGGAGCGGAAAGATAATCTAGGACGTCTGTGTAGAATCGAGCGAGCAATTTGAAGGCGGGGTTGTCGGTAATTTTAGGTATTGAATAACGAATCATTAAAATTTAACAGGTAAGTATAAAAAATGTATTGCTAGCATCTCGAATTATTAACAAATCGTATATTGGACACGGTAAAGGCGATGAGCACGTTTTATTTTCGTGTCTCATCAAATCTACAAATATTTTTTCAAATTAATACTATATAAATATGTACTTATATACCTACTAACATAGACTTCCGTTTAATACATTTCATCCGATGTTAATCATCTTATAATCACTTTCAAAATTAATATCAACATTAAATCTTTTCTCATGTCATTAAAGTTATATAATATTACTTTAATCGAATCCAAGACGAAGTTAATTATGTTTTTCTTTCGAGATTTGATATAAACGAGCGTCCTCTAAATTTAGGAATCATTGTTTTAAAGTAGGTAGTAGGGCTGAATGAATTTCGAGATTGGTTATTTGGGAAATTTTTGTATATTTCAATAAATGTTTTATTGGAAAACCTCGTAAGATAATGTTACAACTTCAATAATCAATCTTACCTGTTCCCACATTATATCATAACAATATTATTACTTTTCGAGGTACATAAATCAAGGTTAAAAAATTGAAGTTTGAATCAGCTCGTAGAATATAAATTGATTTGATTGTATTTATAGTTAAAAATCAAATGTAATATTTTACTGTTACTAATAATGATACAGAATATATTAAAGTTAATTATCATTCATTTTTAAGAAAACTGTAATTTTATAGATATTAAAAGAATCTAAATGTCACTAGTTCACAACAGAAAACCTTACATTTATTTATTTTTATTTATAATAATACAAAAAATAAATGTAATAAAACAATATATTTATTTATTTATCGTATGGTCATATAAAAGTACATCACATTAATCTGTTCATTAAACACACTACATATAAATTGCACAATATAATTGTTTGTCAGAGTTTAAAATTGAGGGTCTTTATGTATGCTATCGCCACTTCATTTAGGCACATAAAATCAGATGTTTCACCCCGATATGACCTAAGAGTACACTCGGACACGACATGGCTCAGAGTCTGCCTCTCCGCCCCACAGTCGCACTCGGGAGAATCCAGCCATCCGCATTTAAAAAAAAATCGGCACATCTGCCGTGGCCAGTGCGGATTCTATTTAGTGCTGTCCATAATTTTCGGGGCTGGTCAAAGCCAGGGGGTTTATTCGTGATACAGGTTAAACTGCGAGCCGCTGGGCCCAATATAATATATACAAAACATAATCTTATACAACATCGCCTCCCTCTTAAAGCTTGTGTAGGGGCAGGCCGTGTAAAAATAAAATATTATAAAGGGCAAAATATTGATATCTACTTAATTATTAGCTAGATAATATGTATTTCACTCTATTCAAAGCAGACAGTCAATGACAAATACAAGTGATATACAATAAATAAAACATAGAAACGATAAATAAAACATATATATCTATCCAAAATTGAAAACATTTTATTTTACAAAAATGACTAGACTAACTATCACCTAGTATCATGCTGAGATTATATTCTGAAAGTTTCATCACAATGTATCTGTGTGTATGCTGTGTACTATGTACTGTGTGCTATATACGGCGTATTTATTCTACTTTATCGATAATAGACTTAAGTACTCATTCGATTATTTTCAAATTTTGCAAATATGTACATCTAATATTCTCTTAGATCCCATTAGATTTCGAAGGATATCTGAATAGTGCATCTCAATTTTTTTAAACGTCAAATTTTTTAAAGTGACTCCGCTCAAGAAATTTAAAATTTGTTTTATTTTTATTTTAAATTGGTAAAAAGACACATCACTTACATAAAATGGCATTGATGAATTATCGAGTTTTCATAATAAAATATTTAAATAAAAAAATAATTTAACAAAAATACTGAAAATTTGTCATACAAAATAAGAATACTTTATGGAGTGCCTTGTTAGTGAAAAGTTTAGCGTTGGCCACAACGCAGTCGTTTATGTGTAATACCTTTTATTCTGTTCCAAAACAAGTATTTATTAAACCATCCATTTCTTACCATCAAAAATTACGAAGGGAGGACTAAAAAAAATATCATAATCATTATCAATTATCAAAAATCAAATCACACTTATCGATACTTCGTAAGTAATTATAATTTCTCCAAAATTTGATTGTGTATTACGCAAAACAATGCACCTTTAATTTGTTACTTGACATATAGATGTTTGAATGATGTTTCTGTTAAATCAACAATATGTTTATGGTATGTAGATTTTTTGATAAGGCTATTATGGCCTCAGTAAATAAAGTTTTAATGTGGTCTACTGTTTCACATTGACAGCCAATAAATTTCGCGGTATGGGTCTACTTAAATTTTGCCTACCGACTTATAATAAATCTGATCTGACCAGATCTGACGATGCGAAAGGCGTGTCCCTACATACATATATGTTGGTTGAAGCGATCTCCATTCATAATTTGTTGATGTAATATAAAATGTCATATGGACCGGATCATAAATGGATCAAAATGTCGGGTTTTGTTAAAGAAAAATTGGTATTTTATTATTATTTATTATCGCACAATGACGAAATGTAGCTCCTTACTTATCTGAGATTGCTCCAGTTTCTGCCCGAAAAAAATGATTACTTAAAATGACAAGATCATTCATAATACCCCCTATTCAGTAACTATTGTAACTAAAATAGGAACATACTAAAATTGTAGATTTTAGATTTACGGTCTCATTTCAGCGTTATAAAATATCAACTTGGGCTTAATGGAATAGGAACGTACCTATATGGGCCGGAACGTTCTAAAAAAGTTAGTTGAATTAGACGTATTTTGAATAATTATGAAAATTTCATATTTTCCATTTAGTCCAAGTTGATATTTTGTAACACTGAAATAAGACCGTAAATCTAAAATCTACAATTTTAGAACGTTCCTATTTTAGTTACAATAGTTAGGTACTGAATAGGGGGTAATGTATTTAATTTGTGCCAGTTTTAATTTGTTTAATGGGTGAAAGAAACTCAGTTAAGCACTTATTTGGAATTTGGCTCTCCTTATTGAATTTCTTATGCAAATATAATATGAAATAAATTATTTATAAATAAATAAAAGTATATACAATAAATTTGTATTAACCACGAATTTTGAGTATCTTCGGTCGAACGTTTTCGAAGCTAACCGCTTCTTCCTCCGGACAAACTTATGTTATGCTTTAGCTTCGAAATGTTCAGGTTATTTGCGTACCAGGTTAGCTTCGAAAACATTTGACTGAAAATACCCAAAATTCGTTATTGTATATATTTTTGTTTATTTATAATTTAAAAAAATGCCACAAAGTAGTAAAAACATCATATGAAGATATTATTTTTTTTATTATTATTTATTAATAACAATTAACAGCTTAATTGCCTTGTACGTACACAAATAAAACAGTATTTTAACATAAAATAATACGTATGTAAACAGATTATAAAAAAAAACAAAATTATATAAACAAGTAAAAAATACTTTTTTTACTTTTCAGGTTGACTAAAATGAAGAGATTTTGGAATACGGGAGCTGGTGGAGGGAGTAAAATGAGCTTCATATTTTTAAAGCTGATATTTGGTAAGTGATATTTTTATTTGTTTTACTTATGAACAATTCCTTGTAATATTCATTTTATTGAGCTTGATTATTTTAATACCTTCTATTAAGTATATCTTTATAACTTATATTTCAAACCATTTTAAAAAAAATCAAGTTGAACGCGAAGAGGGCAATTTATTTAACGAAATTGGATGTTTTTAAGTTGTCTGTATTCCTAATTTTTCATTTATTTTTAAAATTTAGTATGATTTTTTGTTAATGTATGATTTTGATTTAATTACTTTATCTTATTGCTTTTTATTTGATATTTTTTATTGGTCAGTGTAAGTGATTCCTTCATCAAGCACAAGAGTGCAATCTTTTTGATGAGGCATTGCAAAGAAAACTACATACATACATACATACCATCACGCCATGTCCCTCACGGGGTAGGCAGAGAGAACCGAACGCCACATTTTTCTATCTTGACACACATTCATCGCCTCATCAACATTCATACATCGTCTTATACATGTTCGTCTGTTGTTCATGCTTCTTACATTTCCATCTTTCAAAATATCATTTACATGGTCGTGCCATCCTTTTCTTGGGCGCCCGCGACCTCTTATTCCGTTCCTGTCAGCTTTGTATATTTTCTTCGTCAGGCGTTCTTCGTTCATTCTCCCCAAGTGGCCAAACCATCTCAATGTGTTAACTTTCATTCTGTTAATTACATCTTTCTTTATCTTACATTCTTTCCTTGTATCTTCATTCCGAACTCTATCATACATCGTTCTGTTACAAATTCTTCTAAGCGATCTCATTTCAACTGCATTTATTCTGCTTTCGTGCGACTTCTGCCATGTCCAGGACTCACTTGCGTGCTCACTTGCAAAGAAAACTATTTGTAAAAATTACTATACTAGTGAATTTTATCTTTATGTGTATTATAACATTATATTATGTTAAATAAATAAAAAAAAATCACACTTTCAAAAAATTCTATTTCAAGTTTCGGTTATACACAAACGACAAAGATTCTTAAATTAAATTTACTTCATAGATAAAGATTAAATCATTTTAAAGCGTATAATAGGTGTATGGGTATTTATGAATTTTTAAGAAATAAAACATAATTGTGGACACACTTTTCAAATTTTCTTTATGTTGAAATGAAGAATAAAAAAAATATTTCACGTCAGTCCTTCGTGACTGCCTGCTGATTCATAGGTCCAGGTTCGATTTTCGGTGAATACACAGTTTGTAATTGTGTTTTTAGTCTGGATATATGAGACGATTACTGTGTGTCCAGAATATATCATAGTGTTATTAGGTGCGTTTTCATTAATATTGGATGCAGTACCTGTAAGTTGCTGGAGAAGCAATATTAAATAAAATATCAAATCAATAACAATGTATGTTGATTTAAATGGTTGTTTCAAAATAAAATGCACTAGTAAATTAAAATAATAACTATTTTGACTACACCACTTTTGAGTACCTTAACCGGTTTCAGAGCTGACTCGCTCCCTCATCCGAACAAACTTATACTAAATACTACTTATACTAAACTTATACGAGTTTAAGTTTGTTCGGATGTGGGAGCGGGTCACCTCTGAAACCGGTAAACATGAGATACTCAAAAGTGTTGAAAACTAAATAATTATTATTTTAATTAATAAGTTAAAATGAGCCAAAATATTATAGCTGCTATGTATCAAGATATATTATACTCTAATTTCGCTTATCAATGAAACATTATGGCCGGCGATTATCATAGTCATATCTATAAAATAGCGGATGAATACTTAATTATCTAGTAGCGAGATTATGATTTCCACTCGATAATCATCTCAGATAATATAAATGTTATGAAAGAAAGCGATCACAATATAATATTGTTGTTAAGCTCACATAGTTCAATAGGTTGATCCATTGTTGTTAATAGTAATATAATTGACGCAACCTCTTTTCATGCGATCGAATAAAAGAAAGTGCTTGTACTCGGATTATTTCATATTTAGTAACAGATGTTACTACGGTTAAGTAATACGCGAAGATAATAATTTTATTATAAAAACGAGTGGGTTGTGGCCAACACTAAACTCTCCACACCACAAATATTGACAATGAAATATTTTATTCATTCTAAATTTTACTACCAGGAATATAAATTTTCTAACGATAGTATATTTTCATGTTAAGATAGACAAACTATTAATGCCGTATAGTGAAGAATGCTTATGTTGTATGAAATATTTTAAAAAAAGCAGATAAATTTTGATTTAAAGAACGCGAGAGCATTTTCAAAATTTTGACACGTGATATCATATGAAGATTTTTTTGTTATTTATGGAAAGCTAATCAGTTCTATGTTCAAGCTCTTTACATTATAACATGAAATCAAATTACTGAACGTTTCCATACATAGAAATTTATCTAATTTCATTTTTATTCATACTAAATGTTACTATCAGGAATATAAATTTTCTTCCGATAGTATATTTTTATGTTAAGATAGACAAACTATTAATGCAGTATAGTGAAGAATGCTTATGTTGTATGAAATATTTTTAAAAAAGCACATAAATTTTGTTTTAAAGAACGCAAGAGTATTTTCCAAATTTTGACAGGTGATATCATATGAAGAATTTTTTTGTTATTTATGGAAAGCTAATCAGTTCTATGTTCAAGCTCTTTACATTATAACATGAAATCAAATTACTGAACTTTTCCATACATAGAAATTTATCTAATTACATTTTTATTCATACTAAATGTTACTACCAGGAATATAAATTTTCTTCCGATAGTATATTTTTATGTTAAGATAAACAAACTATTAATGCAGTATAGTGAAGAATGCTTATGTTGTATGAAATATTTTAAAAAAAGCAGATAAATTTTGATTTAAAGAACGCGAGAGCATTTTCAAAATTTTGACACGTGATATCATATGAAGATTTTTTTGTTATTTATGGAAAGCTAATCAGTTCTATGTTCAAGCTCTTTACATTATAACATGAAATCAAATTACTGAACGTTTCCATACATAGAAATTTATCTAATTACATTTTTATTCATACTAAATGTTACTATCAGGAATATAAATTTTCTTCCGATAGTATATTTTTATGTTAAGATAGACAAACTATTAATGCAGTATAGGGAAGAATGCTTATGTTGTATGAAATATTTTAAAAAAAGCAGATAAATTTTGTTCTAAAGAACGCGAGAGCATTTTCCAAATTTTGACAGGTGATATCATATGAAGATTTTTTTTGTTATTTATGGAAAGCTAATCAGTTCTATGTTCAAGCTCTTTACATTATAACATGAAATCAAATTACTGAACGTTTCCATAAATAGAAATTTATCTAATTACATTTTTATTCATACTAAATGTTACTAACAGGAATATAAATTTTCTTCCGATAGTATATTTTTATGTTAAGATAAACAAACTATTAATGCAGTATAGTGAAGAATGCTTATGTTGTATGAAATATTTTAAAAAAAGCAGATAAATTTTGATTTAAAGAACGCGAGAGCATTTTCAAAATTTTGACACGTGATATCATATGAAGATTTTTTTGTTATTTATGGAAAGCTAATCAGTTCTATGTTCAAGCTCTTTACATTATAACATGAAATCAAATTACTGAACGTTTCCATACATAGAAATTTATCTAATTACATTTTTATTCATACTAAATGTTACTATCAGGAATATAAATTTTCTTCCGATAGTATATTTTTATGTTAAGATAGACAAACTATTAATGCAGTATAGTGAAGAATGCTTATGTTGTATGAAATATTTTAAAAAAAACAGATAAATTTTGATTTAAAGAACGCGAGAGCATTTTCAAAATTTTGACAGGTGATATCATATGAAGATTTTTTTGTTATTTATGGAAAGCTAATCAGTTCTATGTTCAAGCTCTTTACATTATAACATGAAATCAAATTACTGAACGTTTCCATACATAGAAATTTATCTAATTACATTTTTATTCATACTAAATGTTACTATCAGGAATATAAATTTTCTTCCGATAGTATATTTTTATGTTAAGATAAACAAACTATTAATGCAGTATAGTGAAGAATGCTTATGTTGTATGAAATATTTTAAAAAAAGCAGATAAATTTTGTTTTAAAGAACGCGAGAGCATTTTCAAAATTTTGACACGTGATATTATATGAAGAATTTTTTTGTTATTTATGGAAAGCTAATCAGTTCTATGTTCAAGCTCTTTACATAATAACATGAAATCAAATTACTGAACGTTTCCATACATAGAAATTTATCTAATTACATTTTTATTCATACTAAATGTTACTATCAGGAATATAAATTTTCTTCCGATAGTATATTTTTATGTTAAGATAGACAAACTATTAATGCAGTATAGGGAAGAATGCTTATGTTGTATGAAATATTTTAAAAAAAGCAGATAAATTTTGTTCTAAAGAACGCGAGAGCATTTTCCAAATTTTGACAGGTGATATCATATGAAGATTTTTTTTGTTATTTATGGAAAGCTATTCAGTTCTAAGTTCAAGCTCTTTACATTATAACATGAAATCAAATTACTGAACTTTTCCATACATAGAAATTTATCTAATTACATTTTTATTCATACTAAATGTTACTATCAGGAATGTAAATTTTCTTCCGATAGTATATTTTTATGTTAAGATAAACAAACTATTAATGCAGTATAGTGAAGAATGCTTATGTTGTATGAAATATTTTAAAAAAAGCAGATAAATTTTGTTCTAAAGAACGCGAGAGCATTTTCCAAATTTTGACAGGTGATATCATATGAAGATTTTTTTTGTTGTTTATGGAAAGCTAATCAGTTCTATGTTCAAGCTCTTAACATTATAACATGAAATCAAATTACTGAACTTTTCCATACATAGAAATTTATCTTATTACATTTTTATTCATACTAAATGTTACTATCAGGAATATAAATTTTCTTCCGATAGTATATTTTTATGTTAAGATAAACAAACTATTAATGCAGTATAGTGAAGAATGCTTATGTTGTATGAAATATTTTAAAAAAAGCAGATAAATTTTGTTTTAAAGAACGCGAAGGCATTTTCAAAATTTTGACACGTGATATTATATGAAGATTTTTTTTTGATTTATGGAAAGCTAATCAGTTCTATGTTCAAGTTCTTTACATTATAACATGAAATCAAATTACTGAACGTTTCCATACATAGAAATTTATCTAATTACATTTTTATTCATACTAAATGTTACTATCAGGAATATAAATTTTCTTCCGATAGTATATTTTTATGTTAAGATAAACAAACTATTAATGCAGTATAGTGAAGAATGCTTATGTTGTATGAAATATTTTAAAAAAAGCAGATAAATTTTGTTCTAAAGAACGCGAGAGCATTTTCCAAATTTTGACAGGTGATATCATATGAAGATTTTTTTTGTTATTTATGGAAAGCTAATCAGTTCTATGTTCAAGCTCTTTACATTATAACATGAAATCAAATTACTGAACGTTTCCATAAATAGAAATTTATCTAATTACATTTTTATTCATACTAAATGTTACTAACAGGAATATAAATTTTCTTCCGATAGTATATTTTTATGTTAAGATAGACAAACTATTAATGCAGTATAGTGAAGACTGCTTATGTTGTATGAAATATTTTAAAAAAAGCAGATAAATTTTGTTTCAAAGAGCGTTAGAGCATTTTGACAATGTTGACACGTGATATCATATGAAGAAATTTTATGATATCTATGAAAAGCTAATCAGTTCTAAGTTCAAGCTATTAATATTCTTATATCAATATGAAATCAATGAACTGAACATTGCCAAATATAAAAAAAATTCTCTTGTTACATATAAGTTTCATACAAATATCCATTAAATAAAATATAATTTTTGAAACCGTTGAATATTTTTCTTTTAACATTGACCAACTTTGAATACAATTTTATGAAGATTCTTGGTGTTGTATAAATAGTTGAAACCAAATTAAAATATCTCTAATTTCCAGGTCGTGAGAGCATTTTTTCAGTTTTAATAGATGAAATCATAAAGAAACATTGGGAAAAAATGGACCGTTGTCTATGGAAAACTAATCAGCTCTAAGTTTATGGACTTAACACATGTGATATCAATATGAAGTCAATCGGACTTATAGTTTGGGCTGCAGAGAGGACACAAAAAAAAAACAACGTAAATGATGAATTCATAGAGAAGAAATCAAAAGTTGTCTATGGAAAACTAATCAGCTCTAGGTCTTTGCACTTTACACATATGATGTTAATATGAAGTCGATCAGACTTATAGTTTGGGCTGTAGAGAGGACACAAAAAAGATAAATGCTACGGCGTACGGCGTACGGCGTACAGCGTATACGCAATACACACAAACACATCACGACGAAACTCATAGTGTGCATTCTCTACATGATACCCATTGAGAAATTGATGTAAAAAAAATACGCTTAAATTTTGCGAAATCATGACTCTCCCCTATTCCATAGTGTGGAGAGTAAAAAATATGGAACGGAATAAAGATTATAATGCTCGAACACGATGAATTAAGTAATTTTGACGTGGAATATTAAGTTTGACAAAATTTCAGTATTTTCCTACTCGCTACAACATTATTCACAGACTCGATACCCTACTTATAATAATATGTGTGACAAATATATTAAGTGCAGCATCGTGCTTCTTTACGGTTGGAAGTTTAAAACATTGTTGACTATTGCAATCGTATATCAAGATTACAGTTGTCTATTTGAATTTCAATATTAAGAGATAATTATTTTTTTCACAAATACTTTATTTTTATTTTATTTTATTCATTAAGGAATACAAACAGTTTCAGAATATAAATGTGTATAAGTAATAGTAATATGTTAAGTCGACGTTTATCTGCAACCTTACAGTATTCACAATGTAGTTTGCAGAGTAACACAATAACAAATAAAAGGCCATAAATAATTATGTAAAACAAGTAAAGAATTAATGAAGAAATAACATTAAGGAAATGAAATAGTTAAAAAATTGACTATACAAAAACATAAGGGGGGCAAAAAAAAACATAAGAATAGTTAAATATTGAAATTAAAAATTAAGAAGCCATAATTCAAAAGTACAAGTACTCCAAGAACTAATGCAGGATTCAGGATACCGCTTTATAGAATATGTAATAACTTTAATGACCAATTCAATGACCATATTGACATTTTTATTGCATCTGAATCTATATTCAAAAGGGAAATTTTAAAAAAAAGATCACTGATACAACCTCTTAGGATCTGGGTGTGGCTGGAATGCTCTGTTGAGGAAGTAATGTTATATGTGTGATGTCATTCTTGTGTATTCCAAACTATACTTAGCCTAAGACTATGGAATAGCCTAAGTCCTGATATTACGTCGTCTATCTCACTAAACATCTTCAAGAAAAGGCTAAAGCAATAATATTTATCTGACAATGCCTGATTACATTTTCCTCTCTTCTTCCTTTCCTTATCCTTTAGTCTTCCAATCATTGCTATGAATTGTTCTTATATACTATCTTCTTTGTTTTATTTTTTAATTTTCTTCTGCTATTTTTTATTTATTTTGTAGTGTGATTAACTGATTGCCATAGTACACATTATTTTGTATATTTAACATTTACCCTGGTTGGTTGGAAGAAATTGCCATCAGGCAATAAACTCGCCAGTGTACTAATTATATGTACAAGGAGACTAAAATAAATAAATACTTCATTATATATTTTTTCCATTAGTATTGATTTTTTATATTTTATTACTTTTATCTCTATCTTAATCTCTAAGCACGTCTATGTTTACATTGTATCCAACTTCTCTATGGGAAATATTGTGATTGCACACTAATACTGACTGACGTGACTTAAATTGATAATACTGACTGACGTGTAGAATGTGTAGAACTCAATTATACTGCGTATTTTTACAAAAACAAAATTATGTTTCTACATAATGTTTTTTCGTTTTATCAGGACGACCGTTTCGGCTGACTGTTTCTTTATCAACTGTTAATATTAGTTTACAATATATGTGAGATGTTATTTTTTCTATTGATTTCGATTACCCAACTTTAACGGGTCACCCGAAAATGATTATCATAGAAAAGAATGCACGCAGTATTTGTAAAATATTTAATAAATTTCCTAAAAAACAGAGAAAATAATTTTAGTGAGAAATTATTTTAAATCAATTTCTCCTTTACTGGAAATCGAACCCAGGTTGTAAGTAAACAACACAGTAGTCAACGATTTCATTCACAAATAGGTAGGTACTATTTAAATGAGTTAAAATAGTTAGTTAGTTTTTTGTTTTAATCTTTATATCATGCAGGCAAAATAATTAAGTCATTATTTAATTTGCATTTTAATATACAAATGCAAATTTTGTTTAGGCAGCCAGACGTATAATCATCGTGTCAGTCTAAGTCTATTCCTGCATACCTGTACCTATGGTTATTTCATTTACTTACTGGTTGATGTTATATAAACTTTTTTTCCAAAACTACGTACGTGATTTATCAAACCGAGAAGAGAATTATTTAATTTAATTTTACCACCAGCAATACTGGCATAATTTGTAGTTCTGTGGAGGTCGAAACGAGCCATCGGAAGCTTTGAGGCCCGGTACCCAATCGCACATGGAGTCACATCAACAAGTTGAGTGTAGGATGACAAGATAATGTATCTTTTTGGCCCCTTGCAAAACTCTGAAAGAACATAAGAAGAGTCCGGAAAGCTCTAAAACCTTGCACACACTGCACTCAAAGTGCCAAAAAGAGCTATTATTATTTATAAAACAAAAATGTGTATGTGTAATTGCTTTATCTCTTAATAAATAAATAAATAAATAAACAAAACCGTGAAAATGGTTTTCATCGTTAAAAAGAACATGCGTTAAAATATTTTGTACGGAGAAAAAATAGATTCGTAAGAAAATGACATATTACCTATACGTTTTAAAATGGGTCGATCATCGTATATGTATAATATTCGTATTTTATAATTAAAATAGATTGGATGTAAATTGGCTAGTGCTCTCGATATGTTTGTTATCTATACGGTAGATCCGAGTTCGAGTTTTGCCTCGATTAATTGCTGGGGATGTATTTTTTTCCGATATTTAATTTCCTGATCATATACGTATTTCTGAAATCTCACTCTATAATAATAATAATAATAATTTGTATAGCGCCGTTTAATGATTCAAGATCATTCCAAGGGCGCTGTTATTTAGATAGATATTATATTGCTCTACGAAACAAAGCTGTTTTCAGTCCTTTAGAGAAAGTGCTCTTACTATTTGCACTGCGGACATCTAGAGACAATTTATTCCACTTTATAGGACCACTCACACCAAAGCATCGATCATAGTAAGCCGCTTTATTGGCTCTGTCCAACTCCTTTAGGGAGTTGGTACTCTGTGATCCAGAAGACCTAAGTGTAAGATGCCTCCCAGAGAGAGCTTTTCTCTGACACAGCTCTTGTATGTATTGTGGCGCTAGGTTATTTAAAGCATTAAACACAGTTAAGCAGATTTTGTAGTCAACTCGCTCTGGACACTTCAACCAGTGCAATTCGTTAAGTAGTGGAGTTATGTGACATCGTTTTTCCGCTCCATAAATGAGACTTGCCACTGCATTAAACACCATCTGTAATATATCGAGCTGATACTTTGGCAATCCATCATAGATGCCATTACAGTAATCTAGCCGAGACACAACGAATGCATTTATAAGCGTTTTTGTCTCATTTTTGGGCAAGCTTCGACGAATGTTTTTCAGTTGTCTTAGTTGGAAAAAGCATGAACTGACTGTTTTATAGATTTGCAGGTCAAGAGACAACTTACTGTCTAAGTGTACACCCAAAAACTTGACACTTGCAGACGGCAAGAGAGTCTGAGAGTCTGAGATTCAGTATAGCTCTTTCGTGCTTTTTGGTTGTAGCACTTTTAGTTTTCTGACAGACGCTTTCGTTAGTGTGTTTCTGCTCCATAAATTGGTTATATACATAATGACAATTCAATATAAAAGCATGTAGGTTGTTTTCGTAATCTCAATACCTCCCTGCGGTAGGTCCCAATTTCATGATGTTTTTATTGTTTTCTGTAATTACAGTGCCTATTGATAATAAAAAATAATTACCAGACGGATAAGACACAATGAATTTCTTTAAAGATTACCTTTTGACCCACTCGCATTAGAAAATTAAAATCTAATAGGTGGTATATTGATTGGTGATGTACTTACACGAAATTACATAATAATGATGTGCAATCGTATACAATCGGTTTATAAAAAAAACTAAAGTCCAAATAAACATTATTAAAAGTAATGATTGATTAATGATTTTTTTTTTATTTAAAAAAAAAAAATTATGAAGCACTTTTTAAATATACATACATTATATTTTATATTTTTTATACCAATAAACATTAAAATTCCCTTAGTAGTAACATGTTTTCTTATAATATAATAATATTAAAAAATAAATAATTATGTATAAGTTTTATAAATAATTTATGTCATTTTTTAAGAAATTTCTTAAATTAAGTTTATATTACACAAAAAAAAGAATCATGGAGGTTCAAGGAGTTGAATTAGGAGAACCAACCCCAAATAGAAATTTGGTTAAATAATGGAAAAAATAATTAAATACCTATATGTTTCTTAATTTTGTCTGATATTTTTTAGTTTGTATGGGTTTTTTTCAAATAATTTATAATTTTAAATGGTTTAATTGAAATTGTGCTATATATGTACATATATAATTTAAGATTTAGGATGGGTGGTGGCAAAGCGGTAAGCGCGCTCTGGGCTAGTACCTAATCATGTGGTCGCGTGGTCGAATCCTGTCACGACCGATTTTGTTCACTGATAGCACAAGCATGTGCTTAATTTACGGAATATAATATGAGGATGTATATTTACTTGTTACAAGGACATTTATACTTAAAAAAATTGAAAATCTGAATTAAATAATACATTCACAGGGTAGGTAGAAAGATCATCGCTTGATATTCATATATGTATATTATTATATATTAAATATATGCTTTGATCATTGTAGCTTTTTGTTTCTTCATTTTCATATCTCATTGAGATACTTTTGTAAAATTTTCCATTTTCAGTATCTTTTTTTTATATTTTTTCTAATCTGTGTATTTTCTTTTATAAACTCGATAATTTGCATACTTGATAATTTATACACTTGCTTAACAAATGATTTTATAAGTTTATTATGACTGTCAGTTTTTTTGTTAGTGCCTTATATTACAGACATTCTATATAAATATGTATGTGCAGTGCATAGGTAGTATAAATAAATAATTATATATGTAACATGTTTGATAAAATAACAACTCACGAATTACTTATGAGAAACTAAGGGATACATGAATCATCGAATGAAATTAAGACAGCTACAAAGTACATACCTATAATTATATTGCGCAATATCGTTTTAATTGTTTATCCATGTCTTCACATACACTCACTAATACCTATATACAAACTCATGGCGCTTGACATTTAAAACATAACCTAATGGGATTGAGTTAATTAATGGTCCAAATAACAATACATTTTTTTAATCAATAAATTTGTAACAAAAATCTATTCATTTTAATTATGTACAAAATGTAACCGGTGCCGGTAACAGCTAATAAGTTGATTCGGTACATTTTTTGATCACAAAAGAATAAAAAAGAAAATAAATCCAAAAAACGCTTTTTGCAAAATACCATTTTAATTTATTAATAAATAAAACAATGTTTTTTACTTAGTCAAAAAAAAATAATTATTATAATAACTAATTATGCAATATTATTATTCATAACAAGGATGAAATAGCACCTACTTCTTGCATTTCTTAATTATTAAAATTAATGAAGTTGTGTAGTAAAAAGTTAATATGAATTTAAGACCAATTTTTTTTTGCTACATTAATTTTTACTTCATAATATTTTATTGAAGTAGTTTACATTCCCTTGCATTCTGCACAAGTGGCGAGTTATTAGTGAGACTAAATAGTTTTTTTCTTTACGATTTATATTTAAAACGTGTTATATTTGATAATTATAAATAAAAAATGAACCGACCAAAAAATAAATTAAAAAAGCTATCGATATCATAAAAAAAATATAAATAAATTAAATCTTTTTCGTTTTTCATATTTATTGAATGATTCATGTAGGACCACTATTGAATTGCATTTAATCTTATAAATAAACATTTGTCTGGTATGTTTTAAAATGTATAATTTAAAGATACATTATCAAGAAATAAATATAAAATGATATGAATTGTAAGAAGTGCACCACCCATTTATATAAACTAGTTGCATGTAACACATGAGATCCAACTGTCGATAGCGATAGTATGTATAGTTGAAGAATATGTACCAAACTATAAACCCATAGATACAAATTATTGAATATTTTCAGATATTTTGTTTTCTATACAACATATGTAGGTATGTATGTCAAGATAGGATAGTATGGAAGAAGATCCTTTTTCCTACCCAGAATATGCAAATTGCATGATGGTATGTATGTATGTTTGGAGATGAAGTAACAAACTATTAAGTCTTCTTACATATTGTGTATAGGCGACTGCCATACAAAATGTATGAAGCGATGTCGTCACTAAATTCAATTTTTAAAAAAAATTAAAAAAAAAAATTGAGATCTTCTACTACAATGTTAATATTTTTTATAGAAAATTAAATTATCTAGTTGGGGTGTTTCGGCTTTTTTCGATAATTGTAAAAGTTTTGGAAATATAGGCAGTTAAACTCATAAATTTATCATAAAAAAAATATTTTTCTTAATAAAAAATGTTTGAGAAACCCTGGAATTTTTTTGAAAAAATTAATTTGAGATTTTGTATTTGTCTATGTTTGTACCAATTTTCAGCGTTCTACCGTTTATGGTTTCTGAGATATATGGATAAATAAAATAAAAATTCAAAAGTTGATAACCCCTGACTGAAACAAAAATTCAAAATTCCGAGTATAAAAGTTTTGTAGGCCTGTAACTGTTTATATATTCTGAAATTTTAGGCTCTGTAAATTGAGCGGATCAAAAGTTATAAGGGGGGGACGGACACACAGACACACACACACACAGACCCACAGACACACACACAGACACACAGACACACACACAGACACACACACACAGACACACGAAATGTTCTACTCCGAATTCTGAGTAAATCCGTGTATGGAACATATATGCTGCGAAGCCTCTAAGTTGGTGTTTTTTGACTTCAAAGTTGGAAAATCCATGAAAAAAGTAGACCTCTCCATACAATTCTCGCGTATTCTGGCTTGATACATTGTCGATATGTTAAGAGAACAAAGTTCTCCTGAACAAATCGACAGTTGGATAATGATTCAGAAGGCGAACTTGTTTTCACATCTTGACATAAATTCTTCTTCTTCTTTCGTGTCAGCAACGCATTGTTGCGTTGCTGTGGTGGAAGGATTGGCCAGAGAATTTCTGTTACCAGGGGGCACCGCGTGGAGGTTCCTTCCGTGCTCCCAAATAAATAAATAAAATATCCATAAATAAATTGACATAAATAAATCCTCCACAATACATTACAAACGATACATTATTAAATTGATTGTATATAATTTGATTGTCACTTTGTTAGTGTGCAAAATACACATGATGTGATGTACAACTATTTGCTCGCAAAGAATGCGGAAAGATTTCAAAAAGTTGATCCGGAAAAATTGTCCTTGCCGACTTTAAATGATTACTGCCTGCGATCAATTAATAATTTTATTGAACCAATGTGGATTCGACATAGCCTTAGTCAGTGGGGGTAGGTAGCAATTTACAATACTGGCTTCGGTCGCATAACAGGCTGCTTCGGGCGTGAGACTTTGACATTCAGACGAGAACCGACCTTCGGATCGCCTCACGATGAGGCTATAATCGTAACCGATGCACGTCGGTTCCCTTATGTAGGTATGTGAAATACAAAAATGAATAATCGTTGTATGTATTTTTTAGGATACGAACATTTTCACATTGAAATACTAATCTAAGTCTTTTGATCAAGTACTCACAAGACTTTTGGAGGTAATAAATTGATATGCTTTCGTAAATGCAATTTTTGTAGAGTCATTCATAAATAAATTCTCGTATATTTCAGCAATGGGGTCCACAACCCATTCTGAATGTGAATGGGGCCTGTACAATACGGTATAATCATGTGCTAGAGGCAATGTACAACGAAACGAATGTAGTCCAATGTTTACCGGATGGATGATGACCGTATTTCTAAAAAGGTTTTAGACACCTGTCCCGAAGGCAGAAGAAGTAGAGGCAGACCTAGGTTGAGATGGCTGGATGACGTGCTGTACGATATAAGAGAAATGCACCTGTTAAATTAGAGAAGACTGGCGGTCGATAGAGAGGGATGGAGACGATTTCTGGAGGAGGCCAGGGTCCGTAGCGGACTGTAGTGCCAGTGATGATGATGATGATGAATCTTATATGTGGGTATACACGGATGTATCATGCTCCCTTTCACAAGGTAATGTACACCCGCACACCTGTCGCTGGTTACCCTAATTTGTGGTATATGCTGTAATTGCATGAATGAATCATTTATTGCACGTGAATAGCCATTTTTTTTATTGTAAAACAAGTAATTACTGTTACTAAGAGTAATTTTGCGTATCTTTTTTAATTCTTTTCTGTTGATTTCAGTTTTAGGTATTCCTGAGTTTTTAATTTAGTTTTTTAGCTGAAAGTATACTTACATAGATACATATATACAATCACGTCATGTTCCTCACTGGGTAGGCAGAACCGAACGCCACGTTTTTTTGTATTGACACACATTATATCCCATATACATACATGTTCGTCTGTTGTTCACGCTTTTTTCATATCCGTCTTTCAGTTTATCGTTCACATGGTTGTGACATCCTTTTCTTGGGCGTACCTGACCTTTTATTCCGTTGGCTGAAAGCACTGATTAGTTAAAAGCAATTGCAATTTGGCTGTCTCTCGTCAACTCGTCTTGGTAGCTTGTCTCTTCCATATATGGCTTAACAATTCGTTAATTTTATTATTTTGTAAAAAAAAATCAATATAATATTGTCTTGGATTCCTTTCATAATAAACACAAACATTTAAATATATTTACAATGATTAATTCACTATGAATTTTCATTGTTTTCGAGTATGCTCGAATAAACCAGTTGTAGTTTTACTGAATTCCTTGACAAGCCATCAGGTTGTTTACCCGGCTGATCAGGTTAGGTATAAATTAAAAACAATATAAAATAAATAATTACCAGTTGTTAATACACAGTAACCATATTATGTACATCTGGATCACCTTGTCACGAGGATCATTAAATGAACAGGAAAACTGCAGTCTAGTGTTTAAAGGGCAGGACTAAAAAAACTTCTTAGCTTCCGGGTCTAAAAACCTTTATTATTTAAATTGAGTGTAACGGGTAGAAAAAGTTGTTCGTTATTTCACATTTAAATGTTGAAAAATGGAAATATAATACATGAATGAGAAGGCAGATAATATATCCTTATTTTTGTGTATTTTGAAAACGAAACTAAAATATAAAAGGTTTATAACTATGAACGGCTATAGAAGTGGGCCCGATCGGCATTTTACAAAATGAAAAATCATCTCTTCGACAACAGTATAAACTTAAAGCTGGGACAAAGAATGGTCAATTGTTATTTCTGGTCATTTCTGCTTTATGGCGTGGAGGTGTGAAAGCTAATATTATAAACCGTCTTAAAGCGAAATACAGAGAATATCATGGATTGACATAGTCAGTAACACTGAGATAGGTACTACTTAGGGCCAACACCAACAGAGAATTCACCAATGTCAATGGTATTTCGGCCATAAGAGGTGAAAAATATACTGTCCTTTCATGAAGGGGAAGATCGAGGGTCGTAGAGGTGTCTGGCTTCGGAACATCCGGGAATGGACCAGTATGAAAACTGTTCAGGAGCTGTTTCGCACTGCACAGGACAGGGAGGCTTTCTCGATGGTGGTTATCAACGTCGGGGAAACCTGATATGACACAAGAAGAAGAAGAACTATTTATTTATTATTTATTTATTTATTATTTCCATCAACGGCTACATAGCCTTTTACAAGTACATACAAAATAAAATAGTACAAACACGTTTAATACATACAATAATATTATAAAATGAAAACAAAAAGAGATGTAAATAATATGTACGAACTACCTATCAGAATTTTTTTTTTGCATATTATATCTAAACATTTTTAAAGAAATATACCAAAAACAAAAAGAAACAAAATAAATAACTATGAGCAACTTCGAGTTTCATTAACACCTCCCGCTTTCAAAAGAAATCTGAGAGATCATTTCCTTACATATGAAACTTAAATTTGTTTCTTTATCATATCCTCGTCCCCTCGTCACTTATTCCCTCCATTTTTTTTTAAATTTAAAATGATATTTTAAAAATTTCAAGTTTCTATATATTCTACTTTCATGCATATTCTGCCATTAGCAAGTATCGCTTGAATACTCTTGAAAAATATTTGAACAACCCGTGCGTGGTTATCCTTTCTTCTATACATGAACTTTTTATCAGATTGAATAAGTACACAAATGTAAAGACAGGTGAATAATCTCAAAAAGGCGAAAAGGCAGGACATAAAACTGTTTACAGAAATAAATTAAAAAGTGCCTTGAAGTTAAATTTCGTTTTACAGAATGTATGAAGACAATATTTACTTTAAAACTTCTCAGACATGTACCTACATGTAATAATAATAATAATAATGAACACTTCCTTGCACCCTGCGCAAGTGGTGAGTTTATTGCCGTACGACAATTTATTCCTAACTAACCAGTGTTTCTAGCCCAGAGAAGCAACATTAGCGAGAGAAATGAATTTAAATAAATTTCTCCTCTGCTGGGAATCGAACCCAGGACGCCCGCACAGAAACCGAACGGCTTACCAACTGTGCCACGGAGGTCGGCTCTACGTAATATATTTGTCCTGGGTTTTTCTTGATGACATTTTAAGTAAAACGAAGTCGACAAGAAATTTAAAATAATAAAGTTCTCTTTTCTCCACGAAACGTTTTATAATCGTTCATATAAAAAAAAAAACGTCTTGAAAATGAATGTGTGCCAAGATATAAAAAAATGGTGTTCGATTCTCTCTACCTACCCCTACCCCATGAGGGAGATGGCGTGATAATACGAAAATCCTTCGCAAATTGATGAGCTCATGATTATACATGTTTGTCCTATAATCAAATCTCTTGGTTTAATTCACCTGAGAATTAATCCCTTTCTTATGTAAAAGGAATCATCTAGTTCAGACGACTTTGCAAATGTAAGATTTTGATGATTTTCTCATGGATCCCATAATCATATCTTTACCAAATTGAAATTAGACCAATTGGAAAATACCCCCATTCAAGTAAAAAAGTACCACGTAAATCGGATAACGTGGTAAAAATATATCGCCGTATATAAGTAAAAAAATTTACGTCGAATATTAACCTCTCCGTCGGTTGAAAATGACATGGCGTAATACATGTAATAAAGTAATGAATCATTATAACTTTTATAATTGAAATGTTCATTTTAACGCTTTGTTTTATAGCAATTGTCACAATTATTAGATGCTTAAAAAATGTGTGCCACAAGGCATCAACTCATTAAAATAAACGTCCGAAGTACCTGGATAATATATAATTTTCATTTGTAAAAATATTATTATTAGGAAATCTAATTATACGAATCATATTTTTTTCTCTAAAACATCGCAAAAAAACGGTCTGTTCACATAGCCTAAGATATGATTTACCTAATTACGTTAAAAATTAAATGTGTGGTAAGATGGTCTGTGTTTGTTTTGCAATTTCTCTAAAGGAAGATATTTTTTTTATTGTGGCAAAAGTAATACAATAGATGAACAAATACGTCAATATGGAGTTATCTCGTCACATGATCATTTCAAGTGTTGATGTTTCATTTCAAATTATTATTCCGTTGTTATTTCTTAACGTACAAATTGTTGTGCGATACGACGAGATCGCTATGAAAACAGAAAAAAATAAATATGCATAAAATATGTTCGTTATATGGGTATAATTAATAATTAGATGGTTCGATGGCAGAGCGATTAGCGCACTGAGCTAGTAATCCAGTGGTCACGAGTTCAAATCCTGCCTCGACCGATTTCGTTCACCTATAGCATAAGCAATAATGATTAATTTAGGGAACGTAGGAAGATGTATATGTACTTGTATAACAATGACATATTCATTTTAAAAAATAATAGCATTTTAGTTATTAAAAATGTGCAGCAAAGTTAACTCTGAATATATAAATATTTTGTTTTGTCAGTGATAGTCCTCCAACTTTAATGAATCCACAGTATTAAGCCAAGACGCGTGTATGAAGGAACATTTTGTATGGTGTAGTGAACTTTTTGCATGCCAAATACACCAACTTAGAGGCTTCGTAGCATATATATGTTACAAACAATTTATACTCAGAATTATGAATTTTCGTTTCAGTCAGGGGTTATCAAATTTTCAACTTTTACTTTATTTTTCTATATATTTCAAAAACCATATAATTTAAAACCCTTTTAATTGATATAAATTTAGACAAATACAAAATCTCAAATTCATTTTTTCAAAAAAAAAATATAGTTTCTCAAACATTTTTTATAGACTTGAAAAATATTACTAAACTATATCTCCAGTATATTTTGTAATCTATTAAGGTCCACATATGTCATAATATTTAGTTATTGAATTAAACGATGAGAACTGTTTTAAAAGATTGCAATCGTAATAATTAGTGTATTATTTTAGAATTAATAATTTGGTAGATTGAATGGTAAGTGATATTGTGCCATTTCGGTGAATTTGGTGTAGAAAAGAATGTGTTGTGGTGGAGTATGGTGGTGTGTGGTGGAGTATGGTGTACTGATGTTAGCGAAGTGTTGTGATGGCTTAATAGTATCATTCCAATTGGACAACACAAGACACAAACTGTACCGTGGGAAGTTTATTTATACCTGTACTGTACCTGTCTATGGCTATTTGGTGATTGCGAGTGATAATACCAGGACCGTCACATAAAAAATTAGTAAAAATAAGTTTATGGTAAATAAAACAATTAGTTTAAAATCTCACTATTTTGGTTTGTGATACTGAATAAAATCGATTCTCTATTTGACCTTTTTCAACGTGAGACGATATCTTTAGAGTGAGATGATTGTGACACACTGGAAATGGTCAGCAACATGAGATTATATTTTTAGAGTAAGATGATATTAACACACTGGAAATGGTCAGCAATGTGAGATGATATATTGAGAGTGAAATGATATTGACATTCTGGAAACGGTCAGCAACGTGAGATGATATTGTCACTTTGGAAATGGCCAGCAACATGAGATGATATCTTTAGAGTGAGATGATTTTAACACTGAAAATAGTCGGAAACGTGAGATGATATATTTAGAGTAAAATAATATTGACACTCTGGAAATGGTCAGCAAGGTGAGATGATATCTTTAGAGTGAGATAATTTTAACACCCTGAAAATAGTCAGCAACGTGAGATGATATTGACACTTTGGAAATGACCAGCAACATGAGATGATATCTGTAGAGTGAGATGACTATGACACTTTGAAAATGGTCAGCAGCGTGAGATGATATTGACACTCTGGAAATAGTCAGCAACGTGAGATGATATATTTTGAGTAAAATGATATTGACATTCTGGAAACGGTCAGCAACGTAAGATGATATCTATAATTTCAAATGATATTGACACTCTGGAAATGGCCAGCACTCAAACAATATTCTAAACAGTTTTCTAAAAATATTTTTTTTGTGTTTCATATTATGATATGGAATTTACATCAATATTATTTGTTCGTTGAGAAGTAAACCATGGTTTTAATTAATTATTAATTTGGATAAATTTACTAACATAAAATACTTATTAAATTACAGAAAAATTATATACACGGTAGGTTCAAACAACAAAAAAATGGCTAGTAGTGGAAAAATGATTTGAGAAGATGAAAGATTTGATTTTAAAAAAAGAATGTAAATTTTGGAATCCATTTGAAATTATTAAAAAAAATGTTTCAAGTTCATAAAAGGTAAAGAAAGCGTAACACAATTTTAAAATTGGAAATTAAACCAGGATACAGGTACGATAATATCATACGAATATCCACTATACTGTAGCAGGAATTAATTGTTTTTAAAACCAAATAGGTTTTAATAGTGTTTTGTTTTATTGATATACAGAACCTATAGTTTACAATATTTTACAATGGGTATATACATTTATATATCGTGTTATAAACCTTTTTTAGGTTCTTTTTAATAGTTTATAATTATTAAGTTATATGTATATTGAACCATTCTTTTTTCTCTTCGATGGCGCTACAGCCTAAATCATACCATTGCTAAGGATGAAAAGGTAATTACAAATAAGAGAATTAATAAAAATGTTTAATTATACCTTCATATTTTATTTTTTTTAGAAATATCTTTTTCAATTACGATTTTGTATAGCTTAATGTATAATAAATTTAACATTTTCAAAAAGTATCAATTATAAACTGTATTAATTGTTTAATGGCTCTAATAAATAATATTTATAATTGCTTTATCAAAGCACATGGTGCAATGATATTAGATAAATGGTACTAGTCCCGCACCTGTTGCAGGTAATCAAGAGTTAGAAATGATAATGGCTGTGATGTTGCCTAATTGGACCAAATAATCTCCCAACCCAAGGTCTTTTCTTCGTAACCGACCTTTGCGTGTACTAACATTGTTTACTCTCTAACAAATGACCGATTCCTTCCATATTAAGAAAACGACCAGTTATTTATTAGCTAAACGAACATTATGGATTAAGGGGGCATATAAATCTAAACAACCCAATTTCAAATCAAATATGTTTAAACAGTGTTTTTGTAGAAAAACTGGCATAAGTTTTTTCAACATTTCTCTAGTGAATGTTCGTTAGACAATTTTAAAATTCAAAAATTCCCATAAAAATAATTCCTTTTTTACAGCATTTAATTAAAATTATTCCATAATTATGTGTCGTTGAGAAATAAATATTTTATGTGCTTAAATAGTGCATAAAATCAAAGTGAATGACCGATAAAGTTATTTCATTTCAAGTAAGGTTTGTTCTTGAAATGCAAAAAATCAACAAATTATGGGTTTTAGATAATTTAAATCACGTATAAACCTTTTTATCGCACACGATAGTTAGCCTTACTAACACGTAACTTCATAGTGCATTAGGCAGTTTTAATATACCTATATCATGTTTTCTCATTAGATTTAGCGTTATATGTCTTAAATATGTTGATCAAAGAAAACTATTACAATATTTTATATTAGTTGAATAATTTTACGCGATAATAATAAAAATAATGATACACTGGGATGACTTTTTGACTAGAACAGCGGCCTTACTCTCCACTGCAAATCCGATCCCAATACAATCCCATTCGCTAAGAACCTACTTTTGTAACGGAGAATGAATGCGGTAGGTAGGTATGTTTTAATAGTAATAATCGATAATTTGAATGTACGCAGGCGGCAGATAGGTATGTTCTAGATGAAAATTTGAAATTGGGATCGGATTCAAGTTTCAAGAGTAAGGCTACTGGGATGAGTTTTTTTTTTCAATTTGAATTTTTTTTGTGTCGAAAATTCGAAATGTCGTTTAGATAACATTTTTTATGTTTTTCTGTAAATAGGTAAATATTCATTAATTCATATCATCACGGCAAAACCCACAATGTGGGGTAACCAGCGAATGGTGTGCGGGTGCACATTACCATAAAAAAACGAATGTCACACACCAATATCGTCTCACCTACAAAAGGCAACATTCAAAAACGTGTGGTGAACTTTACATGTCAACATGTCATTTTGCCTGTTGTGTTTCGATTACCCGGCTTTTACGGGACGCTCGATAACGCTAATATTAGAAGCCCAACCAATCATTTTCTTTACATCCAAAATTAGGATTCCGAAACAAATTAAACATAATATTATAATAGTTCCAGCAGCTCACAGGTTAATGTGAAAATCGATATTGATCAAATTCTTGACATTTGAAGACGCGCAACTTCGAGTTATTTGTTAGTAGGTAGGTACTGGTAATGTACATAAGTAACTCTAAGTTAAATTTTACAAGATGAATGATTTAAACAGAGATGTTTATTTCAAATGTATGACCGTGACTTTATTTGGAACTTCAATACGTAAATTTAATTTTAAAATATAATTTTTTTTAATTTATCGTAATGTTTTCAATATTTTACCTACAGAAAACCCATTTTAGAAAAACAGATATTAATAAAAAATATATTAAATTAACATCAAAAACAACTTAAAAATAATATTATTTTTAAAGGTAAACCCAATAATTTTCATTAATTGCTACGTAGGGAACATCAGCTTAAAGGATTTGGGTTTTTTATACTCTTCCGAAAAAGCGCACTATACGTAACGTTGGAGAGCGTTTGCATTGTGCTAAGGAAAAGTAGTTTGGATCTTAAAAGACCATTCAAATTCGAAATTATTTTGTTTTTACGACTTTTGAGAATGTACTAAATATTATTAACACGTTTTGAATAAGATGTTTTTTTAGATAACTTATGTTGGCGCTTTGAATGCAAGTAAATAAGACTAAGGATTTACTAAAACATTTAATTAAATAGTATGCTTCATATTCAAATTCCATGTACTCGTAGAATAAAAAGACAGTACCAAATTTTTTTCACAAATACACCGAGAACTAATGCAGGATTCAGGATACCGCTTTACAGAATATGCAAAAACTTTAATGAACAATTCAATGACAATCCTGACATTTTTACTGTATCTGTATCAATATTCAACAGGGAAAAAAATCACAGATACAGCCTCTTAGGACCTGGGTATGCAGGGAATGCGCTGTTGAGAAGGTGATTTTTAAAACGCCATACTTGTGAAATTAAAATTATACTATGTACTTCATAATATTTTTTTCCAACATTCATAGAATTTACATTTTGTTACTTTTATCTCTATCGTAATCTCTGAACGTCTATTTTTTTTGTAATCTCACTAAAGGAAATAATGTGATTACACATGTATATCAACTTCACATTTCACCCACTACACTTTCACATCCCAGTATGATATGTTATTTTATTTTATTTTATTTCCGGGAAATTTACAGTATAATAACATTTTTTATATAGATGCATTAGTATAAGACTAAAACCAATAACAAATTTCCACATTATTAACAATAAATTTTGACTGCTGTACTTACATACTTAAAGCTACATATGAAAAACATTTATATCTGAATGATAGTGCACGAGTGTATGTATGTATGTATGTGTGTACGTATGAGTGTAAGGGTGTGTAAATGTGTATTACTTATATGAATATGTTTGCCACAAGTAATTGACACTAGGTAGGGATAATTTAACAATTATATATTAAGCTTACTCATTGTAGTTTTTTACCTAGTGTTGTTTGTATGTGCAATTAAATTATGTAAATAAAAAAAATGTATTAAACAAAAATATATAATATATATGGGTGATGTGAAATTGTTAATTCTCTTAATAAATGATTAAAATATTAATTATATATCATTAAATAATCAAATAACGTACCAACAAGGAATGTAAGCGAAAAAAAAATCATTTAATGAAGGCGAAAAAAGTTTCATAACATAATTCACGAAAAGTAGACATATTCAATATATATTATTGAAAACATTATTCAATATACAGGAAGATCACGCCTTAATGAAGATATCTCATTAATTAATCCGTTTTTAAACAACTATTTGAGCTGTCTCGTGATGATATTATTTTATCAAAAATATTATAATTTTATGAGAACCGGATGTTTGTACTTGCGTTGCTAAACCGAAATATTTTCTTGCGAATTAGTCATTAAGCTTAGACAAGAGTATCTGACGGGATAATCTCAAATAATGGATTTCAATTCATTTTTATTTCCTTTTGTTGAATTCACACATTATTTTGTTAAATGGGTGAATTGTTTATCTGCTATGGCATTTCATGATAAAGGTACAAATAAGATATATCTTTATGTATTATGAACGTTATTACCGAGACTTTACAAGGCTGTGTACATAAACTGGAAGATGAACGTGTCCTTAAAGTCTTCCAATGCAGTAGCGTTTCTATTATATTTTTTTTGCTTTTTTTTATTTATTTATTTTATTTCAGAAAACTACAGCTTTGTTAATTGTTTCGTTACATTTGGTGCTTTTAAAATTTTTACAAGCCAATATTGTTTTCTTCAATTTAAATTAATGAATTACAAATAACTTGTATGCTGAGCAGTAGGTAAAAGAATAACAAGTATAAGAGAAGAAAAAAAAACAATTGATAATAATGAAAAAATACAATACATAATAAAAATAAAATGGGGAAAGGGAGGGATTATTTGAATGAAGGATAGAGCTTGTCTGAAGGAATTAGGGAACTGGGTTGAAAAACATCTTTATTTGTTTACGGTAAGTTTCTATGGAGTCATGGAAAATGTCAGTGTGTTTAAATTTTAGATTATTATTATTTATTTTTTTGGAATAAATAAGATCATTTTTGCGGAATAAAGAGTCTCTGTGAATAGAAATTAATGAAGACAACCAGAAATGTTTGCCTTATCCTTAATTTGATCTTAAATTAAAGTGCATAGGTAAATTTACCTGGGGGGCAAGTCTGGTTGACCGTCGAAATGAAAACCCTCCTTGTTTACCCATATCATGGATATAATTATTATATGGAGTTCTACAATATCTTTACATGTCATAAAACTCCATACGATAATTATATCCATGATATGGGTAATCACTGGGGTTTTGATTTCGCCGATCGAACCAGACTTGCCCCCCTGGTTTTATGACACTCAGGATTTCTGATGCAAGTACGTTTCCGACCAGCTTATCACAATAAATAAAAGATTGAGGCAATCAACAACGCGCTTAAGGTGACGGGATAGGCTCCAAGGTACTTTTTGGATGCTCATTACGCCTTACTCTTAAAAGTTACGTCTTCAATAAAAATATATATTATTCTCTCATTATTTGTCTATACATTGGCCGGATATAATTTCTTTCATTTTGTGTTATTTTTTCGTAATATTTTGTTTAGTAATACCTGTTTTCTCAGATTTTTTATCCATACCGTAAAACTTATAAGGCTTAGAAACATTAATGTTTTTTTAAATGATAGGTATTTTATAAATCTAAACATTGGCTTGATATGTTTTCACACATTGTTCTTACTTTTTTTGTAAAATCAAATAAACCATAGTATTTTATGTAACACTCGATTCAAATACACTAACTTGGGCGCACATGATTGTAATCTTTTATTTGCATTTGACTTGCCTGCATTGGCTTGCCCTGCCCCTTAAGCGAAGGAACTTGTTATTTGGTGGAAGTTTAATTGATATAAAATAAAATACAGTATCTATTAACAGCCTCCTTCCTCAGGGAATGTCCCACATGATGGTAAGATCTGCTTTCTGTGTTTTACGATTCAACTGTCCTGTTTTAATGAATAAATAAATAAGGATATGTGCTGGCTAAGATGACAGATACTTCCTATTTATACCTATCCTCATTTTTCTGACATACTTAAATCCCTATCATACCATCATCCATACCTTGAACGTGGCAACAATAATCTCGCCTCTTTCCGCTCTCGACTGGGCCACCTTCTTAGGTCACCATACTCAGTTCGCACCGTGTGCATAAATATTACAAAATTCATTCATTCATACCATCACGGCATATCCCACAGTGTGGGGTATCCAGCGACAGGTGTGCGGGTGTGAATTGACTTTATAATAGGAAGCACGACACATGCGTGTGCACCTACACACCAGTCTTATCTCACCTAAAAAGGCACTAAATTCAGAATGGGTGGTGAACCTCATTGCTGAATCTACGAGTTTGAATATTTGAATGTGTATATAATGCAATCGTAGTGCATACTTTGACTATGCCAGCGAAACATGGACGTGGCAAAAGACGCATGAAAAAAGAACAAATATTGTAGAAATTAAATCACTAAGTTTTTATAACTAATTCGGTGCAGTGCGCACATACCGTTTTTAAATACTTTCGCAAGTAAATATTATAGATAGGTTAAGTGAACAAATATTGAACTAGTGACGAGAAAAAAAACTATGCGACACAGAGAAGTATGAAGACAGCTGACACAGTAAGTCCACCCCTTCAAACTTTTCCATCTTGTCCAATCTATTTTCTTTTACCGATATCGCACAAATTCTTAAATGCTACATGGTTATGCCACTGGCATTTGTTCGAATCAAAGATAAACATTTAGTAATAATAAACGATACGTTTTAATGTCTTATAATTAATAAATTAATAACATTTACGTTTAATATGATACGAATCAAAACAAACAATATATTTTGCAGCTCAAAAGTTTTAAGAGGTACCTAAATATAAATGCCAAATTATTTACACCTCAGTTCCGATTGTTTTTCTAATAAAATATCATATTTGTATGATAAAGTGTGAAATTTACAATAATATGAGCAATAGTATGACCATGAGTAAAAATAACCCGTAATAAATAATCGTATCTACTAATTTAACAAGGGCCGGCAGAATTTAAACAACGCCCGCCTAGTTTGAATATTATTCTCATTAAATAAAACTATCATAATTTTAGGTTTCATAAGACTTTTTTTTGCAAAAAATAGTAATTTTTCGGTTTCTGTGCGGGCGTCCTGGGTTCGATTCCCAGCAGAGGAGAAATTTATTTAAATTCATGTCTCACGCAAATATTGCTTCTCTGGGCTAGACACACTGGTAAGTTGGAAGAAATTGTCATACGGCAATAAACTCACCACTTGCGCAGGATGCAAGAAATATTATTTATATTATTTTTTTTTAACGGGTGAGAATCTTTGATCACAGAAGTAGGTAAGCATAGTTACCAATCAAGAATCAACTAATTCTACAAAAAAATATAAAAAAAATACTCATCATGACGGTACGAAAAATGTTATATATAAACCAAATCAAACAAAAAATAAATTCATACTTGTCTTTTTTTAAAGTAAACTAATATCAAGTATCTACCCAATTAAAATTTCTTCATTATAACTAAATCACTATCTATCATGTATGAAAATCTTTATCTATCAAGTATGGACTATGTAACAATCGGAAGCGAGCTTAGAACTTTCAGACTACGCAAGCCCTGAAAGGAAATTGGAAAATGTCGAATATTTAAAGTTGATTTGTATAAGTTCCTCGTTTTTTATTTCGGTGGCCATGAAATATATTTTTAAATCACATTCCAAATTAAAATTTACATTTCATGGTCCTGAAAATAATTGCATCTACGTTTCAATATCTGGATCTTGTATTATGGTTGCAATAAAACAATCAATAAATTATTAGGTCTAAAATTATTTGTAATAAATACATTATTTTTTATTAATAATTTCTGAAGTAACCTTGTGGTACCTTTTTAAAAAACACAAATAACTTTAAAATAAAATTACAAATTACTTTGTTTACACCACTAGTGAGTATTTAGATATAGTTAACTAGTTGCGGAGCTGACCCGCTCCCTCATCAGAACAAACTAATACTAGTTTGTTCTGATGAGGGAGCATTAGTTTGTTCTGATGAGGGAGCGGGTCAGCTCCGCAACTAGTTAACTATATCTAAATACTCACTAGTGGTGTAAACAAAGTAATTTGTAATTTTATTTTATTAGTTAAAATGTGCCACAAAAGTATAGCTACGACGTATAAAGATATAACAAATAACTTTGTTTACACCACTTTTCACCACCTCAAAAAGTGGTGTAATCAAAGTTAATTGTGTTTTGAAAACATTATTATTTCCTTAAAATGACAGTTTTTATAGCCTGTGATTATATATTTTACATATATATTTCTATACATGTTATATTTTTAGGCAAGCCAACGTTTTCGGCTTCTATAAGCTATTCCGCTGCTGGTAATACTCTGTGGTGCGTTATGATTATTGTTGTAAGTACCCTAATTAAATTATAAGAAAATACGAGTATTAAACGACATTTAAATTTAACCACTTCATAGTTGTTTTTTTTCGGGAAATAGAGCTCAAAAATACACTGAATTTATAAATTTTAAATATACCCCGCAGCGTTTGAAAAGTCGCGCCGTGACTCAACTCGCCCCTGCGTCGTTTAATATGTACCAAGGTAACTTTTGACCTCTGCGCTGGTCCCGATCATTATTATGAATGAAGCGGAATTTTAAATAAATCAATAACGGACGATAGCCAATAGTGGAACCTTGAAGATGAGGAACCATCCAACACGATCTTCTCTGACCAGTTTCCCACACTTTCAATGTAAATTTCAATTTAATCCATCAAATGACATGCATTTAATAAATCATCGATGGATCGATCCTCGCTCCTCAACCAACTGGGAACATGATAACATTTCAGATTTGTATATTGTTAATCACATGATGGTGTGATTTTATCCTTATAATAGGTATTGTTACTTATAAAATCGGGGCATTGGAGATGTGGCTGTACAGAAGATTGTTTCGTATCTCACGGGTTGATAGTCTCCTACGAATGAGTTTTAAATATGTTGGAGAAAGAGAGGGAGTTGCTGACCACTCAAGAAACCACTCTATGGCCTAGGTTGCGGCTCTAAGGGCCTTAGGCAGTAAAGGAGGGGGTGGGCGGCCGACGCTGTTGTGCCCCCTTCAATTCTGTACTTAGAGAAGAGCAGGACGAACGCCTTTAGTCTCGCTCGGCAGTGACTCGTCAACTGTGGCGAATGTTGTGTGAGCTTCGGGCACACCGCCGGCGCAGACGTCGGGTCAGACCATTAGTGGTGACAACAAAACGTCATATCTGACAAATGATGAACGCGTCGGATGCCCCCGGTGTTAGCCCGCGGAACCTTCGGACGCCAACACGAGGACCTAGGGGTGCGGGGACAAGCCCTTCCGTTCGATCGGTGTGCTTAGGGGCTTGCCCCTGCTGCCGATCTTGAGCGGTTGCCCCGCCGTTTGAGGTTGGATTCTCAGGGGTAGTGGTTGAACCCGATAGATAGTGGATATTTGTATTGTCAGACGTTGCGGCCGCGCCGGGGATGAACAGGGCCAATGGGTTCTATAGAGTCCTCCGGTGTGGAAGTGGTATCGCGATCTCCCTCATGACCACTCAATAAACGCAAAACCGCATACTTTAACTCCATATTACGTGGTGACAAATAGTGGAGGTAAAGAAAGAAGGAAGACGGGTTATGAGTCTTAAGAACAAAATCTCTGACAGTGAGTGGCTTGGAAATCCAGACCATTTATATATACATTCAAAGCGAGGACTCCAATAATAGAGATGGAAGGGGCAATACCAAGAAAAATAAAATACCCGAAGGAATAACATATCTCTTTTTCTTCATCGCTATTGTGCACCATTCTGACGATGCTCAGCATAGAGCAATACCGGTGAATGGGAGTCGCGTTTGCGAAAAATTTAAATTCAATTTAAAATTAAATATAATTTTGACATAATTCTAGTTGTTAGTATTTTTTTAAAATAATTCATATAAATTTAAACAAAGTAATGATTTTATAAAATATTTACTAAACATATATATCCTAATAATTTGTACGAAGGGATTATAAAGTTAGGTAATAGAGTACCTACCAACAAAGTAATCTCAATAATATTATTAGTCAAATTGCATATTTGGTCTTAGAACGTCGTGATCTTGGCTATTAATAATAATTATTGCTAAATAGCTTTCATCAAAGACTAACTCGATCAGGGTCACGATCCACAGCAGCGTGACACTGATTGAAAAAAAGTCATCAATGATTTAAAAACAACACGTAGAAGATGAGTCAGTTATTGATCCGAACTAACGGTTAAATGTCATGACAATGAATAATGTGTTTGAACGAGAGAACGTTCAATTTCAAATCATATTAATTGAGTGAATGTCAAAAATAAGTGATATTTTATTCATTGACTAAAAAATATAATCAAACAGAATATCACACCAATGAGAAAAACAAACGATTACATTTAATATATACAAATCATCAAGTTCCATACTAGTCCTGAACTTCTAAGGGGTTCGGTACTCGAGGGGACACTAACCAGAAACCCAGTAAGTAGGGAATATAGGTACATGAAGGAATTTTCGCAGTCTCCTACCCCTGTTCAAGCTCTGTTTATATAGGTCACTACTGCATGGGCAAGTAAGTGTTTATTATTATTAATTTGTCGAAAAAATTCAAGCAATTTTTTCGAATTTGCTTAATGATACACAGTTGACTACCAGGACCATGTGATTTTTAACTGTTCTGTTGAAATTATTACAAATCACAACGTTATTCATTATGTATCTATGTTCAATTACCAAAGGCAATAGAAGGGATTTTGTTAGAACTTATTACACAAAAAAAGCAGACACGATTAGTTTGAATGTTTCACTTTCCTCTGTGAAAGTTTAACAGATTTTAAATGTTTCGGACGAGACATAAAAACCTTTTACTGAATATAATATTAGGTACCTAAGTAGGTACTTGAATATTGATGGAGTGCGTTCTTCTACCTTTAGTCATTATGTCGTGATGAGATCTTTTCGGAATGATTGATTGATTTAAGAAATATTCTTGTCTACATGATATTTTTACTTACTGACGAATTAAACTTTTGAAGACTTACTGAAGGAATAGGTATATTGAAGTAGGTTTTATTCAGTATTTTTTTACAACTAGAATAAAAAAACGATTGGGTTGTAGTCAACGCTATACTCCTCACTACCAGGCCACTCCACAAAGTAATCAAATTTTGTACGGAAAATTTTCAAGGTTTTTATATATAATTTCTATTTAAATATTTCATTATGAAAACTTGATATTTCTTCAATGCCATTTATGAAAGTGATGTGCCTTTTTACCAGTTTGAAAACAAAATTTCAAATGTAAAGTTTCCTCAGCTTGGTCACTTTGAAATATTTGACAGTAAAAAAAATTGAAAAGCACTATTCAGACATCCTTCAAAATCTAATGGGGTCAAAGTGAGTATTAGATATACAAATTTGCTAAATTTGAAAATAATCAAATGAGTATTTTAGTCTATAATCGATAAAGTAAAATAAACACGCCGACAATAGCACACAGCACATAGTACACAGCATATAGTACACATATACATTGTGATGAAACTTTCAGAATACAATCTTAGCATGATACTATGTAGGTGATAATCTGCAATAAATAAAATAGCCTTAAAATTGCGAAATCATAACTCCCCACTTATCCCCTTTGGTAAGTGAGGAGCAAAAATGCCTGAGGCACCGGCGTAGAATAGTGCTTCCACTCTTTTCTATTATCGTTTTAGAGTGTTCCGTAAGAACTGGGTAATCGAAAATACAACAGGCAACAATAATATCTCACATAATTCAGCAATTTCTGAATGTGGTGCCTTTTAAGGTGAGCCGAGACTGATGTGTGGGTATAGACGCATGTGTCGTGCTTTCTTTTTTTTGAGCAATGCATACCCACGCACCTGTCTCTGGTTTCCCCCACATTGTGGGATATGCTGTGATTGTATGAATTAATGAATGAAAATATACAATTATGAATGAAAACAAAGTGTTACATTAATGTTATTTTTTATTTTTATGTTGTTTCTGGGGCAAATAACAGGTACTATATCAAATATTAATTTAACACGCACCCAAATAACAAGTTGTCACATTATGGAGACAAACGATATTTGTCGTCTCACAGTATCATACCTACTGTTAACACAATTTTAAAGATGGGTGATGGCAGAGCGGATAGCGCGCTAGGTTTGTAATCCAGTGGTCGCGAGTTCGAATCCTACATCGACCGAATTCGTTCACCGATAGCACAAGCATTTATAATTTACTAAAGGAATGTATGAGTATTTATTTTTCCTAGTAACAAGGACATATTTATTATTTTTTAAACATAAAAAAATGGCCGACCGCCGTGGCACAGTTGGTAAGCCGTTCGGTTTCTGTGCGGGCGTCCTGGGTTCGATTCCCAGCAGAGGAGAAATTTATTTAAATTCATTTCTCACGCAAATATTGGTTTTCTGGGCTGGAAACACTGGTTAGTTGGAAGAAATTGCCATACGGCAATAAACTCGCCACTTGCGCAGGGTGCAAGGAAGTGTTCATTATTATTATAAGGCCGACAAATTTAAAAAAAATTATAATTTTTTAAAGATATGACAATTCTTGATAAAACTCGATGAGTAAAATAAAATAGGTATCTATTTAGAAATTGCTGATGTGTATGCTGTTTACAGTATCGCTCTTCGGCGAGCATCGTCGGAATAGGATGCTCGTTTCGGGAGAGCAAAAACCTTTCATTGAACAGCAAATCGTTTATACGACGTTACGAACTACTTAAACCTTCTTAATATTATTAACAATTTCGATAGACAACGAAAATTTATAGACCAACATAGTAAAATTGTTTGTAATGATGATATCAATTTATTGAATCATAAGCAGCTATTTAAAAAAACGTAATTACTTAATTATGATATACCGATTTAATATTAACGACTTGATAGTTACATTATTAGTATCATTAGTCAGTTTCCTTTGGTCACTTCCCGCGATCACATTTTTCATACATATATTATAAGGTAGGTACTATTATTTTGATTAATCGGTTCAATAATCTTCACACAGAATGTGTTTCAATGATGTTGTTTAATGGCATAGCACATAATTCATATTAGTAAGGTTAAAAACTGGGTCATTTTGCAACTGACTATAGTGTTGTTGCCTCTCAGTACAGACGAAATAATAGTATTTTAGTATGAAATACATTTAACCAAGCATCACCGCCTCTTGTATACCTATAGCGGTATATATCTTTGACTATCATCATTGCATTGTGTAAAAATGTATATGAAAATTAATATTGATATCTTCCTATTACTGAAGATATCAATAATAATTTTCAATTGATTGGGCAACTGCGATGGTTTCAATCGGTTTCGGTGTTTCTATAGCTCCAAGCATTATTTATCGTTGAAAGAATGATCAATATTGACATTAATTTTAATTTTAATATATATTTTTTTACACATTTGTTACCAAAGTTATTTAAAAAGTAAATATATATGAAGGTGTAAAGATACCGTTTTGGCATGTGAATTTTGCCCTAAACCACTATATTTTGAGTCACTATGCGACATGTTTCGGCAGTGCTGTCCTGCCATCGACCGGCTAGTTGAGTCTCAACTAGCCGGTCGATGGCAGGACAGCACTGCCGAAACATGTCGCATAGTGACTCAAAATATAGTGGTTTAGGGCAAAACTCACATGCCAAAACGGTTTATATGAACAACCACAAAATATCCGCCGAGTATTTAAACTATGTGTAAAGATACACTTACAAAAGGTAGATATGATAAGGTTTGCCAACCATAGCGTTTGCTATGGTTGCTGAAAGTGAAGAAAAACTATGGAAAAAAAACTCACAAAAAACACACAATAAGTTCTACTTCAAATTCTGAATTCAACCATTTATGGAATACATTTGCTACGAAGCCTCTAATTTGGTGTTTTTGGCATTCAAAAAGTCCACTAAACCATACACAATGTTCCTTCACGCGTCTTGGCTTAATAATGTCGATTCATTAAGAGACAGTTGGAAAAGCGATGTGTCGTTGTGTCGATGCTCGTGATTGACTAGGAATGGTCAAGCCTCGTAGAAATGTGCTACAGCGGGAATTATAAAAGCGGAAGCAAAAAATATGCCGAGAAGAAAGAGTGATACTTTTGTTTGCTTCTGTCTATCCCATATAGGGAAACGGTGTGATGGTATGTCTGCAATAAGGAAATACTCTCCAGCTAGACATGTTGCATTGTATCAGAGAGCTCCAACCGTCGATGTAATTTTTAATAATATGTTGTAAAAATTTGCAATTTGCATCGTGATGTGAAAGTGATGTTTTGATTTTAGGTTGATTGAATTTTTTTCTATTGTATTTATTAAATGGGTCACCAATATACGTACGTGAATAATTCTTTTCAAAATACATTTTCGCCGTAACAATGCTGTCAAGATGAAGGCATGACATTTGCATTTTGGTCCAGTATGAATAACATACTGATAAATTTCTCATCGGAATTCATAAGTTTATTTACGCAACAAACGGACGGTTGATTTGCGTAATGCACGAATCTCAAAATTGCGTACCTATCTTTTGATAAAGAGTGCATGATGGTTCATTATTATGGAAGCTGAGTGTTTTTGCAACAGTAAAAATGACGGAAATATAACACAATTGAAGTGTTTCTTATCAATCCTAACACAAATATTAAATTTAATAGGAACCATAAAGCAGATATTATGATTTCGATGCTAAAATAAGATTATAAGTAATAAATAATAAAGATTTTATTCCAGTCTGTGAGCAGGGGAGTGCAATGCTACACAAACCATATATTTTACATACAAATTTTACATTTAACATTAGAAAGTAGATTTTTTTACACAATATATTATGTAGATTATAATATAGATAGAAATTAATGTACAGTAAAAAAATAACAAATGAGTTGTTTACACAATGGAGGAAAGAGAAACAAAATATGCATACAAACCTACTCACATATGTACAAGAAAGAGCAAAAAATACATACCTATGAAAATAAAAATAAAAACATTTTTGTAGACATTATATTATTATCGTCATTGATCCAACACTTGTGCCTAGCTTTGTGACAATCTCGGACATTGGTGTCCCTGTACAGTGTACAGTCTAAAATCTTCAAAATCCTTTTTTTATTTATTTCGTTAGTCATAATATAAACATTGAAAAATAAAAAAAATATTACAGTTTTTTTCAAATAAGTAGGTACTGTCCCAATAAAGTTAAAAAGTTGTGTTTGAAACATTAGTAAATTACATAGATTTTACATATTTATATTCACATACTTAAGTGACATGTTCATTACATACGTACATACACGAGAATTATTTAATAAATTGTAAATTAAATTTAACTTACAGCTAATACAGATGTTTAAAGTTTTTTTTATTGTTAGGGATATAGAGCAAACCAGGTATTTCATATTTTAAATCTGTATTGAAAACTATCTTAATAAGTTAATTTTTTTGAAACACGCGTAATCTATTTATTGAAATATTCAGATTAAATTTTACTTCAGTTTTCTTTCAATTACTATTAATTTTTGATAAGTTTGGGTTAACATTTAAATAAAATTATTTGAAGATGCAGTTTTGCCTGCTATTATTCTTTGAGTAGGTATGTAAAGATATTAAAAATATTCAATGCTTGTTTGGTATGCTTTAATGATTGAAAAAAAAGTGGTTCTCTGATTTGGTCCCAGTGCGAATTGCTTCCTCGAGAAATATTGCTTCTAGCATAGCATAATATGTAAGTATACATAACAATGAATGTGGTAGTTTTTTTTTTATTATTGAGCCCCAAAATACATAATCACAATATACAAACAATAAATATAAGAAAAAAAATACAATTTAACATAATAAAACATTATTTTTGGTGTAAATCACATGATTAGGTTGACCCTGTTCGAGGAGGCAGAAAATTACTTGCATTGTATATCACAGAAAAACCATTTTGAACTTGTTATATAACTTTTTTTAAATAATATACTTGTTATAAAATAAAAATTTAAGTTATTGTTTGGTTTCTGTGCGGGCGTCCTGGGTTCGATTCCCAGCAGAGGAGAAATTTATTTAAATTAATTTCTCACGCAAACATTGCTTTTCTGGGCTGGAAACACTGGTTAGTTGGAAGAAATTGCCATACGGCAATAAACTCGCCACTTGTGCAGGGTGCAAGGAAGTGTTTATCATCATCATCATCATCATTATATTATGCCCTTGATAATCATCCACGTTTTTATTGATAAGTTTTAAATGAATTATCGGCAAACATCTTGAAAGGGTATGCGGGCTGCGGAGAACATAATTTCTATATTTTTGACTGATTGTTAGATGTGTCTCCCATTCCGCCAAAAAATGTCCAATATCTATACCAAGTTATTCAAAGTATTTGATCAAGGCCCCGGAATATATATCGGAACTTTCCAATCCAATAAAAAACTAGAAACCAATCTCACAAATATGCCAAAATACCTAAATCGATCTTTGTGCATTTCAGGACTAAAGTCATGGAACAATCTTCCAATGGATATACGATGTGCCGAAAATATCAATGAATTAAAAAAAAAACTCATATTTTCCGCAAATCGTATCCTGATTGTTCTTCATCCGTTCAATATTCCCTTACTTAATATTATAACTGTTTACTTTGAATCGACTATTTTTTTATTATAATTTCATCTGGATTATGTAATACATATATAATAACTCGTTCGATTTGTGATTTTTACGTATCTTTTAGGTTTTATGTTTCATTATTTCCAATGTAATAGTTAGCTAAAGGACTCTTCTTCTTCTTCGTCAGCTAGGACTATGTCCTGTAGTTCTCGGCACCTGCTCCTGGGAGGAGGACGTCCAGCTGTCCCTCCATCGTTTGGGTGGTCTTCCTGGAGGTATGCTACCTGTAGGATGTTCATCAGCTGATATCCTCACTACTCGGTCTGAGCTTGCTCTCCCCACGTGGTCTCTCCAGAAACGTCTTCTTGTTCTACCCCATCGTACCACGTCCTCAACATCACAAATTTTCCTTATTTCGGAGCTCCTCATTTGATCACGGAGGGTTACTCCTGCGATGGGCCGTAGAGTCTTCATCTCCATGGTTCTAAGGAGACTTTTTGTACGGGTGGTGTCAGCTCTTGTCTCTATGGCGTATGTCATGATTGGTCTTATGCAAGTCTTGTAGATCCTGACTTTACTCTCCCTCAGCATATCCCTATTTCTCCACACAGCACTTCTCAGGCATCTAGCCACTACAGCAGCCTTGGTTGCTTGTTCATGTACTTCGTTATAGAGATCATTGCTGCTGGATATTTCTATGCCCAAGTACTTAAATCTCATCACTTGTTCTAAAGGACTCATTTTAATTTATTTTTTCGCAAACTGAAAGCGCCCTTGAGGTGACCATATTTGTCACTAAACGACGCTTTATTAATTGTCCCAATCATTATCATTATGTTATTTTATTGTAAATATTGCAAAATTATTTTGTAAGGATATAGAGAATGATTATTAAATATCAAATTATTATACCCACATATTAAGTGTACATATGTAGTTTTCATTTATGAGGGTATTGTTTAAACATGACAACAAATAAACAACTAAGGATATTAACATAAACATGTTGTAAATTACCCGCTGTAATTATATTCAATCAAACGTGTTCATAAATATGTTGTATTCGTATTGAATTCCGATGTGATTGTATGATGAGTGTTTATACAAAGAAAACCTTATCTCACTGGTGTTTAGCAAATTTGAATATTATCGTTTGTAACTAATATTTAACTGTTAAACTACAATTAAGTATCGTGAACAATAAATGGGCATAAGAAGACGAAAGAGAAGAAGTGGCTGTTATATAACAAGGAGATGAAAGTAAGAGATGAATTATAATGATAATATCATTTAATGATTGCGAGGCTGATTAGAGCTTTTATCTTACAAACAACGCGATACAATAAATTATTCACGGGAAAATTAACCGTACGTTTTATTTTTAATTATCGACACGAAATATTCATAAAATAAATCTATCAATTTAAATGATACTTACGTAGATTTTATCTCGTTTGAATTGAAGATTTACGGTTGTTGGGCATTTTTATAGACTCATGTGATATAAACGATTTACAAGGAATGAAAAATTATATTAAATTTAATTTATATGTATATGTACCTACTCAATTGGGTGCTACGTATGATTCTACTCAATTTCTTTATTTATTTATATTATCTCGACACTTATAAAATCATTTATAAATACTATCCCAACCTCCCTAAGACTACGCCTGTTTCGGGGTTATTGATTATTGGGTGCTAGTATTGATTATTGAGCTCTTAATTATTTGAGGTACAATCAGCGAGTCTATGGAATAGTCTTAGTCCTGATATTAAGTCGGCTATTTCATTAAACATATTCAAATAAAGGTTAAACCAAAAATATCTAGGTGATATTACCCGATTTCTTCTTCCTCTGCATTTCCTTTTGCTTTCCTATTATTGCTATGAATTGTTATTTTATTCAATATTTTATTCGTCTTTTTTTTTGCTTTCCTTCTGCAATATTTGCTATCTTTATGTTATATATATTTTTTTATTTTTGTCATGTCATAACCTAATTGCCATAATAATAATAAATAAACAATAAATTTGGATAAATTATATAGCGCCGTTTTTGTGAATATCTCACGTCAAGGGCGCTGAAAAAATGATTACGTTGTATCATTTCGGCTCTGGTAAGATTTGCGAAAAAGGTGCGTTTTGAGTTTTTTCCTGAACGAAGATATATTTTCGGTTCGTCTGAGGGTGTGTGGGAGCTTATTCCATGCATTTGGTCCTGCCATGCACAGCAAATGCACGATCACCGAAATTAGTTGTGTGCACCCTGTTTATTTCAACTAATTTCCCAACCATGGATGAAGAGGCAGAACGAAGTGATGATTGTCTGTCATTTATTGAAAGCGGAATGCACAGTTCGGAGAGGTAAGTAGGAGCCATATCACGAAGTGCTTTAAAGATTATGAGACAGAGCTTATATTCAATTCTTTCGGGGACTTTACACATTGTATTGTATAATACACATTGTATTGTATATTATCATGAACTCTGGTTGGTTGATAGAAATTTCCGTTTGGCAACTCACAACCCGCCAACGTACAAATTACGTATACAAGAAGATATATAAATAAAAAAATAAAGATGTCCTCATTTTTTTTTATTTTTCGCTTCCATATTGATGCGATCTTTCAGTTAGGTTAAATAACAGAGCGACGAGTCTCTAAAATTAACAATAACGATTTATTTTGCAGTACCTACATAGACCTGTAAAAATATATAGGTAATATAATATGTATATAGATAGCGAGCAGGGCTGATTACTTAATTATATATGCAAAGTAAAATTGCAAAGTGTAATATTATTGATTATGCATATGTAATACCATTAACACCGGACCACTGGCCTAACGCTATTACTGGCCTCGAACCTCAATACATTCACTTTCATTGACCTCGTAAGATGCGCTTAGCGCATTGTAAGTCTACACGTTTCTTGTACCTATAGTAGTTACACATATTGTATTTTCATACCTACTTTACTCACAAAACATTCTCGACTATATCTGAGCTTACGAGGTAACGTTTAGTCATGCAAACTCCTACACATATAACACACTTTTCAGATTAAACCTTTAATTTATTTTATTTATTCGTCAGCTTTGATTTTATTTACATACCATCACATCATTTTGACTATTGCCTGGGTAAAAGATCCACTTATTTATTTATTAATTTATTTTAACAATTATGTACAGCTTTTGGCCTTTATACAAATACACATATAAAAACACTTATTGCATAAAAAAATCAACAACTCTTAAATATTTTTTCTTTTAGTAGGTACATAGATAACAATATAACATTAACACAAATTACAATTAGGACACAAGTTTATCATTTTTCAATTTATTTATTGTTCAAAAATATAGTCCGGGAAAATATGGCATATAAAATAAAAATTATAAACACTTCCTTGCACACTTAATAAGTGGTTGTTATTATAAAAATTATGCACTTTTCATGTGGGTGTGTATAAATAAATGTGTGTAAATATGTATGAGCGTGTATGTATATTTATGTATGTGTGTATAGTAATATATATGTATTTTTGGAGCATTTTTTGTATTTTTTTGTAATTATATTTATCTGCATATAAATAAAGTAGACCTCGTATTATAAATACATAAGCAATAGGTTCATGCTGAAAATCAGCAGCTGGGGGCTTGTCTTCCTGCAAAATAGCTGAGCATGGTCCTATTGAGTCAGAAAGGTTGTTTTTCTTTTCATTTGTTGATATAATATGTCTATGTATTTGTATATGTAAACTTCTTTTCGTCTCAATAAATGTTTTATGTATTTATTTATTTATTTATATCATATTGGAGATTTTGGAGTTTGTGCTGTATTAAGGATATAAAATTTTATAATTTTCCAGTGACATACTATGAAAACAATAAATATTACGTCATAATGGCACTCAAAGAATCGTCTTCTTTTACGATGGCTCTACAGCCCAAATCGAGCTTTAGTCTACATCAACCCTCGCCTGCAAATCCTCCAGTCCTCTGTTGCGGTCCTCCAATTCTTTATTCTTACAGCATTCATACACATATTGTATTCTGGGACGTCTGGGAGGAGGGAGTTTGGACAGTGGCCAATAACCTCTTTCCGTTAAAAGATTACATTACGACACCCGACACACAAAAACATCACGACGAAACTCATATTAAGCACATTTCACTTGGTATTCGTTGAGAAATTGATGTAAAACATTCTTGACAAAAGTCAATTCGAATTCTTCACACGAAAAAATTTAAAAAATCAGTTGAGTCTATTTCATCTCCCAATGAGTAACACTAACTTCGCAAAAAACAATTTCATAACCAACCAGATCATGCTAATCCTACAACATTAAATTCGTTGAAACAGACCTTTTCAATATCAATCTTGTCTCCTTAAAAAAACAATTGCTCATACGTTCCTTGTCAGAAATCTAACGTAGTGGTGTTGAGTTATGAAGATCAGGATGGAACTCTATGGGTGTAATTAGGTTCAAGCAGCTCCCGTTTCCCAATTGTCCCTCTCCCAAAGGCCATCTCCCACCACCACCCGCCCTGGGATTTGTCCTGAGATTTCAGGATTTTTCGACTTTTCTCAGGATTGCGGCCGGATTTTGCAAATCTCATGATATCTCAGGATTTTCAATAAAACACAGCTTACATATTAAAGATCTCTTTAGTTAAAAGTTAGACAAACTAAAAATAATCTTCCTTTGGTAATAATTCATGTAGGTACTTAATCAGTTTTATCGTACTAAATATATGAAGATACCTTTATAAGTAAGGTTTTTTCTTTAATTATTGATTTATAAAATGCCTCACATGTTTAACTCTTCAAATTATATTGAACTAAAAGTATAGCTCGAAATGAAGACACCTTTAGTCGGTTTCTTTCTTTCGACCATTGAGCCCCCATGATAGAAAAAACTCTTTCTACGTTTGCATTCTGGGCTGTAATGCATAAAATCTCAGGATTTTTTCATGGAAATCAGGCCTTTTCTCCGGACTTTTGATTTTTTCATCTGGTAACCCTAAACCCTCCCATATCTTCAATTCGCAGATGTTTCTTTCTCCTATATACCTCTCTTTTATATACATATTTTTTTAATCCTTTTTGTTTATGTTATGTTTTCGACTTTCGACCAATAAGTTGTTATTGTTGTTTACACGTGAAAACCTATAACTGGTGTATGTTTCAATTGTTGTTTTCTTTTGTATTTTACGTTTTGTATATAGTGTTGGTTTTTCAATGCAATAAAAAGGAATTTCATTTAAAGTGCAATCACGTACTGTCCAATGTGTCATGTAATTTTGTTACTCATCTTATTGTCTCATATCATTTACAATGCACAAATATCCGAATGGTGTTTCGTAACAGAGAGCTGTTTTTAAAATTGCATTTGTAAAATTGTTTTGCAAACGTATCTACTTTTGATTTCGATGTCATATTATGAAGCGACACGGTATAGTCTATACCAGCCCTAGGCAAACTACGACCCGCGGGCTGCTTGCGATATGCGTCAAAAATTAAAAAAACACACTTGGATTTTTAATTTACACGCATTGCAATCGAAAAAAAAAGAAAAGTAGACAGAAAATTTCTCGCTACACGGACTTTGTTTGATACAGTAGATCAAAATTTACACAAGAAAACTGTAATTTTCTCACTGCGCGGAATATCTTTTATTGGGAATAAATAACCAATAGAAAAATTTAATGCAGCACGGCGCTCTGTTTTGTTTTATAAATTCTTAGAAAATAAATTATATATAAAATAATAAAAATGTATTTACCTCTCCCTATTTCACATTTTCATAATTACACAATTTATTTTTAATGAAGTGTAATGATGGAAGTATTTTACTTCTGCGGCCCGCCATTCACTTTGAATGTCTGAATCTGGCCCTTAATCCCAAAAGTTTGCACACCCCTGCTCTAGAGTCTAGACAATAAACATTAACCTTTGCCAAAAATCATACAAACTCATCATCAATGTGTGAATCTGCATATTATTGAGACGCTTCGTACTGATTGCCAAATCGTCTCCATGTTTTAAAGACTTGCGAAATTTTGATTTTATCGTCAGTAAAAGGTACATATTTTATAACCACTTAAAGAAAATAATTATTTTATTTATCACACTGAAGAACAAAAAAGCTTTAAATTGTGAAATAATCTCTCTCTCTCTGTCGTCCTTAACCTCATGATTGAGGATGGTGTCTATAATCACTGATTTTTTGTGGCTTATCTGTTCTGGAGGGCATGCCTGGTCTATGACTTCTTTCTTCTTTTTCTTTGCCTTATCCCACTTTAGGTAGGGTCGGCTCTCCTAATTCTTTGGCGCCACGATGATCTGTCCTGTATTGTCGGGGTTGGGATGTGGGCTTTATCCATGAGCTTCCTTATATTGCCCCACCACGTGGATATTGGACGTCCCTTTCCTTTTCTGCTTTCTGGGAGTGCTAGAGCAGAGCAGCACCACATGATCGTTTTGCCTCCTCATTACATGTTCATACCATCTGAGTCGGCTTTCTGTAAGTTTTTCTGGTATGGGGGCTACTCCAAAGCTTCTTCTTATTAATTCATTACGAATTTTATCAAGCTTCGTCACCCCGCCTGCCCACCTCAGCATTTTCACCGCTGTCTTGTAGACTTTGCCCTTAGTTTTGATTGGCATACGTGGATCGCACAGCACGCCCGTGATAGTTCTCCATTTACTCCAAGCCACGTTTACCCTATGGGAGACGTCAGCATCCACACTGGCATCTGCTGAGAGAACCGACACCTTGGGTATAACAGTGCCATCCGGGAAGCACACCGTCGCTGCGCCTGACGTTCCACTGTAGTTGCATTCCATGAAATCCGTTTTTGTCCTGCTAATGCGCAATCCAAATCTCTCGAGTGCTTCAGTCCATTTCGATAGGGCCACTTGCAGTTGGCATGCGCTATTTGCTATCAGGACGATGTCATCAGCATATAACAGGCTCCAGGGCAGGGGTGACTGTACATCTTTTGTGAGATAATCCATCACCATGTTGAATAAAAGCGGGCTAAGTGCCGATCCCTGATGTACCCCAACATTGACCTCAAACCAACTGCTCAGGCCTGCCAAACTTTTGACTCTAGTGCCTGGTCTATGACATCTAAAGATAATATAGAACTTCATATAAAATTATATACATGATATGGGTAATCGTGAGGGTTATGATTTCTCCGGTTGGACCAGACTTGCCCCCTGGATGGAACGTAAAGCACCAGTCACTGAAGACCCCCATGCAGAATTTCAACAAGATCACACTATCTTGTCGGTGAGCGACGACGTCATCTTCATCTTGAAATACAAAATAAAAAATTGCCAATAACAATTTGCCACATTCAGGAAAATCCAGGACCTTTGGCTCAGCAGTCAGATATCTAACCAATTGAGCCACGAAACCGAATTTATAAAATATCATTGACTCTAGACAGCGAAATAAAATCAAATGTTTGCTTGAGGTGAGGTTTCGCGAAAACGGCGCTATACATCTATTGTCCAATGATAAAAGTATTATGAGATTGTGTTAAAAAAATCATTATTATTGATTATTTAAATGTAATAATTATGGTTTTCAAATCAATGCATGGTATGCAACTTTCTGTCTATTCAAATAAGTACACGGGGCTATGTGTATTTGACAAGTTTCTTTGAAATTATTTTTTTAATTGATGTATTATTTAAATTCATTTTGCAATGAAAGTGAGATTCAATTTGCAGTAAAATATTTTATTATTGTTAAATTAAATAAATATATTTAAATATCGCTGTTCAAGTGTTGGTCAGCAGTTTATGTTTGTAACCTTTCAGATTCATGTGTTTCGAAATGCGGGTCGTTCGTAATTTTTATATATAATTTACGTGATGTTTCAACTATAAATTATTAATCCTATCTTAGTAATTTATATATTATCTTCTAACACCCACCTGATTCCTTAATGATTTTGTAATATATCTGAATAAATAAAATGAGATGCGATTACAAGTGAAGTATTAAAAAAAGCAATATTAATTTAATACTATAATAATATATAGAATTATGTCAATGTTATTGAAAATTATAAAGTTAGAGTTTAGTTGTCATGGTAATTTGATAATATATATAAGAAAAAATAGTAAATACTTATTTAAATACCATACTTCGTTCGATTAACTTTTTAAGAACGATCCGGCTTAAATAAATGGGTTTTTATTCGGCTTATTCATGTTTGGTATTCGATAACGCTGAAATAGGTATGAAATAGACGTTCTTACTCAAAGTAAGTCAAGAATAAGTTCAATTATCTATTCTATAACCACATTTTAGTCGAATCAACTGTCAAAACGTTCCTAATTTTTAGTTCACACGTAATTGGAACGTAGTAGTTATTTTCACAGCAGTCCGGGATATTTTAGTTAAGTACAAAACATCATTTGTGTACGGCAAAAAAAATGAAAATAAAACGGATAATTTACTCGTGTTGCGTTATTTGAAAATAAGAACCAAAGAACATCAGTGCAGATCTATTGGAATATTAGGTTAGGCGACATCACGGTGACATGACATAATATGTTAATAAACATGGCCGTACAGTGCGCAGTACGCATGTGTAGTCTGCGCCATAGACAATTTAAGTTCCAATTTTTATCTGCACTAATTTTGTAGATTTTAGTCTTAGGAACAATGTCAGTTACAGAATACGAAATTAAATTCAAATGAGTTTTGAAAAATTTTAGAACGTTCCTATTTTAATTCAAAAAGTTCCTGAATCAGACGTAATAAACAAAACACCCTTAATATACATACATTGTTAAGTCGGCCTGGATTTGAGAGACGATTATTATCAGAAGTTTGAGGTTTCGATTTTATTTTGTCAATGGCTTTGATTAAGTACAACTCCATCTAAAGATATGTTTTATTTATATCGGACTTTCGTTTTGGCTTAGTAGGCCATCATCAAAGATCGTCATGTAAAAAGGAACGTTATATTTGTAGAACATAAATTAATAATTTGATTTGTTAAAACCCTATAATATCAGAAGTACTTCATAACACGGAAACTTATTATTTGATACAAAAAAACACTTATTATTTGATGTTAAAATAATTTTTGACATAATACTTATAAGTTGGCCTAGAAGCTGTACAAGTGTACAACCACTACCACCCGTTTGGCTTGTGGGGACTTACAACACCCCCTTGAAAAACTCTGAAAGAACACACGATAAATGTAAGAAGAGTCCTGCGAACTCTAAAACCTTGCAGAACTAATCGTAGGGAAACAGCTGGTTCGCCATTCACTGAATGAGAAGATAAGAGCGCACCATATTTTTTGCTGGCCGAAAAGCTGTGCAAAATAAATGCTTTGCTTTTCCTGATATGATACTCGATTTATTTGACTTTTTAATTAATCACAGAACGCTGTTATTCTTCGTCCATAACTTTTTCTATCATGTTGATATTGTGAATATTTGCTAAATGTCACAACTCATAAAATGATAATTAATTGTTTTATGCACTTCACTTTTATAATACTTTCGTTTACATGGGTAACTTTTGCAACCGTGCAGTTAATTGTTCAAATTGTTTAGTAGAATCTAAGTAAAGTCGGTATACATTATATTTATATTAAGAGTGGTATGTTCTAACTCAGTGAACCAGATTTCTCACTGTGAGAATGGTTTTACTCTCAATCGACAGTTATTGTGGCAATTAATAATCACATTGAAAAGTCTTTGTTTGTTTTATGTCTATGCAATAATCATCAATATTTATGTTTTTTAGACAGACAACTTTTATTTTCTGTGAAATATAGATGAAGAATTATCAATATCATAAATATAATATTAATAGCAAGTCTCTGGAATTTCAGCTATGCGAACTTACTTAGCTTAGCTTAGCACGCACAACTGAGGTCATTTTTCATACTACTCACATAGTTTGCGGTCAGCACACTTGTATGAAAAACGACCTTAGCTATGCGAACTAAGCTAAACTAACTTAGCTAAGCTTAGCTCGCATAACTGAGGTCATTTTTCATACTTCTCACATAGTTTGTGGTCAGCACACTTGTATGAATAACGACCTCATCTATGCGAACTAAGCTAAACTAACTTAGCTTAGCTTAGCTCGCATAACTGAAGTCGATGGGTCGATGGCAGAGCGGCTAGCGCGCTGGGCTAGTAATCCAGTCGTCGCGAGTTCGAATCCTGCCTCTTCCGATTACGTTCACCTATAGCACAAGCATTTATTTGCTTATTTTAGGGAACGTAGGAAGATGTATATGTATTTGTTTAACAAGGACATATTCATTTTTTTTTATTATTTTTTATTTTTTTTTATTTTTCATACTTCTCACATAGTTTGCGGTCAGCACACTTGTATGAAAAACGACATCAACTATGCGAACTAACTTAGCTAAGCTTTCGGTATGCAACCGGCTTATTGATCCAGTGGATCTGGATTTGAATACTGCCTCGATTAACTATACGTTCCACTATTGTACATAAATATTTATTTTCTAATATTTTAATGCAAATCCTTCATTTTAAACGACTGTTCCAACTGTCGATTCGTTCGAGAAAATGAAATTCTTTTGAAGGAAGAGGCAACTTAAATCCAAGACGCGTGTATGAAGGAACATTTTGTATGGCGTAGTGGACTTTTTCATGCTAAAAACACCAACTTAGAGGCTTCGCAGCATATATATTCCCCTACATGGATTTACTCAGAATTCGGAGTAGAACATTTCATGTGAGATTTGTGTTTCTGTGTGTGTGTCTCTGTGTATCCCCCCCCCTTACAACTTTTGATCCGCTCAATTTACAGAGCCCAAAATTTTAAAATATATAAACAGTTAGGGCCTACAAAACTTTTATACTCAGAATGTTGAATTTTTGTTTTAATCAGGGGTTATCAACTTTTGAATTTTTCGTTTATTTTTCCATATATCTAAGAAAATTGGTATAAACATAGACAAATACAAAATCTCAAATTGATTTTTTCAAAAAAATTCCAAGGTTTCTCAAACATTTTTATTGAGAAAAATATTTTTTTTATGATAAATTTATGAGTTTAACTGCCTATATTTCCAAATTTTTAAAAAATATCGAAAAATGCCGAAACACCTTAACTAGATAATTTAATTTTCTATAAAAAATATTACTATTGTAGAAGTACATCTCAATTTTTTTTTTACAATTTTTATAAAAATTGAATTTAGTGGCGACATTGCTTCATACAATTTGTATGGCAGTTGCCTATACACAATATGTAAAAAGACTTAATAGTTTGATACTTGATCTCCAATCATTCATACAGAACCATCATGCTGTTTTCATATTCCGGGTAGGAAAAGAGGACTGAACTTCATACTCATCGTCTTATCTTGACATGCATACCAACATGTGTTAAAATTTTCAATAATTTGGATTTACGGGTTTATAGTAAATCATACTATAAACCCGTAAGATTATTATTCTTCAACTATACATACTATCGCTAACGACAGTTGGATCTCATGTGTTACATGCAACTAGTCTATAAAAATCTTACATTTCAAACGATTAATTGCTGTTATTTTTCCTGGTTATTGAACATTAACTATCGATCAGTACTTACTTGATATACGATTATAGCATAAAATGAATTATTGTCTAATTATCTGTGAATATACAACTTATTGTATTTTTTTATTTGCGTGTCTCTAAATAAGGTTACTGTACTCTTTACAGTAGGTCACATTAATGTTTACTAGAAGTAATAAAAGTTTGACAAGATAATAAAAATTATTTTAAATTATCAATTTGAACATTTAATATCAACATAGCGTGTTGAATATAATCTGATGTTTTTTTTTATGTAAGATGATTTTAAAAACAATGTTTCGATATTGGCACTATCGGAGGTAGGTACCTACAGAGATGGTTAGCCGTTTGGTTTCTGCGCGGGCGTCATCGGTTCGATCCCCAGCAGTGGAGAAATTTATTTTAATTCATTTCTCACGCAAATATTGCTTCTCTGCACTGAAAACACTATTTTTTCAATTTAAATTTCTGAGAGAAATAGCCATATGTTTATTATAAGGGGTGCAAGATGGTAATTATAAGGTATTATTTTTAAACACTATTGTTTTATTTATTGCATAAAACCAGGAGTATTAATATGAATATTTTTTTCACGATTATTTTAACCTCCACACAAACATACTATAGCTGTTTACATATTCTGGATAGAAAAAAAGGACTGATCTCCACAATATCTTATTCTGACATACCTACATGTTTTATATAGATTACAAAATATCTTTAAAATATTCAATAAATTGAATTTAAGGGTTTACAGTTTGGTAAGTATTATCGCCATCGATAGTTCTTTTTAATGTGTAACATGCAATTAAAAATCTTTTTTTAGCTCTTGATAAATGTATCTCAAAATAACACCTTTGATTCCATAGTATAATTCCATACGTTAATAACATAAGTTAAGTTATAGTTCCTCAGAATATAGCTAATACTTCAGCGGAGACTTATAATTGGCTGTTTAATTATTATCTTAAGTGTAAAACTGTAATGTATAGCTGTTAGTCTCCCAAAAAATGTAAATAAAAAAAAAAAAAAAAAATACCATTTTTATAAGTTAAGTTATAGTTCCTCATAGCGTATACCATATTCGTTAGTTAAGTTTCATAGTGATTTACTTAAAATCTATTGTTCTAATAACCCGTTATGACAACTAATTAGCTCGTCCTAAAAATCTTCTAATTAAATGTAACTAACCAAAGACATAGAATGATCTCTTTTATTCAAGGTTTAAGTATGTAAAAAACAAATCCTAAACGAAAAATATTCATCTACAATAAAGATGGGCGGAATGTCCATAGGTCAAAATCTAGAGTTGATAATAGGTTAGAGTGAACAGTAATGTTAATATAGATGAGGTACCAATATCGTATCTCCAAGAACGTTCGTATAACCTCTACTTAAGTAATTAATTGAGAGGAAATTGCATATCTTCTTGGTTATTAACTCATATTTGCCGAGATAACTGTGGTCCATTATGAAAAGAAAGGCCACAAAATTACCGTGAAGTCTTTGATTCAGTTTCCAACGTTTCAAGATTTGAAGTTTTTCGTATATCAAGTACCTATACATAGCAAACAAATTATTTGTACGGCTAGTTCATTGAGTTTAATTGATTTCTTGTTTTTCTTCGATGTAAATAATCCTCGTTTATTCGAGATTTTTGAACATTCTGATAAACAATCTATCAAAGAAATCGTCGGACTTCGTGGCTCAGTTGGTTAGAAATCTGACTCATTATACAATGATCGATCCCGGGTGTGATGTGTGATTCCCGGCGAAGACACAATTTTAAAATGTGATGTAAGTCAGTTATCTACGACAACATGTGGCAACTTGTTTTTTTTGGCTACCCGAGAAGAAATTACAAAAAAGCGAAGTAGGTTAAAACTACTCCTCTTTGAGGTGGCATGTCAGTCTCTCGTCCATGTTGACTGACTTTTGAATTCACAGATATTTTATAACCAGAAAATACGCCTGGTTACGACCCCTCTACAGCCCTTGATCTTCATCTTCATGAAGCAGCTTCGATAGCTGTTTATTTCTTCATCATGTAGCTTTAATAGTTATTTGTTTCCTTTCTCTACTACTTTTAATATGTTGTATATTAACCCCTAAATGGTTCTATGTTCGATAACTCCTGAAACATGGTTTGCAAAAAGTTATTTTACATACTTAAATACATACCATCACGCCATGTCCCCTCGCAGGGTAGGCAGAGATAACCGAATGCCACTTATATCTATCTTGACACACATTCATCGCCTCGTCGACATTCATACATCGTCTTATACATGTTCGTCTGCTGTTCTGCTTCTGACATTTCCGGCTATCAAAATACCGTTCACATGGACGTGCCATCCCTTCCTTGGGCGGTTCCAACCTCTCAAAGTTATTTTACGTAGCGCTTATTTACTGCGCTTGCATACGGGGAGGGTACGAATAACGTGATGCATGGATGCGAATGTGCAAAAAATATGTGTCAGGATAGAATAGTAATATTCGGTTCTCTATGCCTACCTAAATAGGGAAAAAATGATGTAAGTGTCGTAGCAAATGGACTGTATGATGGGTTAACAATTGGGAGTAGAAGGAAGGACACAATACACAAGACTTAGAACGTTGCAATTTCACGTAATTTAAACTATTTAGAAAAACTTATAACCGTACCTACGTAAGGTAACTGTACGTAATGATGGTTTAGAGATAGGTTATTTTTCAACCCTATTTCGGCTAGGCGGGTAGGCATGCATTAGATATGGAGAGGAGTCAAAAGGATATCCCTAATTGTATCTATGTTAACCTTATTTGTTCTGAATTTGGTAGATGAGGGTGCTTCATTACTTAAATATATTACCTTTATTATTTCCTTCAATAATATGTATAGTATAGGTACCATTTTGTATTGTTTTGCAAGTATTCGCAGTAAAATAAGGTTTTAATGCTAATAAATAAATTAATATGCTAATATTAAAGAAGTTTTGAAAATTTTCAATACAAGTTTAGTTATTTACGCTACGATAGACACTATGACCCAGACAATAACTTTAAATGCAATTTTCACCTACTGTTTATCAATAAATTTGTTTTAGTGTCTGTATATATCATCATAGAATTAAAGTATGACGCACTTTTTGAAAAACTTGAAACCGCTAGAATCTAAGAATCAAAAAGTTAAAAATGCCCTTTTGTGGTTCGTATAAACAAAAGATTTTTAACATGAATCCTTTATTTATTTTCGAAAAATCTGTAGTTAGGTACCTACACAAAATTTATACATAATGGTGCATAATGGCGTGTTTATTGTCGAATGTATGTTGCATCTACCAACCATATTCATTTGTTGAGTGTGGTATGAAACCAACATGTAAATATAAAAAAATATTAGTAGGTACACATTACTTATTTGTATTCAGATGGATCGTGAAGTGCCTTTTTTGCCTTTTTTGATATTCACCCGTGCCGTTTACTTTTCCTGTGATTTGCCTTATTTTGTTATTCACCCGTGCCATTTTACTTTACCAGTGCATTGCCTAATTTTGTTCTTTACCCGTGCCGTTTACTTTACCTGTGCTTTGCCTTATTTTGTTCTTTACCTGTGCTGTTTTACTTTACCTGTGCTTTGCCTTATTTTGTTCTTTACCTGTGCTGTTGCACTTTACCTGTGCTTTGCCTTATTTTGTTCTTTACCTGTGCTGTTTCACTTTACCTGTGCTTTGCCTTATTTTGTTCTTTACCTGTGCTGTTGCACTTTACCTGTGCTTTGCCTTATTTTGTTCTTTACCTGTGCTGTTTCACTTTACCTGTGCTTTGCCTAATTTTGTTCTTTACCCGTGCCGTTTACTTTACCTGTGCTTTGCCTTATTTTGTTCTTTACCTGTGCTGTTTCACTTTACCTGTGCTTTGCCTTATTTTGTTCTTTACCTGTGCTGTTTCACTTTACCTGTGCTTTGCCTTATTTTGTTCTTTACCTGTGCTGTTTCACTTTACCTGTGCTTTGCCTTATTTTGTTCTTTACCTGTGCTGTTTCACTTTACCTGTGCTTTGCCTTATTTTGTTCTTTACCTGTGCTGTTTCACTTTACCTGTGCTTTGCCTTATTTTGTTCTTTACCTGTGCTGTTTCACTTTACCTGTGCTTTGCCTTATTTTGTTCTTCACCTGTGCCGTTTTAATTTACCGGTGATTTGCCTTATTTTATTTACCTTCACATTAAAGACATACAATTTATTCCTTGATATACAAATCAACTAATGTAGTATAATAACACCTCATTATACATTCTCACCCACTACACAATCACATTCACATCCCAGTTCATAGCTGGTAAGATATTTAGGATAAAATACTTTGTACCCATGACCACACTCAAACTAATATACAAGTCTTTGGCGGAATCTGTAATCAGATATGGTATAAGTAGTTGGGGTAATTGCACCAATACCAATTTGAAAAAAGTCATGCTCGCACAAAAATCAATTCTGAGATTACTTGTTAAAAAAAATGTTTGTACAGCGGCGCGTAATAATATCTCACTCTATTTTAAAAAATTGAATGTTTTATCCGCTAAAGGCTTGTTTTGGGAAAGAACAATCCTTGACCAGTTTTTAAAGGACGAATATAAAGACAGACCGCAACACACGCATTACACTAGATTTAAATTTAACGACGGATATGTAGTTCCAAAATATAATAATAAATACGGTAAGAGAACGTTAGAATATAATGTACCTAAATTGCTTAATATGATGCCGGCATCTATTAAGAAATGCCAAAGCAAAAATAATGTAAAAAGGCTTGTCAAGGAATGGTTATTGAGGTGTGGATTTATATATAATGATCACAAACGATTTTTTTTAATTTTTTTTTTCTCAATTCATTTATTTTTATGATTTTAAGAAAGATAACTTTTGTAACATAGTGTGTGTTTGTTTGGGAGATCATCTTTGTGATATTTGTATATCTCTTTGTACTGTACCTAATGTTGTTTGTTATTTTTAAAGTTTACATATATATTGTCTTGAGAACACGCCGACAAGTCTAGAATTTAGACTTGGCGTGACTCATAATCATTGTTTTCTGTTTTGTTGTATCTTATGTTGTTTATTATTTTTCAATAAAAAAAAAAAAAGTACGTACGTTATTACTTATATGAATTGGTTTGCCACAAGTAATTGAATTGGATAGTTGTAACAATTATATATTAAGCTTATTAATTGTAATATTTTACATGGTGTTGTTTGTGTACAATTTAATTATGTAAATAAAAAAATAATAATCGGCGCGGTGTATGGGTATATTTTTAAAAAGCATGCACAGTGCAAATTCGGAGATGTACTAGAGATTTCTATACAATGGACCACCCGAGTCTTTTCCGTTTACCATACACCTTACTTTGAATTGCAGATTTTATTCATATTTCTATAAAAACGCCGCGAAGTATCAGAGAAGCTAGGAAACTATCCATCAGTAGTTGATATTTGAATTTACCAAAGTTTAGTTAACAACCGTATTTGGTTTTAACACTTTGCTTTTCCTTGTAACAAAAACAACAGTGTTATGTTAATTCAAATGATGGGTGGTTAGCTAAAACTTTCTTCTTTTGCTTCTATGTAATTTGCGTGACTTCATGAATTGCCATCAGCTGGATCTTCGTGATGAGGAATTTCACAGTAATCGTCAACATTTCCATTTATGAAAAAAAAAATCACAACATTAAATAATTCAAATATTTCTCTATAAATGGGGTATGAGACCGAATCCTGAGTGTGACTGTGGTGCTCTTCATCAAACCGTACAACACGTGCCTAGTGCTATTTTTCTTTTTCTTTATATGCCATATGCCATACGAAATAATAATAATAATAATAATTATAAATTGAATTTTATTTACTAAAATTTAGTAAATAAAATGGTGATTTACAGCAAGTTACGAAATGACACAAAAATAATAAAGACCATCATCCAGTTATGTGCAGTACATAAACCCAACATGTTAATGTTCACATTGTTCTGAATCGTGAACAGTTTCACTTTCATTGACCGAACAAGTCAGTGGGCGTGTGACCAAATAATGATTGGATGTTACCCATCCAGGTATGGGGGACTTGCTAACTTGTTGATTGTAGACTTAATGTAGGTAGTTGATGTCGAGAGAACGAAGGAAGGTCGATAGGTCACGTCGGTTTCTGCTTCTTCACTTTATCGTAGAAGGTATTTCGTTTCTATTTCTGCAGACACTTGTCATGATTTGGAAATCACGCTCGATACCACCAGTTATAGGAAATTGATAAATCTTCATAATCATTTTTATTATCAACATTTTTACTATCGTCGGCCTTAGTGGGTCAGTCTGCTGCTGATTGCTGATCCAAAGGTCCCGGATTCGATTCCCGATGGAGACACAGTTCTTAATTGTGTTTTCAATCTGGATCTGTGAGAAGATTAATATCGTAAGTCTCCAGAATGTGGCAACTTGTAATTGGGTGCGCGTTAAATTAATATTTGACATAGTACTTGTTAGTTGCCCGAGAAGCAATATTAAATAAATAAATAAATAAACATCTACGATTGGTATTATAAGCGTTCAGTTGTTCTGTTATTTAGTTGCCATAGACATATGACAAAAAATATAATATTTTAAATTATAAAATATTTCTTACATTATGTTCATTACCTCTCAAATGACAATATTTCAATAAGGTAAATTGATTTGATGGTAAGTATGAAAATAAGTAACGGTGCAAATATTTTTTTCAATACCACTTTTTACTCCAAGGGGATATAGAGGGGAGTTTCGCAATTAGCAATTTTTAAGGTTATTTTTTTATTGCAGATTATCAACTAGTATCATGTTGAGATTGTATTCTGAAAGTTTTATCACAAAGTATCTGTGTGTGTGCTGTGTACTAGGTAAGGCGTATTTATTCTACTAAATCGATTATCCAATGGGTCAATGGCAGAGCGGTTAGCGCGCTGGGCTAGTAATCCAGTGGTCGCGAGTTCGAATCCTGCCTCGACCGATTTCGTTCACCTATAGCACAAGCATCTATGCTTATTTTAGGAAAAGTAGGAAGATGTATATGTACTTGTTTAACAAGGACATATTCATTTAAAAAAAATCTACTAAAGTAAATTTGTTTATCTAATACTCGCTTACACTCCAATAGATTTTGAAGAATATCTGATCAGTGCTTCTTATTTTTTTAACTGTCAAATATTTCAAACTTACCTCAAGCTCAAGAATCTATAAAATTGATATTTTTGTTTTCAAATTGTTTAAAAGGCAAACCACTTTCATAAAATGGCATTGAAGAATTTTCAATTTTTTCTAATATAATATTAAATCAAAAATAATTTAACAAACATACACATTTCGTGAAAATGCTGAAAATTTTTCATACAATATTTGAATACTTCGTGGAATGACTTGGTAGTGAGGGGTATTGCATTGGCCACAACCCATTCGCTTAGTTTATAATTTAACACTGCTTATATTAATATAGCATTTCTCCATTAAAAAAATTTTAAAGTTCTAATTAAAGGCATAATTCATATAGTAAGTAACTTGCAACCTTTGAAGAGGGCCAATATGTAGTACCTACTAACATAAATTTATACAATAAAGAGTTAATGTTGGCCACAATTCTCTCATTAGACTATAATTTTCCTATTGATGGTCTTGTGTGTATGGATTAATATCGATTATTGTGTTCTATTATAATATATTATGAAGTTTTATCTTATAGCTACTTTTATTATAAATATGATATTTACCTACATATAACATAGTTGATTAGTGGTTTCATACGATTTCTATAGATATTACCTTTTGACTGTTAAATTGTATGAAAATTCTCAAGGTTTTCTTTAACTGTACTTTTTTAGTACATAATTTTCCAAGGATCATATTGTTAACATAATATTCCTTTATATGTTTGTGTGTCCATAAATGAAAATGGCAATGACTCTTACCTTTTTACCTAAGCAAATGTGAATAAAGATGTAAATAAGTATTGTTACGCACATGGTTTTATAGGTTGTATCATCATAATATAACAATACATATAAGTGCCATTTAAAATAACAATAAAAATGATAGGATTATTACACTATTGCATGTCATCAACTTAAACGAAAACCATTATTTATTACCTCTGTCATCATGTACAACATTAGTTCGTGCCCTTCTGAGATCTTTTATTGGGATAATGAATTAGATGTCATTAACATTGAGTACAACAAGACTTTCGAGTTATTTTGTTACCGAATAATTTCTACAAGTCTACACAGTCAATAAAGATGATTTCAGATGAGCAGAGCGGGTATCACACTGGTTTAGACTAGAGCTTGGAAAACGCATTTATCATTTCACTAATGTCGGTCAAAGTTGACAATAATCGCGATAATTTAAACATAAAAAAATAACAAATAATGTTCAAAATCATAAAAGTAGATAAAAGTATGTTGACATAATATATATCATTTATTTGAATAATGTGATCAAATGGCTTGACAAATACGAATACATAATAAACTTATTCCTAACCTTAAATGGCAAAGGTGTTGATAAAATTATTTCTGCAACCAATTTCCATTCAATTTATAAAGCAACTCGCTCACGCGAGTCGCTATTATCATTTAAGACTGTTCTTCCCCCACCACCACCCGTTCTGCTTATGGGGACTAATAACGGCCCCTTGCAAAACTCTGAAAGAACACAAAGAACATATGAAGAGTCCGGAGAACTCTAAAACCTTGCAGACACTGCACTTAATGTGCCAAAGAGAGCTAATCATGTTGAAACAACTGGCTCACTGCTCAGTGATAGTGAAGATAATAGTGCACCGAATTTAAGACAGAAAGTCTTGAACGCCCTAAAATTGCTCTTCGTGGCTACAAGGTCCGCATGTCCAATGGGTCCAAAGAAATTCCCTCGGACATCGTCGTAGAGTTCTCGTCGGAAAGTTGACACGGAGAAGTTAGTGCATTCCCATAGGATATGCTCAGAAGTCTGTTCAGGGTTATCACAAAGCTGACATGAGGACGAATCGGATAAGTGAAAACGAAAGAGATAGCTTTTGAAACTGCCGTGTCCAGTAAGGAATTGCGTGGTCCAATAATCGGGAACAATCCACGAGGATAAAATTCGAGTCCTCACATCGGGAAGAAATAAAAATGTCAGTCTGCCCACGGAAGAAGAGGACCAGCGACGTTGCCAAGCATCTAAAAGAGAACTCCGGGCCAAGTTCTCGATCTCTCCACGAACTTCATTTAAGACTAACGAAACCTAACCAAAAAAATAACGGGAATGGTGATTAACGTACACATCATACTATTATTTCATTGTCATATTTTACTACATCCCGTATATTATTCGGTTAGGTTGAGTTATTGTTTAATGATAATAGCGAATCGCATGAGCGAGTTACTGGAATAGAAATTGGTGGCATGAAAATTTTTATCAACACCTTTGCCATTTGAGGTAAGGAATAAATTTATAATGTATTCGTATTTGTCAACATATCAATTATATATGTCAACATATTTTTATCTACTTTTTTAATTTGGAACAGTATTTTATTTTATATTTAAATTAAAGCGATTAATGTCAACATTGACAGCTCATCCGACATTGTTAAAATGATAAGTGCGTTTGGCAAGCTATAGTCTGGTGTAGTAACCCAGTGATGAGGAGCTCGAACTCCATCCTAGCTGCCTCGACTAATTTCGTTCGCCTATGGCGCTATCCTTATTTTATAGAATGTATGAGGATAAATTTAATGTCTTTTTTTATTTTTATTGACAAACTTTTTTTCACATCTCAATAGAGAGAAAGTTGGGATATTATAGAAGAACCAGGAACTCATGGCACCTACAGGGATTACGACCTGTCATCGCAAGTTTACGTGATCACCTAATGCGCTTGTGCAACGTTCACCAATTATGCCTTATTATTGAGTTCCTCTGTCAATGTTATTTTTTTTTAAAGTTCTATATATTTGGATAAAGTGTAACAATTCACATGAAAATAAGGAATTATACTATTCTCATCTATGAAGTAACGAAGAAACCTTTTTTTGTAATGCCATCTATTGAGATATTAGTTTATTTTTAAACAATAGATGACGTTACAAAAAATATGAATAAGAAGAAAACCTTGAAAAGGGTGTCCTGAAAACATATTTTTTATTTACTTTTTAAAAAACCTACGACAACATCAATAGGTATCCTTCCTTCATGATAGTAAAAAAATTTAAATTTTCCTTTTAATTATCATTAGTGGTAGTGCGTTTGACGAAAGCGTACAATGTTGGTACGACATTGTACGCTTCCAAGTATCAGTTAAGTACCCAAAAAGTACCCAAGTATCAGTTAAGTACCCAAACTAACTTATGTTACCATATAACCAAATAAGATCGATATATTTTTATTTATTTTATTTATTTACTAGCTTTTATGTCCCGCCGTTGGCCAAGAATGTAAATTAGTGAAGGAATAAGCAATCGTTTATATAATATTGTCACAAAAAATATTTGGTAATTCGTAGTATGAAAAGTAGTTTGAAATTTAATTGAGTTTAAGCGATGTAATATGTTCAAGTGATGGCCACGACCCATTTGTTTTTATATATAAGTAGGTACATACAATTTCTGCACGCATGTACTATGGTAAATGGTTTTAAATATGACTGATTATAAAGAGACAACGTTGTAAAGAGTTTGGATTTGGCCACAACCCCTATTTTTATATATTGTCATCGAACGCAAATGTGTTTTAAATATTTAGTAATTTTGGATGATGCGAAATGGCTTAGTAATTAAATAAACAAAAGTACTGAAAAGATTCTAGTGTTGGTCACATCCCATTCGTTTTTATATTTTTCGTCAAGTGTGCATACCTATAGATTATTATATTTTTGCACAATAAAACTGATCTACATTACAGAAGAAGACTTAAATAGTTTTTAATTTGAATATAAACGTTGTGAAGAGTCCAGTAATGGCCACAACCCCGATTTTTTATTATATTGTCATCAAAACCAAATGTGTAGTTATTGAAAATTAAGCAATATATGATGATATAATAAATGGTGTAAATTTCGATTGAAAAAAAGTATTGAGAAGATTCTAGTGATGGTAACATCCCATTCGTTTTATATATTTTCGTCAAGTGTGCATGTTGTTTATAATATTTCTATACAATAGACTATAAGACTTAAAACTAACCCAAAAGACTAAATGAAAAAAAAGAATAAGTATAAGACTATAACAAATAGTTTGTAATAAAAACTGATCCAATGGTCTACATAAAAGATGCAATAGAAGAATTACACAATAGTTAATGTATTATATAAAAAACTGACCAAATGGTCTTCATAAAAGAAGGAGAAGATGAATTGAACTATAGGAAATATTTTATATAAAATTCACCCAACGTCTTCATTAAATAAGAAAACGAATAATTAGACTAAAGGAAATAGTTTGCATAAAAACTAACCAAAAGATCTACAAAAAATAAGAAAAAGAAGAATTAGACTATAGAAAGTAGTTACTATAAAAACTGACCCAAAGGTCTACATATTAGAAGAATAATTATACGTCAGGAAATAGATTGTATAAAAACTAACGCAAAGGTCAACATAAAAGAAGACGAAGAAGAATTAGACTAAAGGAAAAGTTTGTATGAAAACTCTCCCTTGGTCTACATAAAAGAGGAAAAATTAGACTATAGGAAGTAAGTTTATACAAAATTCAACAAAGGTCTACATAAAATTAAAAAAAGAAGAATTACGTTAAAAGAAATAGTTGGTATCAAAACTGGCCCAGAGGTCTACATAAATTAAGAAGAAAAAGAATTAGATAATAGGAATAAGTTTGTATAAAAACTCACCCAAAGGGTTACATAAAAGAAGAGGAAGAAGATGAATTAGACTATAGGAAATAGTTTGTATAAAAACTCACCCAAGGTCTACATAAATTAAGAAAAAGAAAAATTAGACTATAGGAAACAGTTTATTTATGAACTGTCCCAAATGACTTCACAAAAGAAGAGGAAGAAGAATTAAACTCCAAGAAATAGTTTGTATAAAAAATCACCCAAAGGTCTACTTAAATAAAACAAGAATTTCACTATAGGAAATAGTTTGTAGATTGAATTACATGTGTATTGTAGTTAACCTAAGATAGTTTAATAATTTACCTATACGAAATTAGTAAATTGTTGGTTTTTAAGTAGTATTAGGTATGTAGGTACCTACCTACAATGATGTTCTAAATTAATTCGAATTCGATTTATAACAAATTTTATTTGAATATCAGAATGTGTCCATAACCATAGTAACCATAGAACATGTAAAAAATATCAAATGGTTTGTAGACATTTTTTGAATAATATGTAGGTACCTACATTGGTTTGTTCGATGCCATAAAAATGAAAATTGTCCGAAATATCAAATATTATATACAAATTATGCAATTTTATTATGCCTATATCTTTACTAATAATTAACAGACTTTTACAATATACGTCTTAAAACTTGCTGTAATGTCTTGTGTTTCATTTTATTATTTCATAATTACATTTATTTCAAACGTTTATTATTTTCAAGAACATATTCATTCGGTAGGAAAATGAAATATTGTATGAAATGATATTAAAATGGCGGCATTTATGTACAAAACGCTTACTTTAAAAATAAGTTTAACATTATAATTATACAAAATATTCACCATGTTTTTCACTTAAACGCTAAGTTATACTTGAAAGTAAATTTTTTTCGTGTAAATACGTACTTCTTATTTTTAAACTAACAGATATTTGCGTGCAAAATGTACACTTTTTTGACAGATACGACTTGGAAAATTTTGTATGAAAAAAATAATTATTGAAATATTTTTAAAATTCAGCATTTTTATCGCATAATTTTTAGCGTGACACTGCATCAGGTATACTGGTACACGTTCGCATATAAATTAGATTTATAGATGCTCTTGGTTTTTCAGAAGGCGTGAGACAAACACACACACACACACACACATACACACACACACACACAGACACTAACATTTTGATTGCTTTATTACTTTAGATTTATTTATATATGATCATGTAAACATATACATTATTTTAATATAAGATAGCCGCCTCACTAGAATAAATCTGTTATGAAGCACCCACCTGTACATTTGTGAAATTATTACATTACAGTAAAAATCAAAGGAATAAGAAAGCTCTAAAAATAAACATTAGGAATACTTACATATTTTAAATTACAAAATACAGTTTTAAAAGTGAAATAGGTACACACAATCTAAACAGACAACAAAAAATAATATAAAAAATAATAAGTTAAGAAATTATTGTTGCAAAGTTACTTTCATTTTGGGTTCTACCCACATCGAGTAGCCACTTGGTACCACGGGCTTTGAATTGAGTTAACCCTTTAAGGTCCGATGGCAGTTTATTATAAATTCGAGGCGCAGTAAATACAAAAAATCTTTCCGCAAATTTAGTATTCATTTTGGCACCAAGTAGTTACCCGATGTTTTACCTCTTGTGTTCTTCAAGATGGAGTATTTTTGAGGAGGTTTGTTTTTTAGAAATAGAATTAATATTGATCTGGTATAAAGCTGCCTCACATCCAATACTTTGAATTGCTTAAAAAGTTCTTCAGAACAATACCTAAAAGACTAATAATACATATTATAAGAGATTTTAATGGGAAAAATTCCGAGTTGAACGAAAAATGTCTTTTATGATTATTTTAAACAAAACACACTTATTTTTACAGGGAATATCCTGTTTTTTGCACAACACCAAATGCAATGATACCAACATTGCCACTGTTTTTTTAAAGAAGTAATCTAAATATATATTTTTTATCGTTTGAGCAAGGTCATAATGGTAAAGAATTTTATTTATTTACTTTTTGTAGGTATCTACATAATATAAACAAATATAATGCACACTGGCGGACTTATTGCCATTAGGCAATTTAATTTAAATTTCTGCTTTGAGTCAAAATAGATGTAAAAATATACGAATTACTAAAGTATTTTTTCTTTTTTTTCAGTTCTTTCGATGACAATGGTGACTGTTACTTCAGCAGCTAGACGACAGGTAATGTATTATTTTAAATTAGGATTATAGCAAAAATATGCCTTTTGACATTTGATTCAGAATCTTCGCCTTTCCCTATCTTGATTAATTTTTTCCTTGTGCCTTTTTATTCTTTATTTTATAAATATTTATAAAATAAAGAATAAAAATTCAAGACTTTGTATTGAATATCATTTCATTTAATTTTAAGACACGTTTCTTAAAAATAATTATATTTCCGCGAAATAAAAAATGATACACCTCTCTAAGTAACTTTTGCGTGAGAATTAATTTTTTTATCTTCCTCTTCTGGGTTTCGAGCCCTGGGCGCCTCATTCTGATAATATATACTTATTAGAACACCACTGTCTATGACATTCAAATACATTTTCTTATATAAATATGTAAGTAGTAATAAAGAAGATATCTAAAATTCACATTTACTTATAAAACATTTTTTTTATATGGACAATTTTTTATATTCAATTTTCAACGTATATGCAAGGTTTCATAAAATGATTAAAATCAATCAGATTATGAATAACTTTTGCAGGAAATAATGATAATGCAGTGCTAATGGCTTGTATGAAGATCTAACCTTTTAAATAACATTTAATATTTTGCATAAATTAATAAGAGGTCGGGGCCGTCCAAGGAAGGGATGGCACGTCCATGTGAATGGTATTTTGAAAGACGGAAATATCAGAAGCACGAACAACAGACGAACATGTATAAGACGATGTATGAATGTCAACGAAGCGATGAATGTGTGTCAAGATATAAATAAATGGCGTTCGGTTCTCTTTGCCTACCCCGTGAGGGACATGACGTGATGGTATGTATGTATGGTATGTATGTATATATAAATTATATACTTTTATGTGCATTTCATAGACATTTATATGGATAGTAATTTGCGTGCTAAGTATTTGAAATGTTGTTACTTTATAATTTAAATCATATTTATAATAAATCGATAAAGAGAGATGTGATAACCAAAACTGTGAAATGGGAAGAGAGTGTTAAGCCATCTTTCAATGTTACTTCGAATTTCACATTAGGAAATTCCGCATTTATTGACAACAACATTTTTCATCAATTAAGGAGTGATGCAAGGGTGTGTTCTATCCCCATTGTTATTGAATAATTCTATTAATTGTAAGTAACACATTGACAATAATAAAGGATTGAAACAAAAGTTATACAGTCATATGATTTTATAAATTGCTAATAATTGAGCGACATGTGATTGGATTATGATGTGAGGTACCGGCTTAGGATAGTGTTTTCACTCTTTTCTACCATCATTGTTTCGTTTTCAGAAGTGCCGAATAATCGAAGATACAAGAGACGAGATAACATCTCACATAGTTTAGCAATGAGGTTTCCTACCACCCATTCTGAATGTGTCCTTTTTATGTAAGACGAGACTGGTGTGAGGGGATACACGTATGTGTCGTGATTTTTTATTAAATGCACACTCTCACCCGAATGAATGAACTTCGTGTCAAGTTCCACGAAGAGAATAAGAAGAATATTTTATTTACGTAATAATGAAGTCTTTTGTTTTTTTTATACGGTGTCAGTTATGACTATTGATTCTGCTGTTCTAACAATGTTGAAACCATTAAATCATGCAGTATCCAAAAATGTCAAATGTCTATGTAAAACGAGCACTGCAAAGCAGGTCATCGATTCATAGTGTAATAATTTGTTGTCTTCATAGAAGGCAGGAATTCTCATGGCTTTCGGCTATTATTTATTTTCATCGACATTTTATAAGTCGAATTATTCGCGAGATGACAAGATACTATCAACTTACGGGCTGCGGCAGTCGGGAAACTCAATGTGAAATTATTATATTTTTACGTATGCATATGTAATAGACAAATAGTGATTTTGTTCCATATTTTGTTCCAAATCGTCTATGGCGCAGGCTACACAGGATAACCTAGTCTTCACACCAACCTAACCTACAAAAGTTTGGTAAAAATAGGTTGGTTATGTTTGTTTGTAGTTATAATTGCGACTGGCCCTGAGCCAGTTGCATTGTATGTTAAAAAAAAGTAACTAAAATATTAAAATTAATGACTAAATTGGTATTTTTACCAAACTTTTGTAGGTTATGTTTAAAAAAAATGGTGTGAAGACTAGGCTATCCGGCTACACATGTCATGCGTACTGCGTACTGTTCGGCTATGTTTATTTATGTCATATCACCGTGATGTCACCTAATATAACATTTCAATCGATCTACACTAATACTCCTTGGTTTTTATTTCAACATAACGGTATATTTGTAAACTATCCATTTTTATTTTTTCGTGCACAACTTATGTTTTCAAATTAACAAAAATACCCCCGACTTCTGTGAAAATAACTACTACGCTTGACTACGCTTCCAATTATGTGTGAACTAAAATTTGGAACGTTTTGACAGTTGATTCGACTAAAATGTGGTTATAGAATAGGGAATTGTACTAAATCGTGTCTTACTTGGAGTCAGAAAGTCCCTAAAATAGAAGGTTCCTATAACAACGTAATGGAATAGGGACGCACCTATTTTAGCCGGAACGTTCTTAAAAAGGTATAAAATTTGACGTGGACGTACCTATTTTAGCCGGAACGTTCTTAAAAAGTTACAAAATTTGACGTAATAAGCATTGTGCATATTCTACAGTTCGCCACGCACGTGTGAATGCGAGCAGTGTATGTCCTGTGGTTCGCCTCGTAAATATAATGTAGTGTGAATGTTCCCCGGCTCGCTTTATGCGTGGGCAGTGCGAATATTCTGGCCTCTACATAATGTAGTGTGAATGTTCCCAGGCTCGTATCATGCGTGGGTGGTGTGGATATATCTGGGCTCGCCTCGTGCGTGTGAATGCGCGCAGTGCATGTTCCGTGACTCGCCTCGTAAATATAATGTAGTGTGAATGTTCCTCGGCTTGTAATGATTTCGGTACACGAATAAAAGGTAATCAAAGTGTGTAAACTTAACAAAATTGAGAATTTCTTGTTTTCATACAACAATATTTTATAGTTTAACCTAATATATTTGTGGTTTGACCAAGTCTGTATAATGTATTGGTAAATTATCTATACTTTGTAGCCATGTATTACTAGACTTGGCCTTTTAATCAACCATCCTATATTGATGTATGGTGATTAGAGGTTACCTTGTCTCTTCTTCTTTATTGTAATAAAAGTTTATTATAATATTACATAATATTATAACATCCTCTCAAATAAACTTCAGTATATTAAATAATTGAATTATAACCCATTTAATTGACTGTGATGCAAAATGATTAGGTATATTAAAGTTAGGGCAATACATATTTTTCTACGCGTGTCTATCTGACACAGATACTCCATACCGTGATTTATTATATGATTAAACGACGAAAGGTTGTAAGCCCTGTCAAATATTTAAAAATTCTTTTATGAACTAAAAAATCAATTTATTAAATCATGTAATTGTTGATTTTTTTGTTCGAGACTAGGAAAGGGTCGACGAGTCAAAAAATACTATATATTCACGTTTTCATCTAAAAACAACCTTCGATCAAATTTAGCATCAAACTGATACTGATTTTAAGGGCACTCGCACACGATAGATTTTTTAATCGCCCGATAGTTTGGTAGGGTCGGACTGCTTGCTAGTTTATGTGCCAGAACGACTGCCACCGAATTGTTCTAAACTCTGCAGTCTGCGAGTGCCTTTAGTCATATGACCAAGTTGCAAATATGCTATTGATTTGCTGTTGACACAAAGAGAAAACTACGTTTATATGGATATTTCACAAGTTTCAGGTAAAGTTCTAGATAAATATATAGAATGAGAGTCAACTTTAATTTCATACATTTTTAATGGTCCCTATGAGATATTTTTGTAAAATTCAGTTTATTCGTCTAGTTTGTGATAGATTAGTTGTTCTTCCCTCACCACCACCTTTCTGGCTATGGTGACCAATAACGGCCTCTTGCAAAACTCGGAAAGAACACATAAAGAATAAAAGCAGAGTCCGGAGAACTGTTCCCATAGGATATGCTCAAAAGTCTGCTCAAGGCTATCATAAAGCTGACATTAGGACGAATCTGATGAGTGATATGAAAATGATCAATTTTGAAACTGCCGTTTCCAGTAAGGAATTGCGTGTTCAATAATCGGGAACAACCCACGAAGAAGACGAGTCCTCACATGTGGAAGAAATAGAAATATCAGTCTGCCCACATTAGCTATCAAATGCTTTATCCAGAGATAGTAAAACTGCCCGTTACTGAGGTATTTGGAATAATTTAATTTTTGTAAGTTTTCAAACAAAACTTCATTTATAGCTTATTTGATATAAATATATATATTTTTTTAATTGAGGGTATTACAACTACACAACTTATGTAGATTCATTATAATCTAATCGTTTCATATAAAATGTACTTAAAAAAGTATCCATCTGATATTAAACTATAACAGATAAAAACGTAACCATAATGATACACAAATATTATAATAACGGTTATGTGCAATATTTGGTTGAACTTTCACCGTTTGTATTACATATTTTATTAGGGGAGATTGTAAATTTGATATTATTTTACAACTTCCGCATCGAGTTATGTAGATCTTCGTCCAAAAGCTGTTAGCTGGCAAGTCGTTAAACTTTTGTTATCTGCAAATACGTCAAACGTTCTGGATTCTTATCCAATAATATTATAGGAACCAACTGCCGGAAAATAGATGCACTGATGGATTTTTGATTTACGAACTATTTTATGGATCAATTCTAATCTAGAAGTAATTCGCATTAAAACGATTATATTATGATGCAAGGAAGCAATTTAGTCTTTAATTTTAGCAGCTTATGATTTTGCACTAACTTCTCTGTGTCATCATTTCGACGACAATATTACAACTTTAAAATATTTATTATAGTTATAAGGAAAGAAAAAAAAAAGGAATGGAAGGACGCAGAAATATTATTTTCTTATTCTTCTTCTTCTGCGGCTACTAACGTATGTTGGCGACCATCACACCAAACTCATTCGGATTTTGCGCCAACCTAATTAGTGATATTCTTTTTTTTTACAATATTCTTTTACGCCCTACACTCCGTCTTTCTTCTATATAATTTGTAGAAGGGCATATTTATCACCACGGAATATGTGGTTTAAATATGCGGCTTTGCGTCTCTTGACAGCGGTCAGCAACTCTCTGCCTTTCTCCATCATATTTTGAACTCTTTCATTGGAGACTATCTACCCATGAGGTGCGCATCAACCTTATGTATAGCCACGTCTCGAATGTCAACAATATATGAATATTTAGGAATAATTAAATATGTTAAAAACAGTTTTTTTTATTATTTGTAATGGATTAGATGGGTGGTGGCAAAGCGGTTAGCGCGCTGGATTAGTACTCCAGTGGTCGCGAATTCAATTCCTTCCACGACCGATTTCGTTCACTAATAGCACAAGCATTTAGGGAATGTATGAGGATTTATTTGTACTTGTTTCAAGGACATATTTATTATTTTTTTAAATAAAAAATAAATGAGAAGACTTAACTTTATCACAGGCAATTCCATAGTTTTGCTTATTTATTGTACTTGAAAAGAAGAGTTTTAAAATTCCGTAGTGGGATTAGCAAGTGTAACGAAAGAAAAGAAATTTTCATTTCATTCTTTCTTCCACTTATTTGTGTCTTTTCAGATACTCCTGATGTTGATGATCACTTGGGAGAAGTTAAAGTCTCTGTCTCTCTCAGTCTTGAGTGTGAAGTTAAACAGTCATATTCCTCAAACTGATCCACCCACGAATGTTTCAAAGCCATCAAATATTTTTTCTTCCGACGTCTTTGCAGCCCTCAATCTTCCTCTTGATTATATTAAAAATTGTCATCTTGCGATGGTTGCGGTGCTTAAATAAATATTTCAATATAAAGTAATTTAAGGTTGATGTGTAATTTAAAGAAAAAAACTGTGATCTATATTATAAATTTGAATGTTTGTATGTATGTGTTGAATGCGCTCCTAAACAGTTCATCCGATTGCGATGAAACTTTGGTGAACTGTCGAGAGTATACCAGGGATGGTTTCTGGATCAAAAAATTTTAACTTCCTCTTCTTCTTCATTGAGTTTTGGACTATCCTGGGAACCGTTCATCCGATTGCAATTAAACTTTGGTGAATTGTCGATCGTATGCCCGGGATGATTTCTGAATTTAAAATATTTTCTTCTTCTTCTTCTTCATCGGGTATCAGGTCATTTTACATATGAAGGTGGACTAACCTGAGAACCGTTCATCCGATTGCAATGAAACTTTGGTGAATTGTCGAGCGTATGACCGGGATAGTTTCTGGATTAAAAAATTTTTCTTCTTCTTCTTCTTCATCGGGTATCAGGTCATTTTACCTATGAAGGTGGACTATCCTGGGAACCGTTCATTCAATTTCAATGAAACTTTGAAGAATTGTCGAGTGTATGCCCGGGATGGTTTCTGGATTAAAAAAAAATTCTTCTTCTTCTTCTTCATCGGGTATCAGGTCATTTTACCGATGAAGGTGGACTATCATTGGAACCGTTCAATCAATTTCAATGAAACTTTGATGAATTGTCGAGCGTATGACCGGGACCTACTGAAGGGACGGGAGGTAATGAAGGGACGGGAGGTAATGAAGGGACGGGAGGTAATGAAGGGACGGGAGGTAATGAAGGGACGGGAGTAACTGAAGGGACGGGAGTAACTGAAGGGACGGGAGTAACTGAAGGGACGGGAGTAACTGAAGGGACGGGAGTAACTGAAGGGACGGGAGTAACTGAAGGGACGGGAGTAACTGAAGGGACGGGAGTAACTGAAGGGACGGGAGTAACTGAAGGGACGGGAGTAACTGAAGGGACGGGAGTAACTGAAGGGACGGGAGTAACTGAAGGGACGGGAGTAACTGAAGGGACGAGAGTAACTGAAGGGACGGGAGTAACTGAAGGGACGGGAGTAACTGAAGGGACGGGAGTAACTGAAGGGACGGGAGTAACTGAAGGGACGGGAGTAACTGAAGGGACGGGAGTAACTGAAGGGACGGGAGTAACTGAAGGGACGGGAGTAACTGAAGGGACGGGAGTAACTGAAGGGACGGGAGTAACTGAAGGGACGGGAGTAACTGAAGGGACGGGGGTAACTGAAGGGACGGGAGTAACTGAAGGGACGGGAGTAACTGAAGGGACGGGAGTAACTGAAGGAACGGGAGTAACTGAGGGAGGTACTGAAGGGACGGGAGGTACTGAAGGGACAGAAGGTACTGAAGGGACGGGAAGAACTGAAGGGATGGGAGGTATTGAAGAGTCTGAAGCGACGGGTGGTTATGGAGGACAATTTTTAATTATACAGGCAATACGAAGTTTGCCGGGTGTTCACTAGTATGATAATAAAAATATTATGTTTCCAGTTTTCTGAAATTGGGGTCACTTTGAAATATTTGACAGTTAAAAAAATGAGAAGTATCGATCAGATATCCTTCAAAATCTTACGGGGTCTAAGCGAGTATTAGATATACACATTCGCAAAATTTGAAAAGAATCGATTGAGTGGTTTAGTTTATAATCGATAAAGTAGAATACATTCAGAATGCAATCTCTAATAATTCTTTATATAGTTGCATAGCGGCGTATACCTGAGTATTGTTGAAAAATTAAATTTTTGTACTTACTTTGATTTTGTTTTTATCTAGCAGATTCCGTTATTTTTCTCAGCAGCAACAAATAAGGTCCATCTCTCTTCCTTTTTCCTTCCCTTCCTTTCCCGTCACGGACAAATGTGAGAAAAATATGAAAATTTTTTGTTGTTTTGTAGGTACATACTTATGTATATGATTATTTAATCAATTGTAATTTGTCTGTCTTTAATTCATTTTATAGTAAAATTTCTCTGTTTATCTTATAAGACTGTATTTGTCCATTAAATAAATAAATCTCAGCATCGTAAGTGTTGATTATTTGCAATAAAAAATAGATTTAAATGTTGGGAATTCATATCTCCCCACTATATCTCCTTAGGGTAGTGAGGGATAAAAAAGTGTGTTATTTAATTACCTCTATCTTTTTAACGAGGGATAAAGCTTGAAGAATGAATGTATGCATGTTGTTTTAATAGGTATTGTGTATGTCTTCAAAGCTTTACCCGTTTATAGTTTATTTATATCTTTATAATAACAATGTTATTTGTCAATGTTTTCTTAACAAGCTTGTCCTGTGGCTATGCAAATTTGAACAAACCTTCATAATACGAAGGTGAAAGTTCTAGAAGAAAGTCGTTGTGACTACATAAATTGTTAATTATGAAATAAGGACACATCGATAATGATTTTTATATCGATTTAAAGTTGCCGATGTTTTTAATAATTATACTAAGGCAGTATGAATAAGATTTTTTTTATCCGTTAATTTGTTTTATCGGTGAACTATGATTTCACAATCTTCATTTTTTAATAAACTTCAGATTCCCAACGTGTTATGGCCGGTGTTTTTATATTATGATCTTTCTATAGATATTTTTGGAAACATTGCAAGGCGCAAGAGCCTAATAAAATTCCAAAAATTCTAAATTCTTATATTCAAAATTCTCAAAACAAAACTACACATTTAATCGTATAGGTTCAATTTATAAATCAACTTTTTATTGATGCAATATTTTTTATGACAGAAATGTTGAAAATTCTTCAATGCCATTTTATGAAAGTGGTTTGCCTTTTTAGCAATTTGAAAACAAAAATATCAAATTTAAAGATTCCTGAGCTTGAGGTCAGTTTGAAATATTTGACAGTTAAAAAAAATATCAAAATGACTCATTAAAGAATATTTTTATAATTCTTTTTTTTATTAAATATAGGTACTGTAGTTTTTTTTTACTTACGTAAATATTTCATGGGTTGCAACTTGTTTTATATAAATCTCTGATCTTAACAAGTATAATAAGAAAATCGCACATATTTTTAATTATATATACGCAAACATTGGATTTTGTTCCCTGTCGGGAGTCAAATGATATTTTTACTAATAAAATTTTAATATCTCAATAGATACGAAGTTGGGATATTATAAAAGAACCAGGAACTCAAGGCACATACAGGACTTACGACCTGTCATCGACTGGTTTACGTGATCACTTTATGCGCTAGCGAATTATGATTAGAATTATAATTTATTATTTAGCATTTTAATTTACTATAAGCATTTTTTTTAGTATATCGTACACTTCAATGTTGGAAGAATGAGGAACAAAGACTTAGGTACATACCTTTTTCGTTAATTCTTAAGTACGTTAGAATCTCATGTTATGATTCTAGAATATAATCTTCTTTGTACTGTTCCTTGTATGTATAAGGTATGATCTTATTATTTTGTTTTTCTCATTTGTTAAAAATTGTATGTAAAACTTTAACAATCACTTGATATTATGATGTCCTGTTACTATGTCTATCATTTATTGTTTTTTTTCCATTGTTCTTAATATCATAATCTGTTATTATATTCTACTGTACTGTTGGATATACAAAATAAATCAAATAAAATAAAAATACTCACATTCATACAACGTGCATTTCTAGCCGTGTCGTTAAACAGTTATGTATGTTATTTTATTACAAAAATATCAATATTATGGTAGGTACTGTTAGCATAGGAAAGCATGAAATCACAATTAACTCCGGATCTTTGCAATGCACTTGAATATTGAACAAAATAATGTATTTCTTTGTCAAAATACATAAAACTGAGAGACAAAACGCCTTTTAATCAACCATAGCGAAGAATATTTTCACCTACACTTTACAATGCTAGTTAAGATTTAAAAGGAATCGTCTGCCCGGATATACAAGCAGAATGTGATTTACATATTTTTAGTAAGTAAAATGTTTTCTTTTGTACGTAGGTTTATGTGTACCTATTGAATGATTTATGTTTATTATTATTTCTTCTATTTCGGCTCTTCGCGTGGAATTAGTCTGGCAATGTGTCACCGTGTAATTTTTTTAAGTATACTAAACACGATGTAACTATAATTCAGACGAATATTCAAATCGACCGCCGTGGTTGTAAATGGTGATTCGCTTGACAGATGCGTTATCAGCAGACGAGAAAATTTATTACAAAAATCTATGGTATAGAAACATTATTTAGTTACAATGAATTTACCATTTTGGTATTAAGTTTTTACCTCTTACACGGGTTGTAAAGAAGTAAATATATATACGATCTTCTCGGTTTACAATACCAAAACAAATGCACACATAAATTCCCTTATACCTAGACTGCATAGACTATGTAATATGTATGCACATTTAGTGGATATATTTAACTCTGACTGTCTCAGTACAAGATCGTGTTGCTTGGAGCCCTACACCCCGCTACCGCTACCGCCGTCATGCATACACAAACGTTTCGTTCTTTATTTACATTGACAATTTTTCATCATTTTAGTGCATCGTTCATTGATTATTGAATTGTTTTATTATTTCTAGTTAATAATTTATAATGTGCTTTAAATTCTTATTTTTTTATTACTTTCTTAATTTCAGTTTTTTGTATAGTATCTAGTGATTTTATATCATTTCTAAATTTTTAGTTATCATGATTTTTGACTTTGTTTTGTGAATCCATTCTTATTATAATTGTTATTTCGTTTTGTAGCTCGTCGATTTCATAATTTTTTGTCAAATACTTTTGTAACTACTATAGGTATATATTTATTTATTGTAAAAGGCTTCTAGTCGTATAGACAAATAAATGAATAAATAAATAAATTAATATTGGTAGTAGTAATTTTCTAGAATATTATCAATTAATCCACTTTTTTGGCTATTCTCACATCCGACTACTCTGCACGTGAAGTTTGTAATTGCTCCTTTTGCATTTTGTGATGTAAACGACATTGTGCCAAAAATTTGAAAATGAGATTCCATCGACAACAAACATATTTTCATGTATGACATTAGAAATGTGACTGGTCATAACATAATTTCTTGAACGCTTCATTATTGTTCTTCGAGCTCACAATATACCCATTGCCAGCGGGATCTTGAAGAGATACATGGACAGTAATAAGGACACGGACACTTGGGTGGCAAGATATTTAGATCAAGTTATTTGAGAATCTTCGTATTTCACAAAAATTCACTGCCACCTGAAGTAATTTCTGTAATCCGATTATCAATATTAGATATGAATATTCTGCATCTGATTGCAAAGAATTTCCAATAATCGATTCGTGTAATAATTTATCAAATGATTTTACTGACGAATCATTCCAATGAGTACCTACGATGTCGAATGACAAATTGGTTTAGTTACCTGTTTACAAAATAGTTGTTGGAAGATCCCACGAATCAAATTACATCACGATGTCATTCAAAATATTGCAAGCATTCACTGAATTATCATCGAATGATGTGTTGTGTAACCAAAGGAGTCCTCAAGAAAGGAATTATTGGTTAAATGTATCGAAACAGATTGTGATAAAGAAGAGCAGTAACATCGATGTAAAAAATTCCTGCCCAAATGAATACAAAAAATATACATTTTTAAACCGTTTCTCAACTTATTTATGATTTGCATAATTAAATCTTCCATAGCCCGTCTTCCGCAGGAAAAGAATTTTGAGTGACCACATGAACAGGATGGATCAGTCCTAAATTCCATACATGTTGTCCGATGCCATATTACCATAGCTGGACCTCAGCTTCTTGCGAGTGAAAACTGTCTGCAAAAACAGATCTACCCTATTCAAAAAGAACAATAAGAAGTAGCTCAACTCAAATATTGAACACTTCATTAATTTGAAAATAAAACTATGCCCCATATGTTCCTTACTCTATATGTGCATTCATTTTAAGTAAATGAAAAAGTGCAGAGTCGATATATATAAACGTTTTAAATCGATCGAAATACTTACAGAAGATTTTTTTTTTGTTGTGGACAAACAAAAATGTTCTGATTCAATCATTTGTATAAGTACCTATCTACAAAGGTTTTTGAAAATTGTAATAACTTTGTAATTTTAAGGACGATTTGCCATAAGTCTTTTTTTTTAATAGTCAATGTTAATAACAAAAATTAAATTACATACTGTGCCCAGGATGATAACAAAAGCAGAGAAGACTGTTATCTAAATTGATGAAAAACAACGATGGTGATGTTGTATCTGGCAGTTTTTCTTAAACAACTAAATACTAGTTGAAGGAAATAAAGAATGTATTTACATAACATCCAAATAGATCGTTAATGTGATGTTATATAATAAATTCAATTCTCTTATTACTGTCTACTTCATTGATTCCGTCTGATAAAACAACAAGTTTGTGAGATGTTCTCTAGTTAAGTAGCAAGAAGTTCACGCAACTGACCAATGTAATTAGCCCTGACATCAAAATATCTACCCGGTGATCTCGTTACATTTCACGTGGTTCAGACAAACACCGGAAACGAAGCAAACATCTTCCACATAAATACACTACACACTTAAACGTTTAGATATTCCTAAATTTCCACAACATATTCAGTCGATAATCCTTTTTAGTCTCCACTTCTAGGAATAAGTGAAGTTTTATGTATTAGCAAAGTGCCAGCTTTCTTGCCTCAGTAAGTAAGGTATATATTTACTGAGCCAAAGATCAAAGTTACAGTTTTCCATTGTGTCTGATATGGATTTGTGAGATGAAAAATATCACTACTCCTCAGAATGTAGCAACGATAAGTGTTGAATTAATATTTGAAATATTAGGTACAGACTACTTTTTCTCTGTAGCTTTACAACCCTTGACGGGTCTAAGCTTCCTCCGAGATCTTTCGCCACCCGCTTCAATCCAGAGCGGCACTCCACCAGCTCATAACGAATACTCTCCACAGTGACTCCATCCAGCCAACGAAGTTTCGGCCTTCCTATCTGTCTTCTTTCAACTGGATTTAAGAGTCGTGACATGCTCAGGAAAGGCAAAATTGGAAAAAGAAGGCGATGCCTATATTTTACTCTGATGGTACCTTTTAGTTGTATTTTCGGAAATAATAATTTGGCAAGACATTTCGAACAATTTTATGTATTATTAAATTTACTTCGTTTAAACCACAAATAGTGTGGATAGAAACCTCATAGAAAATAATCACAGTTTCTGTAGATTTTAAGAAAACATTTATCAATAATATTGATATTTCGAGACTTTTTGGTAAAAATGTTCTGCTCAGTAAATGTTCCATATGTTTTCTTATTTTTACATCTCATAACGTTTAACTTCAATGGTTTGAATTCATAGATTACCCGTAATCTACAAACAACACGTGCGCTGGTCATTCTAGATCTGACCTTATAATTCTATATTCTAAATATTATTCTGTTTTCTTACAGCAAGTTCTCTTTAGCACTCTCAAGTGCAGTATCTGCTAGGTTTTAGAGTTCTCCGGACTCTTCCAATGTTTGTCGTGTGTTCTTTCGGAGTTCAGCAAGGGGTCGATATCAGTATCCACAAGCAGAACGAAACATAGAAAAAATATTTATTCTAACAATTGAAATGAAAACTAGGTAGGTATATTCATTATATTGTTGCGGTGATATTTTTGAAACTTTGAGAGCCGCTGGTCTATTCGATAATCGCAATCGACAATGCTTTTGTTTACGAAATAATCGGTTTCATCAGTATGAACTTAGAGACTTTCGATATCCAACGGTTCTCTCTCCTGTCGACCCTGATAGTCTATTCAAAATTTATTTAGCGATACTTCCGATGATGATAAACCTTTATGTCAGCCGATTGAAGAAATCAGCACTAGTTCTTTTTGGTGAATTTATCATTTTTCAAGTATTCGAATAATTTCAACAATACGAATATGAATGAAGGTTTTCTCGTATTTTTTTTTTTACTCCTCACTAACCCAAGGTGATAAACTAGGGAGTTATGATTTCGTAATTTATAAGGGAATTTTTTATTGCAGATTATCAATTAGTATAATGCTGAGAGTTATTCTGTGTATTGTGTATTCTGAAAGTTTCATCACAATGTATCTGTGTGTGTGTGTGCTATGTGCTATGTACCTACTGCGTGCTGTGCGCTGTGTGCTGTTTGCTATGTACGGCGTGTTTATTTTACTTTATCGATTATAAACTAAAGTACACAATACTTTTCAAATTTTGCAAATATGTATATCTAATACTCGCTTAGACCCCATTAGATTTTGAACGATACATGAATAGTGCTTTTCAAATTGGTAAAAAGGCACACCACTTTCATAAAATGGCATTGAAGAGTCATCAAGTTTTCATAATAAAATATTTAAATAAAAAATAATAAGACAAACTCATTTCATGAAAATGCTGAAAATTTTCCGTACAAAATTTGAATATTTTATAGAATGACTTGTTAGCGAGAAGTTTAGCGTTGGCCACAACCCACTCGTTTTTTTTTTTTTTTTGTAAAAATATAAGTATCTCCATCTAAACCGTTTCTAACTTCTGAGTCGAAAATATATATTGTAGAATATATATTTTCGAATGTTTTAATTTTTTCGTCATTCAAATGTTTAAATTTTTTTTAAAGATTGTCATCTTCTTTGTAACAAGAAAATTAATATACACAACCCAAATTAATCTAACGTTTGTAAAGTGTGAATACTTATATGTGATGGTCGACTCATTTTTATTATTTTTTAGTTTTGATTCATATGGAATAAATTCTTATTTCATTCTTATTATATAACATTGAAGATATTGTTCAATGAGATCTACGAAATTGTTAAACTAAATAAAAATGTGAGATAAGTTCTCACTGTCAGTTTAAGTGCCGGCAATCCGACGTTTATTATACAAAAATACACAAATGTCAATAAATTTCGTTACCCGTCTCACTAGGAAAACTTGTTCTGAGACGGGTCACTAATAATATATATTTCCCAGTGATAAATTTTAATTCGTCTTCTGAATTGAACAAAATGTTAAAATTCAATAGAAATTTTCGGATAATTTTGGCATACTTAACTAAAACACTGATAAAAATATTATGTTAAAATTAACTGAACTATAGTGACTACAAAACTATTCGTTTTGTGCTACTTAATACTTTGTGCGCTTAACCAAACAGTACAGTCATAAATAGATTAACTTTTATTACTGATAACAAAGGTTTAGCTAAAACGCAGGTAGCCAGTTCGGTGGTCATTTTTTTCAGTGTACGGTTAAAAATAATCTTTGTTCTAATTATACACTTATTTTTATAAACGAAAAACATTTTTTGCACTTAATATCATAAAAAAATATATACTTAAAAATAACCACACCAAATGGCATCGAGTTCTGACTTCCACACAATTATGTACCTACATTGAGATTATTTTGGTGCGATAAGGTTGGAAAAGTTACATTGAGACCAATTGTGGTGTCTTGACTCTAAATAATATATGAGATTTTCCCACGACAGTGTTAAATATTGTAATAATGAAAAAATGTTCTCTATATCTTAATTACACCTCTTGACGTAACAATTCAACACGTAATAGGACAATGTTCGTAATGTTTGTCCCAAATATAGTGTCTTAGATTAAAAAAATAGCACATTTTAAAATACATACATTTATACAAATATTTAAATTAGAAATCATAGTAAATATTTTATGACACATCAAAAAATATTTATTATTTATTTTGAAAGTCGAAAATGTCAGAAGCATGAACATCAGACTAACATGTATATTATGACGATGTATGAATGTCGACGAGGCGATGAATGTGTGTCAAGATAGAATAAGTGGCGTTCGAATCTCTCTGCCTACCCCGCGAGGGACATGGCATGATGGTATATATGTATGTAATAAAATAGCAACAGATGCAATACCTACATCTAATAAACCTCCAGAAAAATACTAAAAAGATCTCAGGAACAGTACATTAAGTATCAACATACACACATACCATCACGCCATGTCCCTTATGGGGTAAGCAGAGAGAACCGAGTACCATACTTCTCTATTTTTGCACACATTTCTGGCTTCACATCCGTGCATCGTCTCATATATGTTTATCGATTGATCAAGCTTCTTATGTTTCCTTCTTCACACTGGGGCGATCCCTGCTATTCACTCCATCTCTTACACCCATGTATATTTTTTTGTCAGTCGTTTATCGTTCATATTTTCAATATGTCCAAATCACCTCAAGGCATTCTCTTTCATTATTTTCTCTTTATGTCCTTATGTCCATGTTTCACTGGCATACGTCAAAGTAGGCACTAAATTGCATTATGTGCGGCAATTTTGACTTCGTTTGAGATGTTTGGATCGGACATTACCATTCTGTGTGCTCCGTTTATTCTATTACCTGCCATAACTCTACTTTCAATATCTTTATCAGGTCTTCCATTCCATTCAAACATACTCCCCAAGTATAAAAATATTCCTCAACTTGGTCTAGCCAAAAGTAAAGAACGAATGGCTAGTATCAACACAAAAAGAAGAAAAAAGAAATTATTTTGAACCGCCGCGCCGTTTTGTGTATTTGCATGGTACGTTTTCGAAGATGAACCGCTTATTATTCCAGACAAACATATGAAATTATGATGTTGAAAAAAATTGCACACTGACTACATATAGCGGAGAGAATGAGTACTTATGTATAGTGTTGTACACAACCAACTCATTGTTTTATACATAGTTTCATATTGTTTTACTATAATTTCAGCAAAGACTGATACCAGCTGCCCCGACTCCCGAAGCGTTAAGGAATCTAGCCGACTCCATGGGAGCAGCCACATTCGAAGAGCTGACAGTCGACGCTTTGGCTGCAGACTCTATCAGATCCAGCCCCAAAGACTACAAAAACGATGCCGAAGACCAAAGTGTGGAGTACCAAACTTATCAAGGTAATTGTAATTTATGACTTATCAAATATTGTTTAAATAAGTAAACCCCAATTTATCTATCAAATAATGGTTGATGTTTTGAACAAATAAATTATTTTTCACGTATGTAGATATCCTAGTCTGAGAAAGAAATTGATTAAGTTTGTTGCGTCCTGCGTTATTGTGTAGGACTGATTTCTATAATTTCAATATAACATACATCAAAATAGCAGCCCTCTTTTGTCCAATAATGTACCTTCCCCTGACATCTCCACAGCTCTCTATATCCTGGGCAGACGCCCAGCCACTCGTTATAACACAAATGTAAATAGCGATTTCATAAAAACCATACTTGCAGATAATTGTTTTATACAACATATCTTCCTTTCCCGATAACTGACTGATATTATTGACAATACATCTAGCTTCTTTTATTTATGTTGGATGTTCTCTGAATTACGTTGTCCAATTGTTTGTATTATTAAAAATGCAATATAACAATTCTCTAGATAGTAAGGAGAGAAAAGGCCTTTTTGGAAAAGTACTTGGCCTTATATTATATTATAATAACAAAATTTACTGAATCAAGGACGAAAAAGGAAGTATTAAGACCATTTGAAAAATATAATGAAAATTAAAAATGCTTTTCTATGGTTACAGGTGTAATGGGCCGACCAGGTATAGACTTCCCAGTCTTCCCGTCGATTCCACAGACTTTTTTCGACTGCAGTAAAGTTGCAACTGGATACTATGCTGATCTCGAAACTGACTGCCAGGTAATTAGAAATGAATTATTTACATTTAAAAACAGTATTGTACATGAAAAATGTACCTTATTTCAATTAACTTCACATTTCTGTCTGCACTGGAAATTTTAAAATCGATTTTAATCTAAATTCTCGACCAGTTAGAGCTCTGAAAATTTCAGAATTTTTTTACTGTCGATGATAATAAAACAATTTTAAAACCATTTCCAGCAGATTCATTTGATAGAATCAAAAATCGAATATCTAAATGGAGGGTTTTTACTCCGCAATTTGAACGGACGGTCCTCCTGGAGTATTTTTATGTATATTTATTTATTTATTTATATAAACGCCCTAAATACATAATTACAAATTATTAAAACATATTTTCATGAACCACGAAGCAAAATACATACATAATTATAAATAGGTATATATAACAACATAAAAATACCAAGAAAATAAAATATAAATTAACAAAATATATAGGTTATGATGTACAATAAAAAAAAATCAAAGAAAAACAAGCAAAAGATTAAGCAAAAACAAAAATAAATAATGAAAAGAAAAAAGAAGAATATATTTAACGTTACGAAAACTTTGACAAAGTTGTCCTCAATTTTTGCAATTTCCTTTTTTCTCTTATAATTATGCATTTTGGTTTTATATAATTTTTATCAGAGATGTACATAATATTTCAAATTAGAATAAAATATTTTGATGAACTTTTTTTACAAGAAACGGATTCATGAACTACCTACTTAAATGTATTTTTTTGTTTTCAGGTGTTTCACATTTGTGATGGTGGTCGAAAAATTTCTTTCCTTTGTCCAAATGGAACTATCTTCCGTCAGTCGAATTTAATCTGCGATTGGTGGTTTAAGGTTGACTGTTCCGAATCTCCAGGACAATATGAAGAGAGCGCAGAACATCTTGCAGAGGACCAAAGAAGAGCAGTTTCGTCAAATAAACAACCCATTCCGATTCAAAATTTTGATACTATCCACACAACTAATAGACGAACTGATATTGGATACGATACTACTTTCAACGCTGCAGATAATCATGTAGCTGAATATAAGGCAGAAGCTAGTTTTAATACTGTTGCTAAATCCGGAGCCCCGCAAGTAGTGAGCCATAATAGACAAGAACAAAAAACGGCACAAAGGGCTAATCCTCGTAGTTTTCAGGTTACTAAGAAACAAGACTTAACACCAAACTCCAGGCAGCATTCTACTTTAGACCATACAGATAAATATGATGTATCTGCACAAACAGAGGAAAGTCGTAGAAGAGCAACGATAAATAATTATCATTATACTTCGACAAGAAGAAACGTACCAGATTATACTGACGCAGCAATATATCGTAGTACTACCAAGTCACCTAAAGTTGAAGAAACTCAAGTTGTTGCTGAATCAGCATCTTTTGCAAGCAATAGAGGTAAAAACAATTACTATCACTATTCATCACTTGATAATCGAATTCGATCAACAATAGAACCATCGTATTCTCCATCATCATTTACACCACCAAAAAATACAAAATCAACATATACAACTACGTATATTCCCGGATCGAAAAATTATGTTGAAGTTACTCGCAGTACTTCTCACTCAATAACTTCAACAATAAGACCTCAGTCCCCAGCAAAATCAACATTATTGAGCATTCCTTCAACTGCTAGTGCTCCCAGTGAATACAGAAATGAAAAACGTTTTAGTAACAAAGTTGAACCTAAACAAACATCAACTTCATCTATCCCATTGCATAATATTGGTAAGACGACAACATCTTTTAATAATGATGCTAGATTTGGAAAGGTTTTAAAATCTCAAATTAATAATAACATTATCGGGGCCGACAAAGGTGAACCAAAAAATACCAACTTAATATCCACAAAAATAGAGAATGTAACATTATATGCACCTACTGTGCCGACAGTAACTCCAAAAGCATTCAATGCATCAACTAACAAATTCTTAGCAACTAATTGGTATTCTGCATCACATATAGATACAACTACTCCAACTGAAGATTCTTATCAAACACAAACTACAGAACCAACAGCTTCAGAACATGCTGTAGAAATGCTCAAAACATTAGAAGAATTAGATTTGGAAAATTCAGAGCCAACTACAGAAACAGAAAAGTTTTTGGGAAGACGTCCAGGATTATTTGTTCCTCCATCTGCTGGTCCAAATACTTTACATTCATTGGCAATATATTTTGCCACAGCAGTTGATAATTTGGTAACTACTACTGAACCTACAACTATAATGAACGAAGAACAATATTCATTTGACGAAAAGAATCAAGAACCTTTCAGTTCAATATTAACTCGGAACACTTTGAATAAATACATGAACCTTTTTAAGAACGAAACAAACGACGATGATGATGCATTAGATAATGCTCATTCCGAGGAAATTGACAACAATGATCTAGAGTCATCTCAAAGTAAAGGTCCTTTAGCATCTTCACCTCAAATCCGAGAATTAGCTCAAGTATTTACACATGCTCTCTCAGCATATTTACAAGATCCTGAAACATTCAGAAAAGTTTTATCAGAAATTAGACCAACAGAGCCAACTACAGTGGAAGAACCTTTGACTACATCACGAGCTATAATTGTAGCGGATACTACACCAAGTAGTGATTTTTATTCAAGTGCAAAAGAAGAAGATGAAGTTTTAGATTTTTCAGATGTTTCTAAAAACTCACCTAATCCTACTATTATTCCTACTGAACCAACAACACCTGTAACAGAAGCTACCAAAGCGTACAGCATAGATTTGATAAAACATAAATTACTCCTTAGTACGGGCTCGTACCGAACTCAAAATCCAACAACATATTCAGAAAAAATAAATCGTACACCTGCATCTGGAATAATAACGCAGCAAACAGATGATTTGATATCTCGTCAAGGCAAAGAGCTATCAACTACTTCTTCACCACCAACAAGTAATGCGGTAGCGGTTGAAATAAATGGCGGTTTGACCAATACTGCTACTACGTATACACAGACAGTAAATAATATTGCCAACCGAAATAATGATTTCGATACTAACTCAAGTTATTTCCCTTCAAATAGTGGAGAATATTTGGAAAACACAGCTAGATATGGCGGATTCCAGAATAATTCTTCTGAAATTATATCTCCTTATGGGGAAGGTGTGAAACCAAGTAATGCAACCCCCATAAATGGAATAGATGCTGGATCTTTAATTCCTACAGAAGCTATACCACTGCACTGGGGAGATATTATTTCGACAACTCGACTTGCAACTCAATTGAATCCTAGTGCTCCGTCATTTGATTTAGTACCGCCAAGTTCAATTTCAAAACAAATAAAACAAAAAGACTCAGAAAATTTATCTGAATTAAACTCACTTACTCCAGAGGATATAAATAATTTGGATATCGAACAAAAACCTGAATACATACCTACAACAACAACCGAGAAACCGATCTCAACAACAATTGGATTATCTGAAAGAGAACGAATTAATAATAAATACAAATCACATAGTGCTGATCGCGGAAAATATTATACTAATTTTAAAATTTCAAACGATAATGATGAACAACTTCAAAGGGCTCATAGTCAATCGTTTGTAGCGTCAGCAAATCAAATCGGAAGACGTGGCAAAAAAATAGAACCTCAAGGTAAAACAATTAACAATGAAGAATATGATGATGTGAAAGAAAGTAAAAATAAAACATTTACAGTTAAAATTTCAACTGGAGAAGTATTAACATTACCAACATTGAAAGATATACTATCTAAACCTACTAGTACAGCTCCTACAACAAATAATTTTGAAGACTTATCGACTTCTGTTGCAACTCAACAACCAACAACTGTTTTAGAAGAAACAACAACAGAATTCGCACATGAAACAGAAACTACAGAGCAGTACGAAACTTCAACTACACTCGATACATCTAAATATTCTACGAAATCTCAAACAAGTACATCACAGTCAAACATTTGGTCAACCTCAGCTGCTTTAGGGCACATCTGGCAAACAACAGTTTTCTTGGATCCAATGACAATTAATGAAGGTTTAACTAGTGATGATGATCAAGAAACCATACAACCAAGTGCAAACACATATAGATCAGGTTCTCTTAAAAATGAAGAACATTCTTCTGTTACTGAAGTAACTCAGGAAACAGGTGCATCGCAATATTCGGCGTTCACTACTCCGTATACAACCACAAATGTTGAAGAATACACAACTAAACCATTTGAAGAGAAAACAACCTATTACGAAGAAACAAAATCTTATGAAGCTTTCCCCCCCACGCATCCAAGTTATTTTGAAAATATAACACCAGATGAAGTTGAAAATACGGAAAGTCATCGTCAACGAGAAGGTAAATCTTTGTCAACCCCAGCGTCTAGTTTATTATTAGAACGTCTAAATAAATCTGATGTTGATGAGACCATGATGACAAAAGCAAAAGAAATGTTTGGCGGACTTAATGAATCAAGTGCTAACACACTAATGAACGTAATGAAAAATGCAGACAAAAATAAGACTGTCAGAAGATTAATTTTATTGTTAGTTCAAACGTGTGATGATGATCACAATAAAACAATCGAAGCATCAAGAACTGCCTTATTAGATGCTCTAATGAAAATTCCCGCTGAGGAAAATGATTCAATCGTTTCAACGAACCCGACTCAAAGCAGTAATAATAGATCCACACCCGTTGACACTGAATATTCATTTGACAAACAGAAAGTTCGAATTGAATCAAGAAATTCAGATAGGGATTTCTACAATATAAAGAGGTCTGATGAAATAATTGAGACTGAAGATACTAAATTCTCCGACCTCGCATATTCAAGAAGAAAAGGAAAGAAAATTGACAACTTTTCAACAGTTACCAGTCCAGTAGAGGATACAACCATATACAAAGAAACAATTACCCCAGTTACAACAGAATTACCAGCTGCAACATCAACTGATACACAGTACATAAGCTCGAGTACAATTATTCCAGTTTCGAGAACATCGATTCCAATTACAAGTACATCAACTCCAATTCCAAGTCTTGATCTTTCGACTTCCAGTACATCCGCTCCGACTTCAAGTACTTCCGCTTTCGTTCCAATTTCCACTGTTTCAAGTACCAAAGTAAATAATAGAAGAGGGAATAGAAAATACTATTCTAAATCAACGAAAACAACACAAGAGTCGACAGCCTTTACAACTGACGAAAGAGGAAGTGTTTCGTCTTTGGAAGATCAATCAGTGCCATCTGATACGAGAGCGTTGGAACTTCTAAGATCGCTCTACTCTCTTGCCGCGAGATGGGGTTAGTTTAAAATGGACAAACTAGTTAATTCAATTATTATGTTATCAAAATTGTGTTGAACATTAATATTAAATGCTCAGTAATTATAAAATTGCCATGTTATCGTTATCGATGTATGTATTTTTATTTTTCACTTTTTGGTTTTAAAAAGCTGTCTCCTAGCTTTAAAATCTATCATAGTTTTGTATTTCATAGTGATTAATTTAATGTATGCTTTCCATTCCATTCGGAATACAGAAATTTGAAATACAAGAAAAAAAATAGTTGATAAATCGATGAAAAATACGAGTCAACAAAAAATATTTTAAGACTTGGTATTTATTTTTTTAAGTTAATCCGATGATATTTTTATGTATTGACTTTTTCATTTAAAAAAATATGAGTTTCAATAAAACAAATCCACACTAAGCCCCTAGACACACGGACTGTTTGTAGCGGTAGTGGTAAAACTGCTTTAAGTTGTCGCAGCACGGTGGTATAATTCTCGTTTACAATACACGGAGTTCTTCAAGGTGCCGCTACAACTCCATATACATAGCAACTGAATTAACGCTAGCAGCTTAAAGCAGTTGAACAGGTTATTATAATTGTCACATATTTTTCACAAATAAGACAACTTTTCGACGTAGAAATTCAGTGTTATGTATTTTGTTTTTTTATATACGTTTTTTGCATTTATTACATTTTTTTTACTATACTATTTTGTAGATGGTTTATATTATTTACAAAAAAAATATTGTAATCTACGATTGAAAAAAAAAATTGCTGAAATAAAAACTGAATGTATTTTTAATTCCATGCTATTATACTAGTTTTAAGATTGTAAGCAATGTACGTTAGTAATATTCAAATTTTTCAAAATATTATTAAGACCCTGACAAATACTTAAAATTGTAAAAATATAATTATAATTGTAAAAAATAATAATTGTTTACCAACATCTAGTTATTTTTGTTGTGCAAGACTATAATTGGACTAACTATCAATAAAAAAGTGAAATTCAGTCCAATGCATTTTTCAATAATATCAAACCATATACAGCCCATTAATTGATTTCTTTTTTATTGTAAAATAGTATTTGATAATTATAAATATTGATGTACATAAATAGTATAATTATAAATAAGATTTGTATAAAATTTGTGGATAGTGTGAATGTAGATCAATAACAAATGATATTACGTCTTTAAATTATAGATACTGATTCGTATATTTTTTTCACAAATAAATTTATTGAAATTATAATAATTTGACTTATTGAGGTACATTAAAAAAAATATAGATTTGACTGTTAATTTTTACAATATAATTTTTAAATCGTTAAACTAAACTTTTAATCGTTAATGTTTTTTTTATCTACACATCTATAGGATTATAATATAAATAACTGAGTATTATATAAACGGATGAAAAAGTAGTTTTGATTTGAATAGATATATTTTGTGTAGTAATTTTGAACTTCTTAACTGAATTTAATTTTGATAATGGTACATAAACTAAATATTTTATAAAGAAAATACAAAATTATCATTTTTTTTAATTTTGTATTTAAAATCCTGTACCTACATATGAATCAACAAATAATAAGTTCAAATCATAAGTAGGATCATATACATTTGTAATAGTATAACAAAAAATGAAATTTCCAATAAAAAATTTGTTGAATAAATTATTCATTGGTATGTTATTTAGAGTGTGAATGTATTTTTACATTTTAGAAATATTTTGTATGTAGTTAGTTGTGTATAAAATAAATATATAAAATAAAAATAAAACTTCTTTTTAAATATGTAACATGTTCCAACGTAAACAATATGATATTGTGAAAAGTATGTTTGGTAATTATTTTTATGTGTTTTCGCTAATTTTGTGGAACCACATGACTTTAAATTTAATTTATTTGTTGAATTTAAAAAATAAACAAAGCCAATTCCACAATGAATATTAATATTCAATAATTAACCTTTGCCATTTCGAAAGACACTACTAGCATCTTTAGAGGCATTAACTTTACCACAAGAGGACTATTTTAATTTTTGAAGATGCTAGCTGGGTCAAGCGAAAGTGTCAAGGCTTATTATACAATCATATTATGGGCTGTAAAATTATACTGTATTATAATCGTTTATAAATACATTAAATTTATCGTATTACTTTTGTATAAATTCCTAGATTTATTAATATAAATGCCTAATACTTATGAAGTATGACAATACTATTATTTTATTTTATATAATTAGATGTATCTCTTGGTTGCATTTGTTTGATTGATGAACAATATTTGAAATATTCAAATAAATAATTAAATATTATATACAGAAAAACTGTTTTTTTTTGTAATACATGGAATTTAACTGTCGATGGCTAAGAATACGTATATTCAACTGAGGATAGTGTAAGAAAACGTAAAAATAAACGTAGCAAACTATAAAACCTTAATACCAAATCATTGAATATATTTTAATATTTTGTTTTTCTATACAAAACATGTAGGTCAGGATAGGAAAGTGTGGAGGCCATTCCCTTTTTTCTACCCCGAACAGCATGATGGTAGATATGTATGGATGTATGTATGAAGATTCATACTATTGAGAGTCCCGCAGATATTTGTATTAAGCCATATGATTCATGAAACGATTCACTTAATTCAATTTTTACAAATTTTTTTAAGAAAAGTTATAGATGTACCTACTCCAATGATGTTTATATTTTTTATTTAATTTTAAATTATACAGTGATTCGGGAAAAAAATATAGGTAGTTAAATAAACAAATTTATCATTGAGAAATTCTGGAACTTATTCATAAAAACGAATTTGAGATTTTGTTTTTAACTATATTAATGCAAATTATCAGCATTCTAGCTTTAACGTTTTTTGAGATAAATGGAAATATAAAATAATAATAATTAAAATGATGATAAACTCTGACTGCAACAAAAATCTAAATTCAGAGTATAAAAGTTTATTAGGCATAATATTAACTACATTTTTTGAAATTTTTGGTTGTGTGCATAAAGCGGATTAAAAGTTATAAAGGACACACACATACAGACACACATACACTTTATGTTCTACTCCGAATTCTGAGTTAATCCACATACATATAATTATAATTATAAGCTGCGAAGTCTCTATGTTGGTGTTTTTTGACATCAAAACTATACAAAATGTAGACCTGGCAATACAAAACCTTTTGAGTCTTGGCTTGACACTATGCCGATTTGTTCAAGAAACAAATTCTCTTGAACAAATCGATAGTTGGATTATTCCGACTTCGATAAAAAGTGCTTTGTGCGCCTTAAAACAATACGAATATTTAGACTGTAATATGTATAACACGTTATAAAAGTTAAATAAATTAAGATTGGCGGTGTTTACATTAAATTTGTTTATTAACAAATGTATTGCACACTGGCGGGCTTATTGCTATTAGGCAATTTCTTCCATCTAACTATATCAACATTATATATATATATATATATATATATATATATATATATATATATATATATATATATATATATATATATATATATATATATATATATATATATATATATATATATATATATATATATATATATATATATATATATATATATATATATATATATATATATATATATATATATATATATATATATATATATATATATATATATATATATATATATATATATATATATATATATATATATATATATATATATATATATATATATATATATATATATATATATATATATATATATATATATATATATATATATATATATATATATATATATATATATATATATATATATATATATATATATATATATATATATATATATATATATATATATATATATATATATATATATATATATATATATATATATATATATATATATATATATATATATATATATATATATATATATATATATATATATATATATATATATATATATATATATATATATATATATATATATATATATATATATATATATATATATATATATATATATATATATATATATATATATATATATATATATATATATATATATATATATATATATATATATATATATATATATATATATAAGTATGACAATATATATTGCATAATATATAGGTATAGAGTATTAATAAGAATAGACAAACATTATAAAAATAAAAGTGTTGCTTTAAAACTCCATTCATTTTTGCAGGGATTAATTACTAAGGTTTTAAATTTATATCTATATGAGAAATGTCATTAGAAATATGCCTGCAAAATTTAGGTGACCCAGGAAAAAAATTGAAATATCTAAGGTTTGTATTTGAATATTTATTTATTTATTATATATGTAACCCTTAGAGGCAAATAATAACAATGTTGGCAGAACAAAACAACAATAAATGCAAATACATCAATAACACAAATAATAAAAAAGCAGTAAAAGAAAGGACAATATAAGACAATATAACTACACACAAAAAGAAGAAGATGAAAAAAAAACAAACATTATTACAGATTCTATTTATAAACCAGAGATAAACAAAAAAAAATCAAAATGTATGATTTGCGCTAAGCATCCGTTTTAAACCATCTATAGTGTGTATGTACATTAAATATATGAACAGCACTATTTTGGTTTCCAAGCCGGTGCAATCTATGGATTGGTGAGTTACATAATAATGAAATTACTTCGAAGATTCTCTATATGAAAAGGTGCATTTTGACGTGAGGCATCCTTGTCGGTACTCTGAATTTTATCATTTCAATTAGGTAGGGGTGTCCAATATACCTACTCTGGATTATTTTAAATAAACAAATTAAAAAAAAACAAATCGTTCTTCTGCTTGAGAGTTTCAATAAATTTAGAACACTCATAAGGAAATCATAAATTAATTTATTATGATAAGTTTTTCAAAAAAAAATCTTCTGGAAGCTTGATTTAATAAGTCAGTTTTTTTGAAAATCAAAAAAAAAAAATCGAAGATATGTGTAGGCATAAATTAATAAAACTTTCTTTGAAGTAAGAAAAATAATGGCCTATATAGAAATACATATTACTCTATTGTTTATAAATGATTTGCTTTTACTTTGATTGAATAATGCCTTTGACCAATAAAATTGAAGGAATGCTTCCACTGTTAAAAAAGCAACTAAATATGATCTTATAACAAAATATTATTACTCAAAATAAGTAAAAACAATTATTTAACTTTTTTCCACTTGATATATCAAGTGGAAAAAAGTTAAATAATTGTTTTTACTTATTTTGAGTAATAATATTTTGTTATAATGGAATTCCATCACGAACTCTCAGTCAACAAACTGGAAATAATTAAATATGATTTGGTATCCGGTAGTTTTAATACAATCAATCGTCCTTTTCCTCATGACTGAGGATAGCGGCTGTAGTCTGTCGCCACACGTATGGCCCGCCTCCATGCCAATCTGTTTTGGGCTGAACGCAGAGCACCAGTCACCGAAGACCCCATTGTGGACGTAACCAAATCGCTCCATCTGGTCGGTGAGCAAAGTTCTATTACACATTTTGAATAAAAGGCTGAAACACTATCTTGACTGGCAAATACCACCTGAACAGACTGGCTTTGTGAGTGGAAGGGGAACAAGAGAACAGATCCTGAATGTGCGACAGATAATTGAGAAGAGTAGGGAGTTCAATGCACCAGTTATTTTGTGTTTCATCGACTATAGCAAAGCTTTTGACTGCGTCAGATGGAGTAAGCTGTGGATGGTGTTGGATGAGATGGGAGTCCCTAAGCATCTTATACATATCCTAAAAAACTTGTATGCAAATAGTTCTGCCTCAATAAGATTAAATAATGCCTTGTCCGCTACCTTCTCAGTCCAGAAGGGTGTCCGCCAGGGATGTGTACTGTCCCCTGCTCTTTTTAACATATACGGAGAGTATATAATGAGGAAAGCTCTGGATGGTTGGGAGGCTGGATTCAGCATTGGTGGCAAGAAAATCTCCAACTTACGCTTTGCAGACGACACAACTCTAATAGCCACAAACGAGACCGATATGAAACAACTTTTGGATCGTGTTGAGAGGGAAAGTTTATCATTCGGTCTGAGCATAAACCAATGCAAAACCAAACTGATGGTGATTGATAGAGCATGTAAACTTCCCCCAATAAACTCTCTAAACCATCTTGAGATAGTACATGACTTCACATATCTGGGTTCCAACATATGTGACACCGGTGGTTGTGAAGCGGAAGTAAAAAGACGCATCGCCATGGCAAAGGGAGCACTGGGAAAGCTCACAAGAGTATGGAAGGACAGGACCATTACGAAAACTACGAAGGCTAGACTCATCAGGGCTCTGATATTCCCGATGTTCCTTTATGGCGTGGAAACATGGACACTTAGGGAGTCAGAGCGAAAGAGGATCGATGCTTTCGAAATGTGGTGCTGGAGGCGTATGCTGCGCATCCCATGGACAGCCAGAAGAACCAATGTGTCAATTTTAGACGAGCTAAGGATTGAGGATCGTCTATCGACGATATGTTTCAGACGTATCCTTCAATTCTTTGGACACATTGCCAGTTTTAATACACAGATATATTAAATGAACACGCGTTTAAACAATTAACACACTTTATTAATAATTACAGTAAATATATATACAAGAGCGAAGTACAATAAATAGTTTACAATTTGAACCACTACGTGAGAGCACTCGTAGATAAAAAGCCTCGACAAACCCCCGACATCCTTTATATAAAACCCCGAAGATTGCCGAATACTTCCTTCGTACATACTCGTAAACCCGCTATACATATTGCCTGATTCAAGGCGCAACATCAATATATCACATATGATATGCGAAATTTGGTTATTTTGATGGATTTTTATCAAATATGTTTCTGAGTGGCTGGAAGAAATCGCCTTATTTCAATAAGCTCGCCAGTGTGTAATTTATTTGTTTTTATATTTTGTACCAGTACCTATAATTGATTCTATACGCAAAAAAAACCTTCGAATTCGTTATAAAAAAAGTACATTGACATCTCTGCCATCAATTTTTATATAATGGGTTCAATTTCGAAGACAATTTAAAATTTTAATGAACATTTAAGTCATTTAAAACAAAAATATATTCATAAAAATGTCATAATAAAATATATCCATTTTATAATATACTAGTGATGTTCTTTTATCATTTTAATGTTTATAAACTTCCTTTTATTTTATTGAATCTTCAGAATCGCAAAAATACACATCGCAAAATGAATAAATTTGTATTTCATTAAAATTTTATTACGTTTTCAGAATTGATACCACTAAATAATTAATTATAGGTATAAGTTAATTTATTTTATAAATAAGATAATGTGGAATCTAGATATACCTACCTAATTAAAAATATAAAAAAGAGAGAAAAAATTTCAGTCCACTCTGCAACCAAGGCACGTGGAGAATCAGGTTCAACCACGAACTACAGAGCCTATTCAAGGAAAAAAATATCGTCCAAACGATAAGAATAGGGAGGCTCCGCTGGCTAGGGCACGTGCATCGTATGGAAGATGACCTTACACCAAAAAGAATCCTCACATCACGACCGGAGGGAAGAAGAGGTGTGGGAAGGGCGAAACTACGATGGATGACCTTCAGATAGCTGGTGTGCGGAATTGGAAAGAAAAGGCCATGGCTAGTTTGCAATGGAGACGATTCCTTGAGGAGCTCAAGGCCCATCCTGGGCTGTGGAGCCACTGATGATGATGATGATGAATTAAAAATATAAAAATCATAGTATGCGTGTTTTAATTTTTCGTAAATTGTCAGACTCAATAACAGATTAGATACTTACTGTACATATGTAAATACCATCTATACATTAATCTACGTAATGTACTCGCTACTGTATTTGCCTTGAGTAATATACACGTAGTTATTGACAAAGAAAAATAAGAACACCATTAGTAGGTACTTTTTTTCTACTTCGGTCCATTTTGAAATAAAAAATCATTTATCTTCGATACCAGTGTCCCGTTCCACCGTCGTACTTTTCAACTGTGCGCTTTGCACTTTGCAATTCGTCGGCTTGTTATCGTTCCACTTCTTATCACTCATTTTTTCGCAAACAACAAATAAAGAGTAACACGATCAAATCCCATACAAAATCGTCATTTTTTATCGAAGATAGTATTGATACTTATATTTTTGGTCTCATGCGACGCTTTTTGTGACGTCATTTCAATAAAAGTCCATTGACGCTAGCGACACCTAGTGATAACACCTGTCACCTGTCAACTGTCATTTGTCATTTGTCATCTGTCATCTGTCATCTGTCATCTGTCATCTGTCAACTGTCATCTGTCATCTGTCACCTGTCAACTGTCAACTGTCAATTTTCATCTGTCAACTGTCATCTGTCATCTGTCAACAACTGTCAACTGTCATCTGTCAACTGTCATCTGTCATCTGTCAACAACTATCAACTGTCATCTGTCATCTGTCATCTGTCATCTGTCATCTGTCATCTGTCATCTGTCAACTGTCATCTGTCATCTATCATCTGTCAACTGTCAACTGTCATCTGTCATCTGTCATCAGTCATCTGTCATCTGTCATCTGTCATCTGTCAACTGTCAACTGTCATCTGTCATCTGTCATCTGTCATCTGTCATCTGTCAACTGTCAACTGTCATCTGTCATCTGTCAACTGTCAATTGTCATCTGTCATCTGTGATCAGTCATCTGTCAACTGTCATCTGTCATCTGTCAACAACTGTCATCTGTCATCTGTCATCTGTCATCTGTCATCTGTCATCTGTCATCTGTCATCTGTCAACTGTCATCTGTCATCTGTGATCAGTCATCTGTCATCTGTCATCTGTCATCTGTCATCTGTCATCTGTCATCTGTCATCTGTCACTGTCACTGTCATCTGTCATCTGTCATCTGTCAACTTTCAACTGTCATCTGTCATCTGTCATCTGTCATCTGTCATCTTTCATCTGTCATCTGTCATCTGTCATCTGTCTTCTGTCACCTGTCACCTGTCACCTGTCACCTGTCAACTGTCAACTGTCAATTTTCAACTGTCAACTGTCAACTTTCAACTGTCATCTGTAATCTGTCAACTGTCATCTATCAACTGTCAACAGTCATCTGACAACTGCCATCTGTCAACTGTCAACTGTTTAATTATCTCCAACACGGCTAGTTTTTTCTTAATATTGTCTTTCCGGCTCATTTTCTAACAACAACGAAATCACAGAACAGACAAGAACGAACGGTGTCAAATTAATGATCGTTTACGCTACGCGCGAAACACTCGGTACTACTAAGTTATCATTAGGTGTCGCTAGCGTCAATGGACTGTTATTGAAACGACGTCACAAAAAGCGTCGCATGCGACCAAAAATATAAGTATCAATACAATCTTCGATAAAAAATGACGATTTTGTATGGGATTTGATCGTGTTACGCTCTATTTGTTGTTTAAACTAAATTATTTGTTTCGTTTTCAATCAATTATTACCTTGCTACGTTTACGATAACTTATTTGCTACTTATTGTATATATTTTTTTCTTATTTTGCATATGTATTGTCTGAAATATAAAAAAAAAAAGTGACTGTGATAGTGTTCATTTTCGTGGCGTAATATTTATAAAAAATCTAATATTATTCCTTTTTCACCAATTATAAGATGGAATGTATATTATCTAAGATATATGTAGAAGACACAAGTTTTTATAAAACTCTTTTTGTGGCTGTTCGCGCCACAAAATTTAAAATTTGTATATAACTGCATTTGACTTATTTGAGGGCCTCTGTGTGTCATTCGAATAAGTAATGCACCAACTCGGCCAATAGGATGGCCGGATGTTTTATCGCGATCGCAGTTCAGTTGTCAATTTGATGACCATCCGCAACGTGTGTTCGCCCGCTCGCACTGTGAAAAGAAGATTTTTCACTTATCAATTCGATCACGCATCTAAGTTTTCGCAATCATCTCGCCGCTATAATTTTGGACCAATTGTGACATCTTCAGCTGCCCACACTGCAGAGAACGCCCTTCCAGCCCCCTGGTCTAAAGGTAGGTGCATTATTTTGTTTTGGTGCCACTGGAGGTGTTCAGATCGTTAAATGCAGTAATAATCATTCATACCACCTCGCATTCTCTACCCTCTACAAATAGAATCAATTTAAAACCGAACCAGCGCCGCTCTCGCATCAACATAGTTTTGGCCCATACGAGCCGGATATGAAGTTATAATATATTTAATTTGTAGAATATTTGTAAATTTTAATATATTTAGTATCATTAAAATTATACCCAAGTGCATGTTGCTATAGAGTACATATTCGCCTACACGCTAATATTGTTTTATACCCACAGTACATTGAATGGAAAAAAAGTGTTGTGGTATATTATATATTTACCGCCAAAAAACCATCGATCGCTGCGTTTGTTCATTGTACGTACATATACATATAATTTCTTTAGTGTTGTTTAATACGAAGTTGCATATTATCGTAAGTCATTTGCTGTACACTCGCATTCGTTTTATAAAAAATAATATTTTTATATTCGAATTATCCGCTAACCGCTAATTTTGCAACATTGTATAGTGACATATTTGCATAGTATTTTATGCCCGCGACAGTACGTATTTTATGTTTGATAGTGCATATACCTATATATAGGTATACATATAACTGCAGCGCACCCGAATATACTACAAAAAATAATATCGTAAACATTCTCATTTATTCGCTTGATTTTATATTTCGCTTTTGATTACACTTCAACGCTTACATATTTAAGTATCACATATAGGTACCTACGCATTGTTATTTAGGTATATATATTATATTTATTTTACGCATTTTCTCAATATACATTTATACCTAATTGTTTACTACTTAGCAGCTCATCGCATTGCTTATTTAAGTTTGGTTTTCTTTATCTGTGTTTGATATATATTTTATATTTAATTTCATCGCTCGCTTTATTTTAAAATAATGGCTACAAGTAAATCATCAGTGTCATCTAAAGAAAAACAAATTAAACTACTCGAAGCTGAGAAACTTTCATACTTCGCTCGTACCCAAAATATTTTTGACAGCATACAAAATTTAAAAAACAACACGGCCATTAAAACATTTTTATCGAACGCATCGTTATTAGAAGAAATTAGAACCCGATTCATAGATATTGTAAAAAATTTAAATGACATCCAAATGGAAATAAATCCTTCATTTTCACCTAATTTTGATATTCTTAATACATATGATGAGATATATGCCGCTATTCAGAATACAAAAAAAATGTATGAAGTAAATTCGCCAAATGTGTCAGAAACTCATATATCGGCAAACGATAATGGTAAAAAATTTATTAAATTGCCTGCTATAGATATTCCTTTCTTTGATGGGAAATTGGAAAACTGGTCTATATTTTATGAGTCTTTTAAAACCAATATTCATTTAAATCAATCGCTTAATGATTCTCAACGTATGCAATATTTGATTGGGAAACTCTCGCATTCCGCTTTAAATGTTTTTTCGGGAATTATACCTACAGGTGATAATTATTCCAGCGTATGGGATAGTTTAGTCAAAAGGTTTCAAGATAAACGAAATCTGGGCACTCAATATGTAAACAATATTTTTGACATTAAGTCAGCTACACACACCGCAACCAGTTTGAATAGTTTTAGTGAAAGATTTTCCGCGTCTGTTGCTGCCTTAAAGCAATTAGATATAGACGACTTAACAGATTTTTTATTTTTTTGTTGTGCTATTCGCAAGTTAGATGCACAAACTGTAAATGAATTCGAGATGTCTGTTAGGGATAAGGAAATTCCCTCAATGACTGAATTGATGGAATTCGTAAAGGGAAAAGATAAAATTTTGGAACGCACATCTCATAATAATAATAATAATAATTTTTACAATACAAACAAATCGCATTCTTACAAAAATAAATCACAAAACATTTCTAAATCTTTTATGACTAACGTCGATTCTTCAAATAAAAAATGTTCATTGTGTAAATTCACGCATTCGCATTTTTATCAATGTAACAAGTTTAAGGAGCTTACACCAAAAAACCGGTTTAATTCGGTAAAATTAATAAATGGATGTTCTAACTGCTTAAGCTGTATTCATGAAAGTAAAGCATGTCAGTCAAAGCAATTTTGTAAAATTTGTGGAAAACGACATCATACTATGTTGCATTTCGATGATAATAATTTGATTACAAAAAATGATAGTTGTAATGATATTCCAATACCTAGTACATCCACATCACAAAATATTTCGACGTCTTTGTGTTCTCATAGTAGTAAATTGCCTCATTCAAGGGTAATTTTACCTACGGCTCAAGTATACGCCTACGTCAATGAACATAATAAACAAGTTGTCAGATGTTTAATAGATAATGCATCTCAAAATAATCTGATTACTCTCGCTTGTTGTAAAAAATTAAATTTCAAAATAATTTCATTAAATAATTCAATTATTAAGGGAATAGGTACAAGCTGTAGACCAATACATGGATACACGTCATTTAAAATTAAATCACGCGTTTCTAATCAAGAATATAATATTCAATGTTTAGTTTTAGACCGCATTACTGACCCCTTGCCTACTGAATATATTGACCATGCAATCTATTTGCAATTAAGGACAATTCCGTTAGCTGATCACAGTTGGAATATGCCTGGCGATATAGAAGTTGTGCTTGGAGCACAATTATTTCCATACCTATTAATGGGAGGGAGAATTAAAGTGCCAAATTTGTCACCGCTAATTGAAACCACTTTAGGATATATGATAATGGGTAATATACCCAACGCATCAAAAAACACCGCATCTAACTTAAATAAATTTACCGCATCGCAAAACGCAACTATTTCCGCTATTTCACAAATCGCTCATGGTGATATAGATTCAATATCTTTTTGCGCTATAACCGATTTAGAAAAGACTTTGCGTGGGTTCTGGGAATTGGAAGAATTGCCTAAGAAACAATTTCTAAGTCCCGAAGACACAGCCTGTGCAAATAATTATGTTTCTACAGTTTCTCGAAATGAACAGGGCCGTTACATTGTTGCTCTTCCGTTCTGTAAAAACCCTAATGTATTGGGAAATTCTCATGCTATTGCTCAGCGTCGCTTTCTTGCTTTAGAGCGTAAATTTAAATCCGTACCCACGCTCCGCGAGAATTATAATAAAGTCATAAATGAATATCTAAATCAAGGTTATTTATCAGAGGTTCCTACCTCTGAATCATCTGATACAGGATATTATATACCCCATCACCCTATTATTCGCGAGAATAAGGATACGACCCAGTTACGTATTGTACTGGATCCTACCATTAAGACGCATTCAGGATTATCTTTGAACGATATATTGTATACCGGACCCAATTTACAGGCTGATCTTTTTAAGTTGTTACTTAATTTTCGCGTTTTTTCTATTGCATTAACCGCAGATATAAAGCAAATGTATCTTCAAATTTCTGTGACAGCAGAACATAGAAAATATGAAAGAATTTTATATCGCTTTAACGAAAATGAACCTATAAAGGTTTTTCAGTTCAACCGCGTTGCATTTGGTCTTAAATCAAGTCCATATCTTGCGATGCTTACGTTACGACAATTAGCTCATGATGAAGGACAGCAGTTTCCTCTTGCTGCCAAAGTAGTCGAGTCTCAATTTTACATGGACGATTTCGTATATTCCGCTCCTGATATAAAAACTGCTATGCTCTTATCACAAGAATTAATAAATTTATTTAAGTTGGGTGCATTTGACTTAGTCAAATGGGCAAGTAATTCTACTGAGTTACTTGATAGCCTTCCAGATTCGCACCGCGCCCCTATAACTTTCTCAGAGGGCAATCCCAGTAACTTAAAGGTCCTCGGTCTATCTTGGGAACCTTGTAAGGATATTTTCGTTTTTAGTACTACTCAGGTCGATGACAAGTGTACTAAACGCACTATACTTTCATTTGTAGCCCGGCTGTTTGATGTCTTAGGCTTGGTGGCACCGGTTATTTTATTCGCTAAATTGCTCATTAAGGAGCTTTGGCTTGTTAAAATGGACTGGGATGACATGCCACCACCCGCTATTATTCAACGCTATTCTTTCTTATTGCAAGAACTCCCTTTATTAACAAGTCTAAAAATACCGCGCCATATTGGCTTTCATAATAATTCAATAGTAAATATCGTAGCATTCTCTGACGCTAGCCTTAACGCTTACGGCTGTGTAATATATTTACACATTACAGATGACGCAGGAAACATTAGTTTGAGACTGCTGTGTTCAAAATCAAAGGTTTCGCCTGTGAAAATACACACTCTTGCCCGCTTAGAACTTTGTGCCGCAGTCTTGATGTCAAACCTGGTCAAACTAGTGTATGACAATTATCGTCCAATTGCTGGAATTTACGCATTTTCTGATTCCAAAATCGCCCTCTCATGGATTCATTCTTCGCCACATAGATGGTCGATTTTTGTAAGTAACCGCATAGCTCAGTGCCAAGAAAACTTAAAACCGCAAAATTATTATCATGTAGCAGGGATTGATAATCCAAGCGACTGTCTTTCCCGTGGTCTATTGCCATCTCAACTTATATCCCATGATTTGTGGTGGAATGGCCCTACGTGGCTGCGTTGTGCAGTTTCAAATTGGCCAATTCAGCCTTTTACCCCTGCCAACCATGATGTATTACCTGAGTTCAAATCAAATACATTGTTCACCGCTAAACCACTTTCGGTCGAGTTTTATGAACTTACCAAAAGGGTATCGTGCTGGCAGAAGCTTTTACGTATCGTCGTCTATTGTCTTCGCTTTATAAAAATCTTACCGCGTTCCGAATCAATCAATGTCTCTGATTTGATTACCGCTGAAAAGGCTATCATTCGTGCTGTTCAAAGTGTTCATTTTGCAGACGACATGGAAGGCCTAAAAATGTCTAAAATTATTTTGAAAAGATTAAAACACCTCAGTCCTTTTGTGGATGAGGAAGGCATTTTACGCATCGAAGGAAGATTGTCGAAATCGGATCTTCCCTTTGAAACTAAACATCCCGCATTACTGCCAAAACACGATCATGTAACTGATCTCATAATTGATTACAATCATAAAGTTAATTCTCATACTGGACCGAATCTTTTGATGTCCATTATACGCCAACGCTTTTGGATTTTGTCTGCTAGAAGCGTAATTCGATGGAGATTGGCCAAATGTAACAATTGCTTCCGTTTGTCGCCTAAACATACATCGCCAAAAATGGCCGATCTTCCTGCTTGTAGAATTTCAGAGGCTAAAGCATTTCTCCATTGTGGAGTAGACTTCATGGGTCCGATGCGTATCACGCTTTCGCGTCGTCGTGGACAACATTCGCAGAAGGCATACCTTTGCCTTTTCATATGTTTAGTAACTAAAGCTGTACATATCGAATTAGTTTCGGACTTGTCTTCCGACGCATTTTTATCCGCTTTCAAACGTTTCATTTCGCGTCGAGGTCCAGTATCCTGCCTTTATTCCGACAACGGAACAAATTTTGTAGGGGCAAAGGCCCAGCTTGATGAGATGTATACATTCTTAGTCAATTCCGAGTTTCAAACTGCTTTGCATAACGAATTGACTAGCCGCCGCATAGAATGGAAAATGATACCACCTAGAGCTCCGCACTTTGGTGGTTTGTGGGAATCTAACATAAAAAGTATTAAAACTCATTTCTTTCGCGTCATTGGTAGTCAACTTTTATCTTACGAGGAAATGTTGACCGTGATTGCTCAAATTGAGTGTTTATTGAATTCCCGACCTCTCTGCATATTATCTGCTGATCCGCATCCAGAAGTTTTAACACCGGCACATTTCTTAATGTCCACCCCTCTGCAATATTTACCCGCATCAGATTTATCGAACGCAAGCTTAAGTCTTACCAATCGTAAAAAATTGCTTGATAATCTGGTTCAGTCATACTGGAAAAAATGGCGCTTAGAGTATTTACACACGCTGCAAGCCAGACAAAAATGGTGTGATCCTGCGACTCCAATAGTAGTAGGTACAATCGTCTTGGTAGCCCAAGACAACGCACCACCTCTCCATTGGCCATTGGGAGTCATTACTCAGGCATATCCTGGTACTGATGGAACAGTTAGAGTGGCTCTGGTGAAAACCAAATCTGGCATTTTTAAGCGTCCGATTGTTAAACTTTGTCCTTTACCTACTCAATAACAATCGTTTACATTATCAATCATTCTATGTATTTTTATATATAAGTATATACATATATTTTCGCTGTAGTCATTTTCCGCTACATATTTTCTTATAAGTCGTTTTTCTTTATAATAATATATTCGCTCGCTATGAATTCCCGCTAAGTTTTTACGCTATATATATTCGCTTGCTATGAATTCCCGCTTAGTTTTTACGCTATGAGTTTGAGGAGTTTGTTACTCATTCTTTCGCAATTTTAATGTAATAATAAGTTAAAGGTCCTTCGAGTTTCCTTTTGAAACAATTTGTCGCGATTTAATTGCCAATTTATTGTCTATATCTATAGTAACATGCTCTTGGTATAAGTTTAAATTTTATAAACTCATATTAATTTTATTGTTTTTTCATGTAATAAAGGAGTATCAATTTCCTTTATTTATTTTTTATACTTAAACAAATAATTTCTTTCGGCACCTATTGGGACTTCTTTATGTTCTTTGAAAGTACCATTCAGGTACTTCCAAGGCCGGGAGAATGTTCGCGCCACAAAATTTAAAATTTGTATATAACTGCATTTGACTTATTTGAGGGCCTCTGTGTGTCATTCGAATAAGTAATGCACCAACTCGGCCAATAGGATGGCCGGATGTTTTATCGCGATCGCAGTTCAGTTGTCAATTTGATGACCATCCGCAACGTGTGTTCGCCCGCTCGCACTGTGAAAAGAAGATTTTTCACTTATCAATTCGATCACGCATCTAAGTTTTCGCAATCATCTCGCCGCTATAATTTTGGACCAATTGTGACATCTTCAGCTGCCCACACTGCAGAGAACGCCCTTCCAGCCCCCTGGTCTAAAGGTAGGTGCATTATTTTGTTTTGGTGCCACTGGAGGTGTTCAGATCGTTAAATGCAGTAATAATCATTCATACCACCTCGCATTCTCTACCCTCTACAAATAGAATCAATTTAAAACCGAACCAGCGCCGCTCTCGCATCAACAGTGGCTATACTTTCAGCTAAACTCGCTAATCCGATGAAGAACATAATCTTAAAATGCGAAGTCATTCGTGAATATTTTACTTATGTAGGTATGTAATTAAGTACATTAAAAATAAAATATTATTTTGAATAAAAACAAAATGTTAAAAATGAAATGTTTTTAATTTTACGACTCTGGTATTTATAATTTTACTTAAAATTTCTTTGACATAAAATATATTTTAAAAATTGTTTATTAATATGAAACCGTCAAGACGAAATGTCATCCAGACGGGATATATTTTAGCATTTGTATTCTACATTTATAATTTATGTCTTAATTCCAAAATTGGGATTGATTATTGCATAAGATAAAACAATTGTGTACTTCATCATGTATTTATTCTTAATTGCATGAAAAATGTTTTGTATACAGACATATTAAACAAAACAAATATTACTCCTCTAATATTAAGGTTAATTTTGTATTTGCATCTAAAAAAATTTATCGTGTCGAGGGAATAAATATTTCTTAAATTACATCCTTCATCGTCTATAAGCACAATGCATTTTGTTCTGAAAAAAAAACATTACAATTTAGCAAATATAGGAAACTGTACCTACATAACTTATAATAATGAAGACCTTATATGTGGGTTTTCTGGTGGTGGGTGGTACAAAAACAGGAAACTAAGATTATGGTCAAATAAAGCACTAGATAGTAGATCTGCAATAATGTATTTACAAAATAAATTAAATATTAAATAAACATTGTATCATGTCATATGAAACTGAAAGGCCATCCATTTCAATGGTTTTTATTTAAATATTATGAGTATTGACGCTTAAAATGTTAAGGACAGTGAAGGTACATAGGTACCTTTTAATCAGGATCAATTGGTTTTTTAAACTAATATTATTTTCAATATATTTTACATGGTATCAACAACATTTTCCATACGAAATGCTTGAAATATCGCAATGATTGTATCAATAGTACCAATCCAAGCCACCAGGGGCGACTTTATTTGCAAATGAATATTAGTCCATTGAAAAGACTTGGCAAATGTTTGGCGACCGTTTTTTTCGTGGAACGCGAACGCTTTGCACTTTGCGAAATTCTTAAATCGCAAAGCGAAAAGTGAAAACTACAACATACAATGGTGGAACGGGGCACAGGCCTCTAGTGAAAATATTCGTAACTTTTTTGAACACAACAATGTTCTGAGATGATTTATGTATGAATGTTTATTTAAGCGACAAACGAATAATATACCAGCAAAATGATTGGTGATAGTATTGTAATACTTCGTCCATAGATGGCAGTTTACACCATATTTTATAAAATAGAATTCATTGGTTTTTGGTCCATAATGTACGTAGGTACTTAAAAAAAAACGAATGAAAATATGCTCTTTTCTTTTTGATTATTTTTTTGGTGAAACCTGGACTATTTTTTTGATTTATGCAAGTGAAACCTGGACATGGAAGAAGTCGCACGAAGGCAGAATAAAGGCCGTTGAAATGAGATCGCTAAGACGAATATATGTAATAGGACGATGTATGACAGGGTCAGAAATGAGGACTTAAGGAAAGAATGTAAGATAAAGAAATATGTCATTAATAGAATGAAAGCGAACACATTGAGATGGTTTAGCCACATGGACAGAATGAATGAGGAACGCCTGACGAAGAAAATATAAATTGCGGACAGGAATAAAATGAGAGGTCGGGGCCGCCCAAGGAAAGGATGGCACGTCCATGTGAACGGTATTTTGAAAGACGGAAATGTTAAAAGCACTTTTCTACACGATACATGTTGAGACATTTTAAGTAAAATTGCATTATTAGCAAGATGAGCTTGTATGAGACAGTGTATGAATGTCTACGAGGCGATGTATGTGTGTCAAGATTGAAATAAGTGGCGTTTGGTTCTCTCTGTCTACCCCGTGAGGGACATGGCGTGATGGTATGTATGTATTTTATACATAAATCAATAATGATGTTGGTATAAGGTTCAAATATCCACATTTCATTCGCGTTTGATTAAAAAATAAAGGCAGATCAATAAATTGACTTGCGTTATGTAATTTTGCCAAAGAAGTATAAAAATGTTGATAACTTTTACTATGTATATTGAGGTATAACATTTATTAATTCAAAACTTAATATCCTTATTTCACCCAAAATAATTGTTTGCCACCTTTGTAATAATCCATTTGAGCAAATTGGTACCATGGATAAGCACTATTTTTTGTGTCAACATTCTGACGAAACTTTACGACAATGTTTGATGAAATTCCTTTGGACAAGAGCTACTTCAGAGCTTTCAAGAACTTGTGTCAAAAATATATTGAACTTTTCATCATCATTGGAGCTACAGCCCACTGTGAGCCTTGGCCTCCTCCAGAATTTTTCGCCATTAAGATCGGTCCATCGCTTTCCAATTTTGCAACGCCAATGTTCATTAAATCCTCCCGTATGCGGTCCATCCACCTCAGCTTGGATCTCCCCACACCTCGTCTCCTCTCCAGTCGTGTGTCGAGAATCTTCTTTGGGGTTCGGCCTTCCTCCATTCGCAGAACGTGCCCTAACCATCAAAGTCGGTGTAAATTTCCATTCTCACAAAGAGGCCCATAGATTGCACTATTACCTTTACTTTGAAGTGTACAGCTATCCTTGGTGCTAGGTTGTGGTCATAGGGCTTGTCAGTACAAGTACTTGACAGGCCTGTTAGGTTGGCCTCTTAGGTGTAGTGGTATGAAATATGTTTGATGGTAGTCCTTGCGTTGTCCGACGAGACGCTCCGGGATGAACAGGGCTTAATGTCCTATAACGTTTCCAACGGAGTGGATAAAAAAAATAAAGAAATAAATAATCTTTTTTTTTTAATAACGTCAATAACGTCAATAGATACCTACATAGTTATAATACAAATATCAAAAAAGATGAATATATTTGGAGACGCATATTGTTTGTCAATAATTTATCCCAATTAGTCTCAAATTTCTTACCAAAAGACATAAGACCGGCATTTTACACTGACAATAATATTGGAAAAAGTTTAATGAATTCCAAAGATAATAAAATGGAAAATTCCGGCGTATACCAACTGACATGTGGAGACTGCTCTGCAGTCTACATAGGAAAAACAGGACGGAAATTTGAGACTAGAGTAAAAGAACATATTAGATGTATAAACAATGATAATTTTTCGGAATTCGCAGAACACTTAGTACTTAATGATCATCAATTTAATATGCAATCGGGAACAAAAATTTTACACGTCAACAAAGTAGGTCTCCGTCTTGATAATTTAGAGTCGCTAGAAATTAAAAAGTGTATTAATTCAAAACAGAACATAATAAACAATCAGTTAAATTTATCTTTCAGTCCATTATTAAATATGTTTCCTTTTACTTCTAATCCTTCAGCCAATCGGACCCACCCTGCACAAGACCCAACCCTAAGTACCCCCACCCTACCTCTACCTCCGCCCCCATAGATTTCTTGTAAGCACGTCGTCACATTCTGTTTCAGTTGAAAGTTAGCCTGATGAGGGAACGGTTAGTTCCGAAACCGGTCGCATCGTTTCAACCAAAAAACGTGGTTAATACAAAGTTATATCTTTAAATTTAATTAAATAAATAATCCTCTTGATTTTTTTTGATCTAGATAAAAATTCATCTTTTTGTCTTTCTAGCATATGTCAATGATTTCTTCATTACAGTCAGTTCATTTTTTACTGTATTCAATAATTCTATAACATTAATACCGGGAGTTATCTCAGCTTCAGATTGATCAGCCTATTTTGGTCAAACAAGTTGCATTTTTGGAATTTCATTTTTAACATATTATGTGTTTTAAATTATTTTCATTGAATACTGCACAAAGATAATATCACAGGTGGAGCAATTGAATACTGCACAAAGATAATATCACAGGTGGAGCAATTCATGTTTAGAAGCAATAGTTGAACAATAACTATTAAAAATATAAATAGGTATAGTTGTGGCCAAATAACTTTTAACCGAGAAGGGGGACGATTTGCACGTAAACCAACTAAGCAAAAACACACAAATGTGCGCTCTGCGCATCCGGAAGCTCGTTCAAGATGTTTGGCGAAAATTATAGCCGGTTTGCCTTTTGCTTTACTCCTTAAGAGTGGCAATCTGCATTACACTTATAATATATTATCTATAATATAATTACTGTAGGTACGCCATTTTTTTTCGTCCTTCAACGGATTGCCAGTGAAATAATTTTTCCTTAATCAATTTTCGCGTTCGAAATTTTTATTTAAAATAAAAAATAAATTGATGCGAAAAAGTACAAATTAATCGTTTAAATGTATTTTCTGCATAAATTTACAGTATTATTGTTTAAAAAGGAATTTTAAACATTCAGAATAAATTTGAACCGTAATAATCTGCGGAATATCCATTTGGAATACTGACAACATTGCTTTCAATATGTCATAATAATACCCAAAATTTATTGTATTCGCATTATTACATATTATTGTATTATTATAAAAAGATATTCAGTCTAAACTGTTGTGTACTGTTCTAAATGATATTTCGAATGTACATTCAAATTATCAATGTTTGTAATTTCAAACGTACGCATTTTATGTAACGCATTTCTTTCAAAACATTGTTGAATTTTTTTTTTATAATTTCCGCATTTTTACTATAAAAATACTATTTTATTACTTGATTTTAACGTTTTCACGTAAATATATTTAGTTTTTAAATATTGTATAATGTCCTTAATGGTATATTTGACGATATTTAGTCTTATAAGGTCATTTGAATTTCGCAACTGCCGCATAGCGGCAAATAAGCCTGGGGCAGAGCCCCTTGTTGTTATCCTATTATACCCCCATGGTTATGAATATGTATAGTTGCCGCCAAATAACTAGAACTTTTTGCCGAGACGGAGGGCGATTTGCACGTAAAACAACGAACCAAAAAGGCACAAATTTGCGCTCTGCGCAACTGGAACCTCGTTCGAGATGTTTGGCGAAAATCATTCCTAGTTTGAATATTGCTTTACTCCTTAATATCGGCAATCTGTAATACACTTGTAACTATCAAAGAATCTTCAAAGCACTTTTTGTAAGATTATTAAGCACTGAAATTATGCACTTTGGTGTAGCAATATTCCAAAGTTTTATGTTGTATTTATAAGGTGGTTTTAACTGCGGTGTTTTTTTTTCGTTTAATGTGGTTTTTAACGTAGCATAGGTATACATTAATATCATATTATGATATTGTTTTTCTTAGATAACTTTTTTATTCCGAGCCTCTTTTAAACGCTACTTGTAAATTATGAAACAGCACCAAAAGTTACACCAATTTATACTTCGCACATTCTATTTTGCACTTAATAAGCATGTTAGTATATTGATTTATAGGAGACAAAAAAAAAACTGTGTGTAGCAACTTCAACCAACAACAACTAATGATCTTCATGAGTTTTTCTAGTGGCTGTTATTAGTTTGCATAAGCAGAACAGGCGGTGGCGTGGGGTAAAAATAAAGAATATTTTCTTTTTTGATTAATCTTTTTTTTATTATTATTATTTTTTTTTCATGTACAGCTCATATTCAGTTTTATTTCTTGTAAATAAATATATACCTACCTACATAGAATTATTGATATTTTTAAAATATTATCGAATTCATTTGAGATAAAAAGTCATTGAAGTGAGTTAATTAAAATAAATATTTTTGTTGCAAAGAAAGATAAAGAAGATTGAAGTCCTCATTCTTGGAGGAGGAAACAATCAACTACATATTTTTCAATTGTAAAAGGTACTAGTCCAAAGTGTTTTACTATAAAATAGGTTCAATCAACCCTCTCCCAACAAGATTGGAGACTCTTATGTGCAATATTAATCAACCAACATTAAGCTTATTTTCAAAATTCATAAACGATAACGGAATTTTTGTTTGAAAGTTTATTTTTTACCTGACTCCTTAATGTCGACGCGTAATAGACTTTGTAATAGCCTGAGAACGCCTCCATGAGGTGAAGGGACAAAAAAAAACGATAATAATAATAAAAGTCCTCATTTCTTTCTAATAAAAGTATAATTTTCGCCAAACATCTTGATAGAGCTTCCGGTTGCGCAGAGCGCTAATTTATGTCTTTTTGCTTCGTTGGTTTACGTGCAAATCGCACCCCTTCTCGGCAAAAGTTCAAGTTATTTGGCGACAACTATATCCAAGTGTAGGACCAAGAAACTTGACGTGGGGTTGAATTGAATAAATAAAATGGAAATGTTTACGTTTTATTCAAATTAAGACCGATAAATAGTGAGTGGATAATTTTCATATATAATTTACTACAGACAATTTTTTTTTTGACAATTATTTGAACTACTCATCAATTGTGTTCACCAATTATGTCTTTTTATTGAGTTGTATATCAATCTAATTTTTTCTACATCTAAATATCTATATATTATTGTTCTTGAAAATAAGCTGTTTTTACCATTGCCATCTATGAAAAAACGTAGTTTGTTTTTGTAACGCACTCAATTGAGAAATCGGTTCGTAAACAATGAAAGCCACAGTTCTTATACATGAGGTAATAATGATTTTGTATAGATGTCACCCCTGAACTGCACCAGAAACAAAATTGAGATATTAAATAAATATTAAAAAACTGTCATAAAAATATCACTGAGTATACAAAAATGTCATAAAATATCATCGAAAAAACTGTAATAAAAATCCAATACTAGCGTATATGCAACTATATAATATAATCGATTTATATTTTTTTCTTTTTTACATAATTTGCTCTACAAGTATAATACAGATAGTGCATACTATGAGTTTCAAGTGAAAGTGAATCGCTTTTGGGGCAGCTATTCTTCCACTTTTTCAAGTTTTCTGACTTTTAAAAATAAAATATATATTATAGAATCCTTTGCTGGTTGAAAAGAGAGAAAGAAATAATTCAAGACTAAGAATGATTTGATTACTATCAATTATCTTTATATATATAATTCTTCTGTACGTGTGTATGTCACTGAACTCCTCCTAAACGGTTGAACCGATTTTGATGAAAATTTTTATGTGTTTGTGTGAGTTCCGGAACGGTTTAGATTCACAAAATGGAATTTTTAACATTAATATAATAAAAGGAAAATAAAAAACATGATTTTTTATACCTATAAATTACAATAGGTGGCGCTAATGTCGAATTGGCAATAAAATATCTGCGTCTAAAAAATCTGCCATTTGCGTCGTAGTTTGGATATTTTTGACATTTAAAGTTCTCTTCGCTCTGTTTCGGCATTATTCATATTTCAATTATTTACGCATGCATGGAATGTTAATTTCTGTTCACTGTTTCATTATTCATATTTCAATTTGTTCGTTTCCGTGTCCAGACCATATAATATATGCTGTATTGCAATTATATACGAAATGACAATCAATCTAACCTCAAAGTGTTTAGCGGCTCAGCGATTAATAACATCCATATGACTCAAATATAATATAATATATTATGTTACATTTATTTTTTGTATCACAAATAGTTCGGGCAGGACAACGTCTGTCGGGTTCGCTAGTATAATGTAAAGTATTAAAAGTTGGTAAGGTAGAAGAGCGGCTAGCACGCTTGATTAGTAATCCAGTGGTCGCAGGTTTGAATCCTGCCTTGACCGATTTCGTTCATCTATACTAATCTATAGCAACCATACTCAACCTGCGGGCCGCCAAGCTTTTTTGTGCGGCCCTAAATACATTTTTTATCAGGGATAGTATTTACAAAATCTGGCATTGTATATTTCGTATATCTTTAGAATGATATTAATCTGAAAGCTATTTCTGAAGAAAAAAGAGAGGGAAAGGAGAACATCCATTTTTGGAAATTACTTCCTGAAAAAATTGTGCTTTCCTGCTCCTCAAATTGTTTGCATCAACACATCTTTGTGAATCATCATATTCCAAAATGAAATATGCAAAAAAACGTATACAGGAATCGACTTACTGATTCTCATCGTGATGACGTATTGAGGGTAGTATGCAGCAGTATTATAAACCAGATTTGTCTAAAATTGTTGAAAATTTATCTCAATGTCAAAAATCACACTAATTTTGAAATAAACGCTTGGATACATGTTACTTTTGTTTTTTAGTTTTTTCACTATTGTAATTTTTATGGAACCGTATGCTGATAATGATAAGTGATATGTACCTACTATTATTATTCTGTTTTTGTTTTTAATTTTTAAAATCCCAAATTGTTTTCCAAAAATATTTGAGGTGGAGGGTTTCATGATTTTTTTTCGTGTTGCGGCCCGCGTAGCTTTACAAATATATGTATGTATGTGGCCCGAAGACAAAAAAGCTGAGTATCATTGATCTATAGGTACTATATCTACATATAGTGAAGTATGTATGAAACACATAGGAGTTTTGGAGTAGGTATTGATACTGCATCTCAGTAGAGATGAAAGGGAGGTAGGTATGGAAGGAGCTCCAAGACATTCCTACAGGGCTTACGACCTGTCATCGGCTGGTTTTAGTGATCACTTTACGTGCTAGCGTAACGTTCACCATTAAATGTCTTAGAGTGGAACTCCTTGAACGGGTTTGTAAATTTTGAAAGTTGTATATATATATATTAAACTTGACAGAAACATTTCGCTTGAAAATAACGCCTCTTAGTGGTTGCCATCTATTGAGGAATATTCAAACTAATATGTGTTATCATTTAGAGTAGAAACCTAGCGGACTGTCATTACCAGAATTCGTTCAGAAGCCTGGTTATCTGGACCACAGATGTCACTGTGGATCAAACAGATTCGACAAACAGATATATCTATAGTACTTATAGATCAATATATAGTAAAGATATTTGGCGACAACTATAGAAGCATTCATGCTTAGTAACCAGAAAGTACAAGGATGCTCATGTTTTAAAGTTGTGTTCATTCTTAATATACGAATAAAAAAAAGTGGTACAAAAAGATTTTTCTTTATTGTAGCAAAATATGACATTCTTATTTCAGGTATGTATATAAATTAAGTTATTACTGGTAACTATGACATCGACAAAAAATATTCATTTTAAATTATATAAATTAAAGTAGGTATTACTGGTAACTATGACATTGACAAAAAATATTAATTTTAAATTATAAAAATAAATAATAATTATCATACAAAATATTATATGTATCTAATACTTAGATACTCAGAAAAATGGTAATATATTTATGACTTTATACATATTTAAATCAAATGGTATTTATGAACTCATATAAGAACACAATTGGATTGAAAAAGATAAATACAATACATAAATATAAAAAATACACATATAATTTATTTATTTATAATTAAAATTAAATAATACTGGCCAAAATTCAAATTAAAATAAGGTCATCATTTTTTTCGAAATATCGAAAATATTTTTTTTGTTGATATACAAGAGTATATTTTTTGCATTAATTTCATCGAATAATTTAAATAAATTTACGAACATGCAATATGTACAATGTAATTATAAGTTAAATCTAATATTACTTTAGGTTCAGCATCAACAATGTAAATTGTCATCGATTGTGCTCTTTTATAAATAGTAATGAGTGATTATTCCATATCGTAAATTTTCCGAGTCAAGGATGTTTACTTTTATCTTAAAATGTTTGTACTGGTCAAACATTCTGAGAAACCGTAAACATCCTCAAGTCAGTTCTATATCTCGAGTTATCATTAGCATAGCAAATTAGTTCCTGGGTGGGAGGTATTCTCTGTCTGGTTGCGGAGGACTTCCTGGGAAACCTGAGTCAGATTGGCTACCGGACGGGCGGCTGCTTCCTGGCCTGCTGGATCCTGGGCCTGATGGGAAAGCAGGTCCGCTAGGTGCCCCGGACGGGTATCCTTGGTTGCCTTGAGAGCTGGGGTATGATGAAGACGGGGCCGAAGGACCTTGAGACCCGGGGTAAGATGATGGACCCGACGGTCTCGGGTAGGAGGATGAAGGACCCTGCTGTCCCGATGGTCCCGTGAAGGAAGAAGACGGGCCTTGTGGTCCTTGAGATCCTGGGTAGGATGAAGAAGTTTGAGATCCTGGGTACGAAGTAGATGGGCTTTGAGATCCTGGGTATCCACTGGTTGTTCCACTGGAATAGGAAGGGCTCTGAGATCCCGGGTATTCGGAAGGTCTAGAAGAGCTTGGATATCCGGAAGATGGACCCTGTGCTCCACCTGGGTAAGAAGACGATGGGCCTTGTACAGCTCCTGACTGTCCAGGATAGTTTCCTCCGAAAGATCCTTGGGAACCAGTTGATCCTGGGTAATTAGCGGCAGGTCCCTGAGCTCCTTGATAAGCACCCGTTTGCTGGCTACCGATTATTGAATAATCATAAATGTTAGCATTAAGTCCGAAGAAGCTTGGAGCATTGTTGCAATCGAATTGGTTCCACCACACACAGACGAAGTGCTCTTGAGAGAAGATGGTTCCATTGGGACACAAGAAGTCGTAAGTTTTGTTATTGGCGCAGATATGGAATACTTGACACTGAGCTTCGACGTCGGCATAGTATCCTGGGTATTGCTGGGCGTCGCAACTGAACGATGTTTGTGGAATCTCAGAGTAGATAGGATAATCACGACCAGGTTCACCGGGAATAGCAGAATAATCACCCTCATCATATGAGCCGCTATCATCACCTTGATGACCGAATCCGGATGGTCCTTGTCCACCTTGAGTAAAGCTATCTCCAAAAGATCCAGATGAACCACTCTGTGGGTAATCGGACGAAGGTTTTTGTCCTCCCTGAGGATAATTTCCCGCAGGAGATTGTCCTGGGTATTGAGATCCAGTTGGTCTTCCTCCGCTTTGTAGGCTCTGACCTCCCTGTTGATAGTTTCCTCCTTGTTGGTTGCTCGATGAAGGTCCTTGTGGTCCTGTTTGGTATGATGATCCGGCTGATCCTTGTGGTGTGTATCCGTTGGAGCTTTGGTCGGACACTGGATATTGGCTGGAGGGTTTCTGTGGGTAACCAGTCGATCCAGAGGGACCTGACGGGCTGGAAGGATAACCTCCTTGTTGGGGTCTTCCAGACTGAGAATCACTTTGAGGTCCAAACGAAGATCCTTGGGGCCTTCCAGATGGATAACCAGTTGATCCAGCTCCGGGATAAGACGCGCTACTTCCTGGGAAGGCTGGACTTGTTCCCTGGTAAGATGAACTGGACCCAGGGTATGAGCTTGATCCTCCGTTTGAATATGATGGAGTGGATGGTCCACCTACTCCGGGGTAGCCTTGAGTTCCGGATGGACTGCTCGAGAAACCATTGTTGTTGCTGGGGTATCCTCCTGATGGACCGCTGACTCCTGAAGAGGATGGGCCAGATTGAAGGGGTTTATCGGGACGATCATAGGAATAGCCACGTTGAGCCTAAAATAGAGTAAAATGAATAACATACATTATATTATATGAGTGCTTATAATAAAAACAATTTGAATAATTAAAAGACAATTTCAAATTGTTTTTATTTTTAATTATATTGATTGTAGGTACCTATGTGTTACATAAGTAACCATAAGTATGTGTGAACATTTTCATTGTTATACTTAAAAATAATATTGAATTTAGGAATGATAAAATGACATAACGTACTAATGTACATACATATCTCTTCATACATATATTTATTCCATTTTAGCCGTATAGCAGTTCAGTGACATACATACACGTACAGACGAATCATATATAAAGAAAATAATGAAACTCCTGTTTCACGTTTTATTGTATATCTCAAAAGTTAAACTGTTTACATAATAACAGGCGTTTTATGTTTACATGACGTGTTTTATGTTTTTTTATTTCCACTGTTAACAATTTTTGATTCGATTTGTGAATCATAACCATCCAGGGACCCACTCAAACACACACAATTTTTTTTTTAATATTCAATTTTAGGAGTTCAGTGACATACCCCATCTAAGAATCCAAATTGACATGCTTTTTTTCAAAACAAATTTGGTATGAAAATGTGTATTGGATATTGGTGTTTATGAAAAAATTAAATAAAAAAAATGATACTTACACTTACAGTTGCGCTAATGGCAAACAGCGCTGTAAAAAGAAAAAAAAAGAAAAAAACATTAGTATGTTTGAAGACATAAAAAAAATCCTGATATAAAGCTAAATAAATTAGAATACCATTACAGCGAGAGTGGGTGGTGGTGGAGTAGCGAAAAAAAGATACCATTGCGGTTATTAGTTAAAAATACTTCAATAACAGAGGATCAATAGAAAAATGAAACATTAGAGTAGATATTAAGTATTTATAAAGATGGTATTGATTTTGTGTTACACGCACTTGAAGCAAAAATAATATTTTACCTACCTATTGTTTTATGAATTATGTATTGAAAAACTTTTTATATATTATTGGACTTACAAAAAAAAAGGACATTAATATTTTACTAAAAGATATTTTTTTTGTTGATAAATTATAAAGATGTTTCTCGTTAAAGCTGCTCTTAGAGAAATACGAGAATATCAAAACAAATACTGATGGCCCTATGTAAGTCGTTATATGTATTACAATATTAAAGATTTTCAACTAAATCAATAATAAATATCACAGAACACCGACTGCAGTACTGCACACGTAATACAATTACATAGAACAGCAGTCTGTTCCTACATATAGATAAGTTTTATTACCCGCAAAACATGTACTGAAGTCAAAGAGAATGATTGAATATTTCCTTCAAATAAAGTAGAAGTACCCATTACGTATAAGTGGCTACTTATTTGTGATGAGCCTCTCAATCAAGGCTGGAGGCATAACTGTTGGTTTAAAAACATTCTCCCGAGCACGCGGTATGGAATTGAGTATAGAGGTACTTAACATGGAACATGGAAAACCATTATCGGAGCAGATCTCGTAAGAGTGACGCAACTTGCCACGGCTTTTGAACTGATGAGAACTGAAGCGTGAATCCATTATTTATGGGAATTCGTTGGTCGAATCTGGGAGACCATAAGTGTACTACAATCGTCAAGAATTAGATGCACAGTTGGTTTTGAATCAGCAAAACTCATTTGGCTATAGACAGTAAAAATTGTATATACCTAAATAAATAGAAATTAACCTACAAGTAAATTAATTGATTCTCGGGTATGAAGTTGTCTACAAAAAATATATTATAACTTGTCGGTTTTGACCAACTTTGAGACTGAAGTCCTATTCTGAAGCTGTTTTAATTTGAGTCGTTGATAACACCAATATATATGAACTATTTTTATCATTGCTAAAATATTGGTCATTGATAGATCTTTTAATATTACTACCATAAAAGAAGTGAAATTTCAAGTTAGTCGTAAGAACCTTTTTGAGAATGATATGATACACATTTTATGACAAAATCTAGAATCAAACCTAATTCGAATGTTAGTATCACTGGTTCAATTAATATTTATGTTTAATCTAAAATAAATACACAATAAAATTATTTAATCTAAGATTAAGACAGTTTACAAAATAACTATTACCGCTGAATAAGTCACGTTTGTCCATGTTTTTGAACAATTAGATGGGTTTAAGTAGGCAAAATTGTATAATAATTTAATGTTTAATAGTATCGATTGATTTATATGACTATGTAAGGATAATCTTTGATTTATTACGACAGCTCAATACAAAATGAAGATGTTGGAAGATGGTTCGAACATAGAGATATCGTAATATTTGGGATATCTACATAAGATGTTATCGAACTAAGAATATTTTCCGGGGTTATCATTCGAGTATCAGATCTTTTGATTGCATTCATATTTATTTTGTAATGCCTACATTATTTTGAAATACTAAAATTATAATGACCTATATATAAGAAATAAAGAATGCTCATTCAATAACACATTCATTAAATATATATCTAACAGTTATATATTATCAAACCAATTTTTGTAATATGATAATTTAATATAGTTACAAAAATAGTAAAAACAAGGGTGATAATGTAAAAACTTTCTTAAAGAATTGAAAGAAATCCTGTTCATGTCCTGTTACTAAAGGTTTTTTAATTATATTTGAAATCTCTTTTATAGCAGACTTAAGAATATATAAAACCCATTGACAAGATAAACTAAAGTTTATTTAGGTAAATGGACTGTGAATTTTTTGACTCAATAATACTCAGTTTGTTGACAAATATTCTTGTCCAGGTAGGTATATCTTAAATTTTGTTCGCAATGGACTCCATAGTAGTAAAGTATTTTATTGCTAGTTAAATTTTCAACTAACCTTCTTTTAAACTTAAAGAAGATAATTTGTGTTGTGCCTTGTTGTTTGTAAATAAATTAAGCGTTATAAAAAAGATACAGTAAAAATAATAGGAATTTGGAAATAAATACAATCTTTGTAAATACATTGCAAATGAATTTCGTGTGTTAATTTGCATTCAAAGTTGCAGAAATAATATCTCATCATAATATAATATATTGTGACGAAATGTGTAACAGATTACATTGTCAATTGTATGCATAGATTCATCGTAAGGTGATGTTAAATCGGTATTTCTTACGACTACTGATATTTCGTACAAGTTATAAAAAAAATATTTAGGTATGCATTATTTTAACAAATTCGTTGAATGAACCAGTTTCATAATAATGTAAACACAGAATGGCAGCGCGAATTTTTCGGAACAATAAAAAGCAATTAGTTTTATTAATGAGTGGACTGTAGGTTTTCATCACTTTGCAGGGTCTTGTTTCGATAAATTACTTACTTACTCGAGATGTGTGCAATCCACATTGCGGTTAATAAGTTTGATATTTGATGTGACCAAAGATATAGGAGCAGGTAGCTGCTGACTTGTAACCAGAGATTGGAATTTATAATGAGCCTGGGAGTAACGTCATACCTATACGGATTGGTACCTACGTAAAAGGACAAAATCGTGTAAAATGTCAAGAATCGGAATATGTACCTTATGGCGGATCTTCTGTCACGAAAGATTGAGAAGAATCTGTGTTACGGCGAGCATCCGTGATTTGTAGATTAAATTATATAACACTGTAATATTTAGTTAACATTTCTTCCAATATTATTTTATTCGAAAACAAAGATAATGATATTGCGCAATTAGGCTTGCTTATCAAGCCATCGGTTACCGATATGGCATCATTTGACGTTTAGTAACGAAAATCAATATTAAATTTACTTTTTATTGTTGTATATATGCTTCTTTATATTTATTTTGTACTTTTTATTGTTGTATATATATGCTTCTTTAAATTTTTATTGGTTTTTATAATTATGTCTTATTTTTAAAGTTTTTTATTCCTTTTTTTATCTCGGATGCTTTAATATGTTTGTTTTATGAACTTCGCATGTTGTGTTCACTTCCAATTGGATAAAAAATTATTAAGATATACTTTCTTGTATGCGATTGTTAATGTCTGTAAGTGTCCCAAATAAAATAAAATAAAATAAAGTGTATAGAAATATATCTAAACAAAATAATTTGACTCGTTCTCGCTACAATATTACAGTGTTGCTACATTTTATACTAACCTAATGAAAAATTGGTTAAATATGGATTTTGCCTAATGGAAATAAGCTCGCCAGTTTGCAATATATTTGTTTTTATTATGTGCAAAAAAGATAAATAAATTAAATATTAAGTAACCAACTATTGATGAAGAATTTATCGATTTTATTTAAAAACTATGAGTCCCTAAGTTAATGAGTTGGTATGTATAATATTAATCTAGTTATTTGCTTGAACTAATGATACAGTTAAATTTAATCTTCCAAATAAAAAATCTATAAAATTATAAGTATACTTACATCACGAATGCATGTATTTCTTTCGTATCTTAACGTAATATCTTTGAATGATTTACAATAATACTATTACGCAACTGATAGGTACATTTCTCTTCATGGAAGATAGTTCATATGAAAGAAATAATTCTATATATGGATTTATCGTGCCACGAACATTCTTTGAATGAGAGTTTCAAAACAGATTTAAAGATAATCATCTTAATTCGTACATTCATCTAATTTTGAACAAAGAAATACAGAAAAAATGGTCAAAAATCACAGAAATCAAAACAAGAGAATTGATGATAAATTTGGTTGTAAGCTATAAATGTAAGAAATCACAAAGATAAAACTGATCGTAGCTATCCTTGTAATGATCCATATTCTTCTTCATACTTATACTGTTCGGGTTTATTTTCATTGATACGAATGATGGACTATTTTTTCAGTAGCTTACATGTTTGTCATATTACTTTCTGTCCCATGTATCGTTCAGTCTTCAATATGGCTCAATCGTTTTTGGATCATTTGATTTTAATTTTGTTTATGTCTTTTTAAATCAAATGAACTGATGCCTTCCTGATGAAACTCATTTATATTAATGAATTTAATTTATAAAACTGACATAAAATCGTTTCTTTAATTACTTTTTACAAAAAAGTAATTGAGAAAAACCAAATCGTTGCCATTTGCAAGTTTATTTCATTATATAATTTTTTAGGTAACTTAAATGAATTTAAAATTAAATATGTCAGTGCAAGTTGTATGCCCTGAATACTGTAAGTGGGACAGACGTGATTATTCAATGGTGTGACATTTTGAATCGGATTTATTGTAATTAAAGTGCTTTATGAAATGTTTTTATCGTTTGAGATGTGACATTTCAAATAATATTCAAAATTGTGGACGTTAAATTTCAAGTCAACTTTTTTTAAAATAACGTCTAGTGGCTTTAACGTCCTTTGTCGATTTAAAATAGGTAGGTTAGATAGAACATGTAATTTCAGACGGGATTTAAAGTAAGTTCAAAGGAACACATAATTTTAGGCTGGCTTAAAATACAACCAATATAAAGTAAAACAAAAATAAACCATAGTTTCGAGTTTTGAGTCAAAAATCAGCAATATTTGATTAAGAAATTAATTTGAATAAATTTCATCTCTGCTGGGGATCGAACCCAAGACGCCCGCACATAAGCCAACATCTTACCAACTGCACTATGAACGGCTTTTGAATCTATTACAAAGTTGTATCATTTTTTTGCGTAGTTTATTTTTTTTTGAAAATCGTTATAAGTTTACTCACTAAAGGTCTTCTTATATTATTTTATATGCCACACATTCAACTATTCAAAGCTATATGTCACACATTCAACTATTCAAAGCTATATGTCACACATTCAACTATTCAAAGCTATATGTCACACATTCAACTATTCAAAGCTATATGTCACACATTCAACTATTCAAAGCTATATGTCACACATTCAACTATTCAAAGCTATATGTCACACATTCAACTATTCAAAGCTATATGTCACACATTCAACTATTCAAAGCTATATGTCACACATTCAACTATTCAAAGCTATATGTCACACATTCAACTATTCAAAGCTATATGCCACACATTCAACTATTCAAAGTTATATGTCACACACACGAATAATTACTACAAAAAATCGAGTTTTCAAATGACGAAACATTAAAAACCGTCAAACATTTGCAATTACCATCATCAAGTTTGGAGAGGAAATGCTCTCGGACCTTATTAAGCTTATAACTTTTCAATTGATCACCTTCAAATTTTCCTACAAAAAAACTTATTTCGACCTCACGACACGTTTATAATAATGAGCATTCACATGGACCGTTCGTCTGCTGTGACCTTCGCAATTTTTTCCGATGCAAATAAAGTAAATAACTACCTACATACCTTCATATTCTGTAATAGTTCCATTGTCAACCAACTTTGTGAGAATGTGCCGTGAAGTAAGTAAGGTACTTAATGTTTCTGTAGTTTTTTGTAACATTTTCCTCGATTTTAGGCTAATGTAGCGTGTTCACTGGAGGTATTGTGTGAATCTTATTGTTATTGACTATCTGACAATTAAATCTGCGTTTATATTTATTCAGTGTAAGTTAAACGGAGATGAATGCAAGCATATGAAGCTCAGCATGCAATAATTGAACATTATAAAGTAATGTTTTACAATGCCTTTTCTCTGATATGAAAATAACATATGACATTTTATATATAGACACGTTATATGATAGCAAAAATGCTCTACATATGTAAATGAAACAATTTAGCGAATTATATATCTCAAGGAAAAAGCACACACGACAGAATACATTAAGTCAGAAAGAGATAATAGAATAATATATATTCAGACACACACTGCAGACATATTTTATCTTTCACTTCAGTGCATTTACATATAATTATCTCTCACCCCAAATGACTGTGAAAGAGACAAACTTATATTAAGTTATAGCTGTGTGCAAAAGCTAATACAACAAAATAATCCTCTACATACCTACAAGCGAATATGTCTTGACTACACTCTCGTTTACACAAAATAATAATAGCTATCGAAAAATCCATATAAATATATTAGCTATCGAATGAATACGCAGCATGAAATGATATATCTGGTCCATAGAATTATAATGTACAGAAGCCGCGTGTAGTACAAATTTCGAATTCAAATGTATGCCAAGTTTTTTTTACATGTGTGTGTGTGTGAGGCGTTAGATCGGTTGGTCTACGTATTGTGTAGGTGTGCGTATCGGTAGGTGTACGTATACTAGAAATTCGTCTGTTTCAGAGTAGTTTTAGTTGGCATACATTCATTGCGTTGACTAGGTATCTGTATCATATATAATCTAAGATCTGGTCGTTACTTTACAGTTCTAGTGTAAATTATAATTATCATAATGGAATTCTAAAAATTAGAAGCCGCCACAATCGAAATATTGAAAAGTGCGTATAAATTTTACATGTTTCCATCACACAAGATGGCATTTTGACTACGACAATACGTCCGAACACTACATCTTGTATACCTAAAGAGCAGTAAGAATTAAGTGAGGTATGCGCCTTACCTTTGTTTACTGAATTTCAACACTAGTAACTTATGTTTTATTTTTATATTTCATTGGATACTACGCAGTTCCCAGATTGATTCAAAATGACGTTTTATATTTCAGTGGAGCAAGTTGTAAAAATATTTATTTTAAATAGTTTGCTGCAGTAAACACATTTTTTTTCTAACTTAATATATGGTTGGTCGGAAAATATTTCGAGATGGCCGCCAACGTCATAAATAAAAAAGTAATATTCACGTATTTTTATTTTGATATATTTAGTAAAAGAAGTGTGTAAAACCGCAGTTCAGTTGAACTGCATTTCATACGACAGCGTCGAATTTAGTTTTGTTATCATGTATCAGTATGGGCGTCACAGCATGATAGTTCTGTCAAACTCTAGTTATTGCACTTTTGATATTGGATATTTTTTTGTTTGATATCAACGTAAAACAGTAATTATAATGGATTAAATAGCTTTTTTAGTATTTTTCTCATATCTCTTTTTGTCGTTTAAAAAAGCTTATCGAAACTATCGAATTTAATGATGGATCAACACTACTTAAAAAATGTGAAATGTAAACTTGAACCAGTGTTAAATTACCCCCGTCGACAGTACAATTTGACATTCGAGTTGAATGGAAAAGTTGTAAAATTGGGGTTCATCCGTAGTTCGAACCACATTTATAAATAACACTAAGGCTGGGTTATTTCAACAAAAGTATCAGTAATAGTATAGTTAAATTACTTTGATTTCATAAAAGTATTCAAAATGCGTCGTTCTACGGCATTAAATTTCAATGAAACAACCATAAGCTTTCAACAATTTTATGAAATCAAAGTATTTTAACTATATACTCATACATACACTCATGCACTATCATTCGGATATAAATATTTTTCATATGTAGCTTTAAGTATGTAAGCACAGCAGTCAAAATTTATTGTTAATAATGTGGAAATTTGTTATTGGTTTTAGTCTTATACTAATGCATCTATATAAAAAATGTTATTATAGTGTAAATTTCCCGAAAATTAAATAAAATAAAATAAAAATAAATATACTTTTAGTCTTATCTTTGTTCGTGAAACACAGCCTGAGTGTGTTTATATTTTTAGTAAAAAAATGTTCTTAAGATAATTGTATTTCGTGAAACCATTAATTGAGCAATATCGTCCCAGGAAAAATCACACGTACAAAACCTTTTATCAACCGGCGCCTTATAGTAACAATAACCGGCGCCTTATAGAATCTGATCTAAATATTAAATAAATACAAAGTTCTTTATAGAACGGTACATGATGGTAATGTTAGACCCATTTAATGCCAACATTAGTAAAGTTTTTCAGAAAGCACTTATTATAGTTGCATTATTGCAAACCAATGTGCAATTTGTATAAATCCGAGGAAGAATCATCTCATCTGATGTTTACTATAATTAAATTATCATCAGTGTTACTTATCTTCTTTGGTTTGTGTCACAATGCAATATAAATTAATAAGCAATTGATTCTTATTGCTGCTTTCTTGCGTCATTCAATTTGAATTTTCTTATCAAAAATACTAAATAAGCATACCTACAAGTATAAATAAGCAGACCTACATATAGTACATATTATAATGTGTGAAATTGACGGAAAATGTATAGAATACCGTGAACTATTATGAGAATTGATGCGTCTACATAGAATTAACTACAGGAACACAATATTATAAAGTACCTATATTGACTGAGCCACGAAGACCTACAATTATTAATAATATATGTAATAATCATTCGCTCTCTTCTCTGCCTTTGAAAATTGAACATTATTTTTTTGCTAATTTCTGGTAGGTGTGTCTTGTTTCAACTTGTTTGCAGTGTATGTGCTAGTTATGTGTAGCATTTTTTTCCTTGTGTGGTTTTCATTTTAAGGTACCTATTACTTCAAGATTTTTTCTTGTGTTTTGTATATAACTTAGGGAAATTGTTGTTATTTTTTGTATAGAATTGGGTAATAATCAATCTGTATTCTGCGCATCCCTATATTTTTTTTACTTTGGATATATTGCCAGAAGAATTTCTAATTGTCTCGAGAAGACAAAAGATCTAAATACCGAATGATAGTATGACTTTGACAAGCCCGATACAGCCTTCGATAACCGATGTCCTTGAATTTGCATTAGACTTGCGTACATGGAGACAGACCGTTGGTCAAGTGATGTCCGTCATCCTCAGTCATAAGACCAAGGAGAAAGAAGAAGTAAAATGTGCTTCAGCTTGTGAATAAGCACCGAAATTTATGAATACATCAAAACTTCAATTGATTTTAACTAAATAGAAGCAAGCTGAAATATACAATATGGAGATTTTGAAAATCTGAATAGAGAATTCAAGAAACTATAAATTTACTGCGGAGAATACTTAAGACGTTCTAGTTAACCTGCACTAGCAATTATCATTAAATAATACCGTTTTCTATTTGACTGTTTCGCAGTAAACATGGGTTGTGATTTTCAAACCCGTCGAAAAATCCATATCGTTACAAATTATATGAGAATCGTCGATTTATAATAACCGCCTAGTGTCGAAGCGGTTAAGAAATGTCGGATAGAGTTTTGCTCGAAATCAAAATAATTGCCAATAATTTTGTATCCATGCGGAAAAACACAGCTTGAGACAGGAGAAAAAAGCGAGACATTGTACGATTTCTATTTCATCATGTCTGCATCAATCTATAGTCGAGAATATTCTACCATCTAATATGAAAGACGATTATCGAGACAATCGAATCTGACGACACAGTAATGCAATGTAAGTACACTCTGTGTGATAAAATAGTTTGTTGAAATTATGAAAAATGTGTTGATGTTACTTGTACTTTCAAATGGATTTGAATTATCTGCAAACGGGTAGGTATGTTTATTTTCATTTAGTTTCGTTCTATTGCTTTTATATAAATCTAGGTACAAAGATTCAACAATGAAACGGATTTGTGGTAGTATGCTTTTCTAGATCACCTTCACGAAAAATTTTGATAGACATTGTTATTTTATGAGTATTTGTCCCTTATGTTCAAGACTTGTGTAAGGGGATAGATGTACTCCCCCGCACATCTGTCGCTGGTTATCCACAATGTGGGATATGTCGTGATGGTATGAATGAATGAATAAACAGTTATATTATCTTTAACATTCTGCGCGTTATGTTTACCTGGTAGATGGAATCTATTTCGTATACAGTACGTTGTTCTGTTATTTTTCGCTTTATTCTATGCGCTCCTGATATTTGAACCGTATAAGTTAGACGGCTTATCTTGCATTATTCAATCCAAAGAAACACACTTTTTATCCTATGCTTTCCTGATATAAATTTGAATTCCGCGATCGATGCGCCAACAGCACCATTAAAGCATTAAAATTACACCTCTGTAATTACCTATATTATACCTACTCAACCTCATGGTAGTTTATGTGGGTGACAGGAAAATTATTCGAAAAACAATTATTCGAATGCTCAATTTTACGAATGGCAATTATTCGAATCACATTTTTTCGAAAAACAATTTTCCGAATACACAATTATCAGAATTTACAATTGTTCGAATTTTTATGACGTCATGTTGGTAATATTGTGAGAGAAAGAAACCATAGATTTTTATTATAATATACTAGATGTCGTAGTTAGCAAATTTTGTATGAATCGAAAACAAATGACTCACTTTTTGCACGGAGTACTACATCTACATAGTATATTATGTATAATAAAAATCTATGGAATAAACAACATGGCGACGTACCGCGCTGTCAGATATCCTAGGATTTACACCTATTTTTTAAACCTAAACCTACAAAACTTTGGTGAAAATAGGTTGGTTAGGTTTGTTTGTAGTTATAATTGCGACTGGCGTGAGCCAGTTGCATTATATATTGAAAAAAGTAACTATAATATTAAAGTAAAATAACTAAATTGGTGTGAATACTAGATAAACACAAACTGGTGTACAAACTAGGCTATCCCGCGCTGTCAAATATCAGTTATTAAAAATGTGCCAACATACGTACCCAACAATAATACAACAAGTAATAATACTCTTCATCGAATATATTTTACTGGCAACAAATATGTCAAAGGAGGCAACATAATGACACAAAAATATATTAAATTCGGTTAATTGGTATTCCAACAAATGTTAGTTCAAATAATTTGCTTTCGGACAATTGTCATTCTGATAACTGATTTTCGAAAAAATGTTATTCGTACAATTGCGCATTCGAACAATTGTGTTTCGAAGAATTTTCATGTAATCGTTTATGTGCGCCTTACATATCTATATATTATGTTCTTCTTGAAAAAGGACGAAAATATACTTCCATGGTTTAATCTCAGTAGATATTTCTTAATTTTACACTATAATGTATGCAGAGTGCTGTTAACTTCAGAATAGCTATATTATAACTAGAGGCAATTACTTCATAAACAGTTTACTAAATATCGTACGTTGAAACTATAGGTACCTACTCGATGTTTATAACATAAGTTAAGGAGTTTAAACGAAATAAGTGTATTATTTTATATTATAACTGAGTGCATTGATTTTTAGGAAATATTCAATTCTGCATGTAATATAATGTTAATATATCAATAATCTCATACAATTTAATCGTTTCTATATTAAATAGGTTTCAAAATACAATGCTTGCTTGTAGTTACAGAAATTAAAATAAAATCAATAATTCAAATTAAAAAATATATTTTATTCGAGTATTAACATAATGCGAATCCTTTAACTTTTAATAATGTAAGTGTTTGTGAAACTTAATTTCAAGTGAAGGAACAGTATTTTTTCGATTGTATAAATAATTTTATTATAAAACTTTTGTGAATATTAAAAACTTTTGTGTGTATTGTGAATTTTTTTTGAATTATGGATATTCAAGAAAATAAAAATATTCCCTTGTGTTTTCTCTGTGTATGTAAAATATTATTATATTGTCATGCAATTAAATTATTGATTTGTCTTTATATAAACGTAAATCTTAGTGATAAAACTTAGTGATCAAATGTTTTTTTTTGTATTATTTAGTAGATTTGCAATGTTCTGGTGAATACAAAAATAAAAAATAGATACTACCCTCAGTAATACATACAAAATAGATACTACCCTCTTTTAACACGAGATTTTATCTCAATTAAAGTTATTATGAAACATATCATGGAACTTGTAAACCTTGTTAATTTAAATTTATATGTAAATTTGTATTGATTTTATTAATAATAAAAAAAAAAATTATCAACGTTTTCAAAAGGCATTTGTACTAGGCGCGGAATTTTATTCTTTTAACTAATTGTCGGCCTTCATGGCTAGTTGGTTAGATATTCGACTCCTGAGCGAAAGGTCCCGTGTTCGATTCCCACTGGAGACACAGTTTTCACTGTGTTTATAGTCCGGATCTGTGACACCATTAATATCGCAGGTCTTTAGAATGTGGCAACTTGATGTTTGGTACGTGTTAAATTAATATTTGATATAGTAGCAGAAAGTTGCCCGAGAATTAATACAGTACATATATTTTTTTAATATTTTTAATCTCTTGGATAGTACAATTATATACCTACTTATATATTACAATTTATTATTATATACTTAAGTTATATTGCGTTCATTTGGTATAAGACTGATGATGATAGAACTTTTAAACGACTGTCACTAATAATTTACTATTGACTGATCGATTGGAAAGTGACACAACCTCGGGGAGTATTATGAAAACACACGCAATATTAAATAGATAATATGTAGATACATCCAAATCCCCAATTCTCTTTCTAGTTTATTTAAGTACTTGCGTAACTGTAAAATTATGAATAAATTAGTATATTTTATGCAACTTGTAACTTATAGAAACCAAAAACAGAGGAGGTTATTAATTCGACGTGATTCTTTTGTATGGATGTTCAGCTTTAACTATTTACCACGTTGTTCGATTTTAATGATTTTTTTTTCTTTAGAAAGGGGATATCTATTAATTGGTCTCAGTACAACTTGGTCAAGATCTGATGATCATCAAAAACCAAAAAATGCTAAATCAGTATTCGATGATTCCTTTTTCAAGAAAGGGATTAGTTCTAGAGTGGTTCCATCAGAACTAAGCCAAGTAGAAGATATGATGATAAAAATCATGAGAAATTATCAAACTCATCAATTTGCGAAGGATTTGGGTATTTTCGTACAGGCGAATTGTATGAAAGATAATACGCCATGTCCCTCATATGGTCGGCCAAACACGAGAGTTTTCCACCACAAGTCAATTTTTCGTTATGACAGACTATTTTATCAATACGATAGCTCATAATGTCTTTTGTATGGGATAAACAAAATATGTAGGAACAAAATTTTGATCAATAACGGCGAGTAGTTTTTTTTAGTTTTCTGCATTACTGATTTGTTAAATAAGTTGATAGTTCGTTTTCCTCGGAGGCGACAATTTAATATTACTTCTCGGGCAACTAACAGATACTATGTCAAATATTTATTTAACACGCACCCAATAATAAGTTGCCACATCCTGGAGACTTACGATATTAATCGTCTCACAGATCCAGACTGAAAACACAATTAAAAACTGTGTCTCCACCGGGAATCGAACCCGGGACCCTTGGCTCAGCAGTCAGATATCTAACCAATTGAGCCACGAAGGCCGACAGCAATTTGTTTGTTTTTCAGCATTAATTGTCACCTCCATCGAAAACGACCAGGCTCATTTGATTAATCCAATACATGGGTTTTTAATAAAAATATTCAATAAACTATTGTATTTTTAATTTTATTCCTAAAAAGTCCAATACTTCAATACTAAAAGTCCATGAATATACTCGACGAGATTATTAATCTCGAGAATACAGCCAGACATCACAATAAAACTGACTTTATGAGAGATAATTTACTTGGTAGAACTCAATTGTATTATTTAATTAAAAATAAACAGTTAAAAATGTTTTTGATTCTACAATAGAGGTTTATTTATCTTTTGTTGAGGTTTTTATCAAAAACCTCACTCCTTGTTATCTTTTGCTATGAAGTCGATTGTGTTATTAACTCAGCATAAAGACCCACAAATCAAATATCTACGTGTAGACTTTTCAAGAAGAGATACTGGGAGAGCACTTAACTATATGTATATCAGTATGTACTGAGTAGTGTTAAGAATACCTTATTTTTACAATGGTAGGTAGTAATAAATCCGGCTTTAATCGGAAGGTGCTATATTGAGAAACATAATTTAAACAATGATATAAAACGCTTTTATTTAGAAGCGAAAAATGCATTGTGATTGTTGACCTGGTTAATTTGTACCTTGCAAAATGCACGCATCTCGTTTGAGTGTACATACTCTATCTATAAAGGCTGAAATGTAGTAATGGACACTATAGGTACCCTACATACTTTGAAACACCGATATCATTACACGCATAGTATCAACATTGAACGATGTAGACGACGATACAGGCCTGAAGAATATGTTGATGAAGGTTTGCAATGAAATTGAATATTAAAAAAAAAGTTATATAATATGTAACCCTTATAGAATGAGGTATTTGCCTTATTCGTTCGGTGTCCAGACCATAATATATATTGCACCCTCTCCAATTACTTGCTATTTTATTTTATTTTTATTTATTTTTTGATAATTATATTTGGAAGACTAACATCAGTGTTATATTTAATATAATAATTTAACAGCCAATTAAGTCTCCGCTGATAGTTATATTGATATACTTAATTATATCGCGTTACTTAGACATAGGTATTTCAGTCTCCAACCAAAAAGGATAATTTGAATAACAGCTAATAATTATCATATCCATATAAAGCGCCGTTTAGTGATTTACGATCAAAGGACGCTAAACTACAAAATTAATTTGTTTGGTTTTAAGAGAAAAGGGTGGTAATAATCGAAAGATTATTACATTTTTAGACCACTCCTACATATTAAAGATGATTTCTTATTTGACGAAAGTTTATGATTAATCAGTGTTAGGCCTGATATTACAATATCATGATTAAACGAAAATCTATTTGGCTAAAACTGTATTGTGAAAATTCTTCATTAACTTTACTTGTATGTTTGAATCGTTATAATTCTTCCCGTGAAATGTAATAAATTGTAAAAAGCTAGCTCTAGAAAAAATATACCATCCTAGTTGAGTATCATTGTTATTTGATGTTTTTGACATAATATTTATTAATTTATTTAAGATAAAATACTGCTTTGTGAAATTGTGTGGTTACATTGATGTTTTTGAAATAAATTACAATCCAAGAATGTTTTCTTCAGATTAAAAAAAAGAAATAAAAAATATTAAAAAAAATATTTTGAGCAGCAGATATAATATTTTCATTACAGAAATTTGAACAAATTAACGAATTCTAGTTGAAAAATTCATGAGAGAATCTTGAAGATATAATTAATATCCATATCTGGCCCCCTAGACAACGTGTCATTTAGCTCAAGAAAAGATAACGTATGGAAGTGACAGTTGTCACGTGACTGGTAACTGTCACTTCCATACATTGAATTATCTTTTCTTGAGCTAAATGACACGTTGTCTAGGGGGGGCTGATGCGGTATTATTGCGAAAAGAATCGCGCATGGTTTGCGGATCTCAATTTTACCATAACTGTCGCTTTTGGTATGAGGCTACGCACTGATAGATTTTCTATATTGACGTCTCAGAATTCAGACATTCAAAGGTCAGTCTAAACTCTGATGAACTTAACTTATTTCCCATTGTATTCATTACAGTACAGCGAAGTATTCTTAATTAATGAAAAAAAAACAACAAACAAAATGCAATAAATTATACCAAGTTAACATTGAAAACAAATTAAAAACTATCATACATTTTAATCAATTAAAATATAATTTAATTGCCAGCATTGATTAATTGTAGTGAACTCAAAAGTAGTTGACTTACTCTAACTAACGATTGAAATTGTTTTTTTTTAACTTTTCACTTCCTCAAGGGGATATAGTAGGGAGTTCGCAATTTTTAAGTTATTTTTTTTTATTTCAGATTATCAACTAGTATCATGCTGAAATTCATCACAAACGTATCTGTGCTGTGTATTATGTGCTTTGTATGTTTATTCTACTTTATCGATTATAGACTAAAGTCCTCATTCAATACTTACAAAATTTGCGAGTATCAGATATACAAAATTTGCAAATTTGTATATCTGATACTCGTTTAGACCCCATTAGATTTTGAAGGATAACTGATCAGTGTTTCATATTTTTTTTAATGGAAAATATTTCAAAGTGACCTCAAACTCAGGATTGAAGAATTGTCGAGTTTTCGGGATAAAATATTTTTATGATTAATAATAATTAACAAACTAATCTCATGAAAATGCTGAACATTTTCCATACAAAATTTGAATACTTTGTCGAGTGACTCGATAGAGAGGAGTGTAGCGTTGGCCACAACCCACTCGTGTTCTCATGAATTTTCAACAAGCTAATTTCAAAAGGATCGGAACAAATTCGTACTGGTGTTAACAGTTTTTATACTATTTCTTTATTATATATGTTTTTGTTCAACGTTGTATACTAATTTACGTGCACGCTTTAAAATTGAAACTCATGGCGACATATTGAGCTCGTTAGATTTAGGCACACCTCAGTGTTGCCAACTAAACGAGTGATAGTAACATTAAAATATGATTAACGTTTTCAAATAGATTCTTGGTCTTTGTTTTTAAAGAATTTAATGTTTTACAGCGTATACGGTTTTTTTGCGATAAATTAATATGTTAAACTAGGGTTACGTTGAGTGTTAACTAGCAGTAAATTTGCACCTGCTCAATCAATAGGTCAATATAGGTCAATATAAATATTAACGTAAATATTATTAGTGATATTATTAAAAATATAAAAAAAAATTGTTTAATGGCATGGGTATACCTATTCTATTTTATATTTTGGTGTTATGCTATGAAAATGGAACAAATATATATAATTTATTTTAAAAATTTTGTGCTCTGTAACTTGGTGATAAAGTTGGTTTATTTATTGATGTGTTTTTTTTTGTTTCTTTTAAATGTTAATGACATAGAACATTCCATGTTGGATAACATTTCGTTAAATAAAGGGAAAAGACGTTACTAATGGCAATTAGAAAATTTGATATTTTTTTTCTATTCTTTTCATCTTTACGATGTTCACTACCTCGAAGAAAACGAATTTTCGAAGCTCGATAACCATAAGGTATTCGGCATAATATTTTTTTGACAAATATATATACTTTCTTACCGATGAAAAGAGACAAATGACGCATGGTGTTGATGCTGATTCCTTCTATTTAAATTTTACTGAAAAAAGAAAAAAAAATAAAACATAAAAAAAATTAAACTATGAACATCAATTATTTTAATATAAAATAAAATAGTTTATATTATGATACTTCCGTTTATGAAAGACACTTATTTCAAAAATACAACAGACAACAATAACATCGCACAAATTCCAGCAATGAATTTTAAAATGAGACGAGACCAGTGTATGGGCAAACACGCATGTGTCGTACTTCATTTTATAAGTTTATTCACACCCCACATTGTGGGATATGCCTTTATGGTATGCATGAATGAATATATTTCATTGGTGGAGTAAAAAAATATATATGTATTTTTTCAACATACGTTCTTCAAAAAATAATATTTTAATCAACAATGGGTAGATAGCACAGTGGTCATTGCGCTAGTTTTGCAGTTTAATGGATCCGAGTTCGAATCCTGCCTCGACCGATTTTTTCATTTATGACATTTATTTATTCCAGGGAATGTATGATTTCAAAAATATATATTTATATTGTCATTTCAAATATATGAAGATAAAATAATTGACATATACCGAAGTTAATTTCACCAATGTTAATAAAAGTTAATTGTGATAATATTTTTCAGAAACGCTTAGCAGAAAGATGGAAGATGATTACTTTAGAAAGGACAGTTATTTCTAAATTTTAAATCTGTTTAATTTAAGTTGGATACATCGGTCTTTTAAGGTACTATTTTTATATATGACAATTCAATATTTAAATTATAGATAAACTAAGTATTTTAAAATAAAAAAAATGAGAAATTTATTGATTAATCTTCTCGAGTAGTTTCAGATATACACATACATAACTACAGAATATTATATGTTACAGGTCAACAGATAATTTAATATTGAAAACAAATATCCGCATAATATGATTTATGTTCACTTAACTGACCTAGGTTACGTATAAATTTGATAAGGAAATAATAAACATAAAATCTCTGAACCGAGTATTAGATTTTATATTTACTTTTGCAGATCAATAAGATAATTTTAGAGCTACAGGTGCCATATTTGATTGATGTTACAGTAAAGACAATATTACTTACGAATTAGACAATATTACATAATTAAATATAGCGTTTGATACGGAGGAAAAAAGGGATTTACTTATTTTCTTTGTGAAAAATTTTCATGTATATAGAAACACAGTCATTGATAATACAAATTTTTATCACATCTCAAACATACCTAATATTATGAAGCAAAAAAAAAAACCACTCAAAATATCATCAACCAATCTTATTTGGAGAATATTATTTTAGAAGAAATAAACTTTTTTCTTTGAACAAATTCATTCCAAAATCACTTATAAAATATACGGAGAAAAAAACTTGTAACAATAGTATTTGTAAATTAGACAAACTTATGCCAATATTTTTTTGCTAAAGAAAAAAACTTGTATTAATTAGATTATGAAAAAAAAAATCAAATAATGCTCCATTTGGAAACAAAAAATTGAACCAATCACAAAACAAGTACACGAAATTTTAATACACATATTGTGACAATCATTTCATCGAACATTTTACAAACGCGGCTGTTGGTAGATATGTATATCCTACGCAAATAAATCAATACAAATCGAAAACACATTCAACATTTATCACAATAACGATAGCACAAATTTTATTTTTTCAACTTTTGTTAAACTCGAAAAAAAATTATATAACTTAATGATTTTCGTTCAACTCGATGTAAACTTTCAGAGCTTTTGTTGGGTTATTTATTTGTGTGATTCTTACCTCGCCAAAATAGACGAGAAACTAAATATGATATATTGTCTTGTATTATAAGCTGAGACTGACTTAACACGGTCCAGATATGCACTATTTATACATTGCGCTTCTGATATTGAAAATATATCCCCCTCCGACATACATTTTACCCCCAGAAGTCTTTACCCGTCTCTTTGACCCGCACAAACACACTCAAATACCTCGTACGTACGCTAACTGTGACCCGTAATACATTCACAAAATACTCCGTGATTAGTACAACGGTTCCAAACAGCAACAAAACATCTAAACAGTCTCTGAGACATTCGCAAAAAGTCATTTTCAAACAACCTCTTAGATATTTCGATGATATACTGAGACAGATCCCGTTTGCTGATTCATCCCATTTGATAAGGAAACTAAACTGTTTGACAAAATACGTTAGTTTTATTCGTATGCCGATTTGCAATAAAGGTAATTGAAGACGATTTCGTGAAATTTAAGGTATTTAATTTTAAAAACCACAATTATACAGAATACGTTCTTTATCTTTATGGTGTGTGTTTCATGGGAAAAAAATAAATTTAAATATTGACGCTTCGGTATTGCATTGAGCTAATGAGTTGGAGAATTAGTTTTATTATAAGATTTACCTACGCATCTTTGCAGTGAAACAATAGACGCTTGTAATAATTGGTAAACTGACTTCTTTATCAGTGCTGCCGAATAGATTTATGTCTTGTTCAAGAACTTGGTAGGTATAATAATACCTACTTGTGAATTTAAGACAATATTAAAAACATTCCCATGAATAAAGTTTAGAGCGTAAGAAGTCTTTAAGTATTGTTAACTGTATATAAAAGAAAACTTAAAATAATAACCAATTTATTTATTTATTTTGATTCTTCACACTTGTTTTTTATTTTTTTATGTACGACCGACACCCGCTTCACTGGGAACATACCCGTGTCGGAGCGAGTATCAAAATGACATTTATTAATTAGATTGTCACATCACAAATGTACCTTAAAAATAACACATAAAATAACTCATAAAATTCATAAAAAATATCAAGTTGCAGGTTGTCATCAGCAATAATAAAAAACACAACAATTGTCACTATGTCACTGGCATGTCCATAGATAAAGGCGACAAGTCGCGGGAACATGATAAAACAACAAAAAAAAATATAAGTATACAGGTTGGCATCACTTATGATAGGGTAACGTTCGCTTTATAGTTTGCGGGACCCTCTTGAAAGATCCATTTTTTTATGTTAAACTTGAACACTTTATGCTCTTTGATATTCCTTATTTCACTTGGCAGCATATTGAAGAGTCGAGGTGCCAAGTACAGGTGACTTTTTTGTCCATAAGTTGACGATTTTCTGGTTGATAAGTTGACAATACAATAAAAGTTTTAAGCATTTTAGGTGATATACTCGCAGTACCAAGGGAGTATTTTTCAGGTTATGGTTATACAAGTAAGTTATATAATTTAGTTTTATATAACTTACTTATATAACCATAACCTGAAAAATACTCCCTGCTGCGAATATATCACCTAAAATGCTAAAAAGTGTTTTTGTATTGTTTATTATATCAAGTTTTCTTTTTGTCTAACTATGTAAATAGGTTAGTGGCAGAATGGTACATAGTTCAAGTGATATAATGGTACATAGTTTAAGTGATCTATAATGGTACATAGTTCTAGAGATCTATAATGGTACATAGTTGTAGTGATCTATATTGGCACATATTTCTAGTGATCTATAATGGTATGAAGACATTATTATGCAATGTTTGGAAAATTTAATAAATAAATAAAATAAATGTTCTATATATTGAGAAAAATTTCAAAAGGGGGTGAACTTGCGTCATGGTCCCTTATTTATGTGGGCTCATGATGAAGTTAATGACATTCCATGACGTTTATCTGATTCACTTTAGTTGATAAGTACCATGTTAACGAGATTGCGAATTTCGAGGGCTACATGAGTTAGTCTTAGTTTTTTTGCACTTTTTCATCTCACGTAGCGCTCCGTGAACGGGATTACTGTCTGTACATAGTTGGGGCTAAGTTGCGGTCATAGACGAATAGCCAGTGAAGTAAGGGTTGCCGCAGCCCCATCCTAGGTGTTCTAGGACCTGGGTAAAAGATCAGTGCCCCCGACTCGTCAACCGTGGCGAAAGATCAGTATGAGTCATTACACCTGGTGTGGGACCTCTCGATTCCGACGTAGGGCTGCCAGAGTATGGGATAAACCATGCACCTGATGTAGCGAAGGCTCGCTTGAATCGTCAACACGTAAGGGGCTGGGTCTTAGCTGCCCGCCAGCTTAGGCGGCTCCCCACGTTTGAGGTTGGCCTCTTATGCTACATAAGGAGCGAGCAGTGTGGGAAGAAGAGAATTATTAGACTTTACTTTAGATGGGTTGTCGCAGAGCGGTTAGCACGCTGCGTTTGCAATCCAATGGTCGCGAGTTTGAATCCTGTAATGACCGATACATTTAGGGAATGTATGATAATTACATGTACATACAACTGTACAAACTCCGAGCCCGCTTGCGTAAAAAGATTTGCAAGTAAGTGTGGGTAAAGAGGTGCTAACGCACCTGAGATACCCGGGTAAGCGGTGGGTGACTTTCAGCGTACACAGGTAGCGAGTTTTTTGCTAAATGCCAAATTCATCCAACTAACCAATACATACAGTATAGAGAAGCAAGATTTGCGTGAGAAATAATTAAATTTCTCCTCTGCCGGTAATCGATCTCAAGACACCGGCTAACAAGCCTTGCGGCTTACCACTTATGCTACAATGGTCACATTTTTCCCGGGGCTAATCTAGAAAAGGTGTTCCAGGACATGAATTGTACCTCCTAAACAGAGTTGAAGAAAGTCGCTGAAGATCGAGCGGAGTGGAGGAAGAGATGCATCGCTTTGCTGACAACCAATCTCCAATATTAAACCAAAGAAGAAGATAAAGACATTTATATACAATTGATATCCAGGGTAGGCGATAGAAGATGAATAGAATGTACCAATATTAATAAAAGTATACCCAAATATTTGATCAGATATACAATTTAAGCGCTCCAACCCAGTCCACTTATACACACATTATTTCAGAAATATAATGACAGCTTTCAATCGTCACAATGAACTTTGAATGAGCTATTTTATTCGGCGGGTTTTAAAGCGACTACTTCTTCCTCAGGTCAGTTTTCATCCGTCCCGAGGAAGAAGCCGTCGATTGAAACCTTTGGATAAAAATATTTTGTGTGAATATAATAGGAGTCTCAATAAGCAGGTATAAGAAAGGTACTCACGATACTATACCTTCAGTGTCCTCTTAAAAATATTGATTGAGCTTTGAATGTTTGCATCAAGAACAAAGGTTACTGGCGCTAGAATCTCTCTGCGTACCCCATTACGAACATGGTGCGATGATATTTATGTATATTGTTTTAATATCATATTCATATATATTTTTAATTTTACTTATTATTTTAAGTACCTACTCGTTTCAACAACATATTTACATCGAACCAATTGGTAGTATTTCTGACGCACTTCAGGGGTGACATATGTGCAAGAACACCGTCACCATATAATTTATAAGGACTGTTGCTATCATTGTTTACAAATAAACCAATCTCTCAATAGATGGCGTTACTAAGAGGTTTCTTCGTTACTTCATAGATGGCATTAGTACCTAATAATGTCTTATTTTCAGGTGATTAGTTACTCATTATTCAAATAAACAGAACATACATAATTTGCATTGATAAAGGAACGTAAACCAGCCGATGACAGATCGTAAGCCCTGTAGGTGCCTTAAGTTCCTGGTTCTTCTATAATATTCCAACTTCGTCTCTATTGAGATGTTAAAAAAATTGTCAAAAAATAGCATATTTATTTATTTATTTTCATCTTTCTGTATATATATAATTAGCACACTGGCGGGCTTATTGCCTAATAGCAATTTCTTCCAACCAACCAGAGTAAACGTTAAATATACAAAACAGTTAATAAGTAAACAGTTACTATGGTAATAAGTTAATCAAATTACAAAATAAATAAAGATAACAGAAGAAAAGTAAAAAATAAACAAATAAGATAGCATATAAGAACTATTCATAGCAATGATAGGAAAACTAAAGGATAAGGAAAGGAAGAGGAGAGAAAGATGTAATCGGGTGTTGTCAGATATATATATATTTTTTACAATTTTCTGAGGATTTTAATGTACTTGTTTTATGTGCAAATTTGGTATTTTATAAATTACAAACAAATTAAGTTATAAATTATCGTCTTTAGTTACCGATATAAATTGTGCTTCACAATGCAATTGTCAAAATGACGAAATCGTAATAATGTCATCAATAAACTAACTATAATATATATTGTAATATTTAGATATGGTGAGGCTTATAATGATTTGGAGTTGCACGCAATACTTGTATAGAGGACAAAACATGTAATTTTCTTTGATGTTTCGATAAAACACAGCATCTTCAGTAGGTATGTACCTACCTTATGTACTATTATAATATGAAAGGTATGTCAATATAGGAATTTATGGATATGAATTTTCTGGTTAATTTGTCTAACGTGACGTAATATATTGTAAAGCATGAACGCATCATCCATTGTATGGATACGATAATTATATGGAAAAATCAAGGGCACTTGATACTAAATGTCTTTATATTTTGACAGTCATCGTTTTATTTGACACTGACTTATTATGATACTAATAGTGTCACGAGTATGTACCAAATAATCGAGAATTTAATTATATTTACATAAATACCATCGCACCATGTTACTATTGGGGTAGACAGAGAGATACTAGTTTTTATTTTCAACATTACTCTTCGCCGAAATCGCAGCACTTATCTTCTCCCAACAGGAATCCCCACCACTGCTGTTCTTTTAACATCTAGTCACCCCACTCACACACGTCTGTTAAGGGTCCTCCATGTCGGAAATTCCAGACCAAACGCGGTGTTCACTTCCTCAGATGTAGTGTCACGATATCAATGAATTTGAGAATGATTTTTTTATGTAAATATTCTAAAGTGAAAGAAATGCGAGGATTTTAAATAATTGTTTATCATGTATGACACGGTTTCAGAACGTGAGGTTAATTATGGATAAATATGTAAACATTTTTTTTCCGACTACCGTTTCGGCTACTTAATTGAATATCTTAGCGGCTAAGCTGAATCTGACTGTGATGGTATTGTATGTTTTTGGAAAACTCAGAATTGTTATTAATTACTAGGAACAACATTTATTTAACTTTCATAACAGACTATTTAAAAAAAGTGGTATAAAATATCCGAATAGGTACCGTTGGATAATGCGTTTTCAGTGTGTCAAAAAAGTCAGTAATTAATACCCATTATGATTATTTTACCTTGTTTTTTTAAATATTTATAAGAAATATGTATCCACAAATAAAAAAAAACAGTGATTTTTTTTATATACATAATGAATATTTTCTTGAAAGAAGTAAATGTGCATACTCATACATTCCCTAAACTAAGCATAAATGCTTGTACTATAGCTGAATGAAATCGGTCGTGGCAGGATTCGAATTCGCGACTATTGGAATATTAACCCAGTTCGCTATCCACTCTGCCACCACCCATCTTGTATATTTTAAATAGTGTAAACATACTAAGGCTGGGTTATTTCAACAAAAGTATCACTAATAGTAATACTTTGATTTCTTAAATATTTCAAATTGTGTTGATCAACGGCATTACATTTCAATGAAATAACCAAAGGTTTTGTACAATTTTATAAAATTAAAGTTTTTAAACTAATATACTTGTATTTTTATCTTTTCAAGAAACACAGCCTAAATACAATAATATAAGCCACGATAGAACAGGTGTCCCGTTTTAAACAAGTTGGGGAGATGGTTGAATGATGATTGGAAACCAGATTCCGAAAAAGTCCAGGATTGAGATGACGAGATCCATCTTCTGCAAAATGCAAAAAAAAACTGTCGTGTAACCGAGATCTAAAACGAAGAGCTGTTAAACATACGTGTTGCCAGTACTGCTGTATGGAGTGGAAGGTTGGACTCTCAAAATCTCAACGATAAAGAAAATTGAAGCAATTCAAGATGTGGCTATACAGAAGGTTGATGCGAATCTCATGGGCCGGTAGAGTCTCAAATGAAAGAGTTCTAAATATGACGAAGAAAGATAGAGGGAGTTGTGACCACTGTCAAGAGACGAAAAGCCGCATCTTTTGGCCACATATCCCATGCTGATAGATATATTCTTCTTCAACTTATAGGGGAGGGAAAGATAGAAGGAAGACGGAAAATGGGTTGTGGCTTAAAAATCTCAGGCAGTGGTACCGGATTTCGGATGCGGCGTCACTAATTAGGTTGGCGCAAGATCGGAATGAGTTTGGTGCGATGGTTGCTAACCTCCGTCAGGAGCGGCACAAGAAAAAGAAGAAGAAACATTACTATGCACTTAGATATTCTTAATTTAGCCTCTCTGCGTGAAAATCTCAATAATTTAAGTAAATCGTAGGTATTTCTTGAGCAGTAAAACATGATATTCACCCTATAATTTATGGTAATAATAGGTATTACATTTATCTATGGTCATAAAATGAATACAACATTTTATACATTCATCGAAATAGTAACATCTTATCTATGGGTACCATTTGTAATTTCTCAGTTTTAAGCTATTTATGAAATACAAAATATTCACAAATAATACTAATTATCCTGAATATCTTTCATATAACCTACTCAAATCATCACTTTCGTGTCTAAACGTTCAAAAGCGCATTTTAAATAAAACATAAGGTTTGTATGTAAGGTACTTACTTTCCGTGTCCGGAACACCATCATATTGGTTGGTGCTCCGGTGGTGGAAGGATTGGCCGGCATTCTGCCGTTTCCAGGGACGCCCGATTGCTTTTCCGAAGTTAACCGAAACTCAATCTACGTGGAGGCTCCTTCCGTGTCCCCTGTATGTAAGGTATGTATGTATGTTTAATGGTTGCCACAGAACAAAAAATGATTAAAACTTATAAAAACAGTATACAATTATAAATACAGTAACATAATATATACCTATTGGATTTAAACTCACCTGAACAAGAGAACTGTAGTTTTTGAAACTAGTTGTGGAATAAATATAAATAAGTGGAAGTTACATTGTTATTTTAATATTTTTACAATGAATTTCCACAATGTAAACGCCTCTACTTTAGAATATTTGACACACATATATTATAACTCTCAATTATCATATAAGGGATTAGAAACACCAACACAGCATGTGAACTAGTTCCAATGCTCCAATAACAGGTGCTTACTACATATGTATAATAAGTAAATCATAATCGATTAAATAAGCCTTAAATAAAAATTAAATTAACTGTAACATTCACAGTGTAGTGTATTATCAAAAACATGTTTTTGAAAAACTATTGTAAGGAAACAATCAACTATGCAGAATGGAAAAATCCCGCAATGATTGTTGGCTCGATGTTGAGGGATGTTTTAATTTTTTCGATGTAGACTGGATGGAAACAGCAAAATTCTTTCTCAAGGTTTTATGAATTCAAATCACTGACATTTTTTAACAAATTTAATATCTCCAGACGATAAGGAAATATATTCCTAGGTAGCTATTTATAGGAGAACCGGGATATCAGGCACCTACAGAACGGCTTACGACCTGTTATCGGCTAGTTTACGTTATAACTTTAAGCGCTTGTGCAATGTTCACCAATAAATAAAATATATTTCCGATTTTCATTTGTTAAAACAATTATTGACTCCCGGTAGGGAAAAAATTAAATTTGCGTGTATATATAATATGCGATTATATATATTTTTTATTAAGTCAAAGCACTGGTATAGGGTTCATGAATATTGATAGACAATGTCACTTAGTCCGGTCATGCGATGAAATCAAAACCTTCATGGATAACCCATGTCTTGGATATAATTATCTTATGGAGAATATCTTATGATATTATCTAGGGAGGCTGCGATGGGCAGGACACGTGGAAAGAATGGGCGATGAAAGAGTGCCAAAAAGAGTCTTGCACACAAGGCCACAAGGTAGACGAAGTGTTGGTAGACCCATGCTCCGATGGCTGGATGGCGTGCAGCGGGATGTAAAGGCTGTTGGTGTAAGGAACTGGAGGGAAGCATGTCAGGATAGAGGGAGATGGTGAGGAATGCTGGAGGAGACCAAGGCCCGCAATGGGCTGTGGAGCCATTGATGATGATGATGATGATAACATTATTATATCCACGATACGGGTTATCATGAGAGTTTTGATTCCACCATTGGACCGAACTTGTTCCCCAGAGATCGGATCTGCTGAATGTTTGTGATGACTGGGAGTCTGTTGCTGCTGACTGGAAGGGTAGGAAAGCGATTAAACAGGAGGTCTACCGAACTTTTACAACAATCGTAAGTAAATGAAGATTTTATGTCCTTTCTTTACAATTGTTGAATAATACTACACACACCAGGTGCATTGCACCTGGTGTGTGTAGTATTATTTTTATTCTGTCTTCCCCAAATGGGTAAAAGGCTTTGTAATATTTATTAAATCATTCTACTGAATCTCTAAGTTCCTCTTTTGAAGAACAATCAGAAGACTATGGAACTTCTTAATTAGTGATGATATTAAGACGTCCCAATCGATTCAACTTAAAAAAAACTAAAGCTGTTATGCCTCTCTAATAATTCTTATTTGACACTGCTTATTCATCCTCTCTCTTTTCCCATATCCTTTCTTTATTTGCTTCGGTTATTTAACATTTAAAAATATCTTTGTTTTTCGGTTTTTTTTTGCTATAAATTTAATGTACCCACTAATACCCTACATATCTATGGCCTCACGTTCTTCATTTTGGTTGGAAGAAATTGCCTTATGGAAACAAACCAGTCATTGAACACATGGATTGAATAAATAAACACTTCTTAGCTCCCCGTGTTAATGTCGAGTTTATATCCATAGGGCATTTTCTTCCAATTAACAGTGTTTCCGTTCTGGGACGCCGCCATAAAATCTTCTGTGCCCCGTTGACTATCATACCTACATATATTACAAGATAAATTTTAAAGCATTGACAATTTGTATAAACGTAATGTTTTTTAGAGAATTTAACGTGAAAGATAATCAACCATTGTAATATGTATTGATCAACGATGTCGTAATATTATTAAGTTGAAATGAATGCATAAAATTACCGACACATGCATGACCCTTACCCATTTATTTATTTTCTAGGCTCACATACATATTATGATGTTTCTCTAACTCTAACCTCATTACACCGTGGAGTTCATTTAAAAATCATTGATGTATCATCAACATATTTACGTGTGAACTGCTCAAGTCAGGTTAGACTAGACTGTGCGCAGATCACGCTGGCTCAAAACTCATTGTACGGTACAGTAGGTATATTATTATTACCTCACATCTATGTATGTTTTGCGAAATAGGATCCATATACATATATCTGAACTCACTCATCATGTGAGTCTCCCTATTGATTTCATCTCGACCCAACTTCAACGCAACACCAACAAATCATAAGATGTCAATAAATAATCTGAAGATATCTTTGTGTACGTACATACGTTTTGTGTTGATTGTTTACAACAAATAATAAATGGGCAGTCGAGAATACAAGGATTGGTTTAAACCAAGTACATAACTTGCACATAATTATTTTATCGTGGCTATTAATTTTAAGACAGGAGACATAAACATATTGACACGTTTTGGAAACGTTTTGGAAACGTGTCAATATGTTTGTGTCTATGAGTGTGTGTGAGTGTGTCCCTTATAACTTTTGATCCGCTGAACTCACACAGCTTCAAATTTCATACGGTGTAGAAAATTTCAGGCCTATAAAACATTTATTCTCAGAATTTAGAATTTTTGTTTCAGTCAGGAGTAATCAACTTTTGAATTTTTACTTGATATTTCCATATAACCCAAAAACATAAGCTATAACGCTAAAAATAGTAAAAAAATAGACAAATATGAAATTGCAAACTTATTATTTTAAAAAAAAAGTTTCTCAAACATATTTTATCAAGAAAAACATTATTTATGATAAATTTATGTGTTAAATTGCCTATATATCTATTTTTTTTAAATCGAAACACCCCAACTAGATAATTTTTTTCTCTATAAAAAAATATTTTTAGTAGTACATCTCAAACTTTTGTTAATAATTTTTGTAAAAATCTAATTAAGTGACGTATAGAAAACAAAATATCTTAAAATATTTAATCATTTGTATATATTTTATAATTTGTATTGTTTGTTACGTATTCTTCAACTGTCTTTGGTACGTATTCTTCTTTACTGTCGCCATCGACAGTTGGCTCTCATGTGATACATCCAACTAGTTAAATTTGAATGTTTTCTATATGAATGATTCCATAGCTTATATGATCGAATTGCCTAAAATCAAAATTGTTATGATTTGTTTATTTAAACAAAAAATTCTAAAAAAAGTAAAATAAAAATGATACAATTTTTAATAAGTGGGCCAGTTTCATCCTTTATGGTGTTACTTGGAGGGTTAATCTTATTTCTTAGCACTATAAGTACGCAACAATGTGGGTTAACCAGCGACAGCTGTGCGGATGTGCATTACCTTATAAAAAGAGTCTATGCCCACACACACTAGTCTCGCCTCACATAAGGCAACTCTCAGAATGGGTGGTGTACCTCATTTCTGAACTTTGTGAGTTAGTATTTTACCTGTTGTATTTTCGATTGCCCGGTTCTTGCGGGACACTCACTCATACACAAAACGACGATAATATAAAAGAAAAGATGCACTATTCTAAGTCGGTGCTCCACAGCAATATAATCATATAGGCATAGAAAACAAATTGTATTGCATGTCTTTTAGTTAAATAGAGCAATCTCTTTTGTTTTCTTCTTCGATGGCGCTAAAGCCCAAATCGAGCCTTGGCCTCCCTCAGCAAGCGACTGGACACCTGGAGAAGCTGTTCTGCATCCCTCCTCACACCATCCTCCCATCTCAGCCTTGGTCTTCCAACCATCCTTTATCCACCCAGATGTCCATATGGAATCCTTCTGGGGAACCGTCTTTCCGAAATTCTTTGTACATAGCCCGCCCATCTCAGTCTAAGTAACCTTATATGGGTAGAGATACACGGGGCCTGATAAATGGAGTACAATTCGTCATTACGCCGAATTCTCCATGATTCATCTTCAAAAACGGGTTCACAGATCCTCCGCAGGACTTTTCTCTCAAATAAGTCCAACATCTCTGCCATTCTCACTGTTAGGGCCAATGCTTCGCAGTCATATGTATGCCAACACTGTCCTGACTATGGTCTTGTACAGGGTAATTTTAGTTTTCCTAAAATTAACCTGTACAAGAAGTACCCTGTACTTCTCTTTTGTTTTCATCAACATGAAACTGCACTCAGGCATAATAACCGTTGTCAAATATTTGTTTTATGCAACTCTTATACTATCCAAATCACCTATTAAACTCCAAAATTAGTAATCAGTAAGTAATACATCATCCGATCACGATAATGGTTCATAATAATATTAATTGTGTGAATCAAAACGATATAAATAGGTAATTACTAAAGATTATTATAATTTTAGATCAGTATCTTAATAGGTTTTGGTCCATACATATATCAAGGAACAATGATTATAATGTGTTTTGATTAATATTCATAACGATACAGATAGTCATAAAATTGAAATCTAATTAACGTATCAAGCAAGATATACTTATAAAAAAGACTGCATCCTGAGAACTGGCAAAAAAAGTTTAATGTTTTGAAGAACTAGAGCTTTTTAATCTTATTTCAATTTTTTGATAAATTGTTTTGCCATGCGTGTCATTAATTTGTAAAAATAAACAAACAAAAATAAATTATCACAAGGAAATATCAAATACCTGCCTAAAAAATGAGGTTTGGTTTTTTTGTGATTTATTAAAAAAATGTCACTAAGCGAACATATTCGTTACCATATCATACCATCACGCTCTTTCCATATTTGGGGTAGGCAGAGAGAACCGAACGCCACACTCCTCTCTCTTGACATACATTTCTCGCTTCGTTCACTTCCATGCATCTTCTCATACACGCTCTTCTCTTATTCTTACTTCTAACGTCTCCATTTTTCAAAATTCCCTTTATGTGATCATGCCAAATTTTCAGTCCTTTTTTATCAGTCTTATATACTTTTTTTTGTCAGAAGGTCATCACTCATTCTTTCTATGTGGCCAAACCACCTTGTGGCATATTCTGGATAATGTTGACGGCTAACTGGTGAATAAATTTGTATTGATGTACGGGTATTATTGTGAACTGGATATTTTTCATATTGAATACTTCCTTGCAAGTGTCACATCTAATGGCAATTTCTTCCGTCTTACCAGTATTCCAGTTCAGAGATGCCAGATTTGTGCGAGAAATGTTTTTTAATAATTAATTATTAAAAAAAAATATTTGCCTACTGGAAATCTAACCTAGGACACCGGCACTGAAGCCCAACAAGTTAACCACTATGCTACGGTGGTCGACTTAAATATATTTTAACCTTTTATATTTTAATCACAACATCTTTTTTTCATTTGTATGTTTTTAACTTATTCTTCTTCCTCTTTTGATAGATCTATGATCTGTTTCTGCAGGTCCTAGAACGGGGATGTCCAGCTCTCCTTCCATCCCTTTGATGGTCTTCCCGGTGATGTTTAAAACACTTTGAAGAAACTAATCAAAATAGTTTAGATGAAGGCAATCTACTATTTCAAAAGATAAAAGAATTTGACATCACAATAAATTGCTTCTGAATAACATCTTCAAATTTCAAAGTAGCCATTTTTGACACAGCATCGATGTCATATATTATCTTATCCGTCATATCTCAAGTTAATTTTTTTGATTACTTAAATTATAATTGACTACCATTTGCGCGCAGAAAAAACATGGCGTCAATCATCGCCCGTAATGATTGATTAAAGCAATTTTTCAAAGCTGCAAAAGATGGTACTTAATATAAATTCTGCAATGAGAGATGTGCACGAGCAAAAAAATATATACTTAAAATTAATTAATAATTACATACTTACTTGGTCAATCAAAAATCATAATATATATTTACTATTACCAAATTGGTATCGGTTTATATATTTGTTTTGATACTGTGTAAATACAGTGTTCATACCTACTGTCTAAATGATGTAACCAACACTTAACTCTCCACGTCGTTATTAATATATTTTTGTTTCATCTTAAAAGCTTGACAATCCTAGAATATATTTTTATGAAGCACATTTTCATTGTTAACATTATTTAAAAGAAAATAAAAAAACGAATATTTTTACAGTAATTTTAATTTTATATTTTTTATGATTAACATTGGATTGATACGGAACTCAATAAGAAGGCATAATTGGTGAACGTTGCGTAAGCGCATAAATTGATCACGTAAACCACCCGATGATAGGTCGTAAGCCCTGTAAGTGCTTTGATTTCTCGGTTCTCCCATTATATTTCAACTTCATCTCAATAGAGATGAAGTTGAAGATCTTTATTATAATTATATCAAATTAAGTTGATTGAATTTATTGTTCTTATTGAAAAAAAATGCAAATTTTAATAGTACGCCATACATATTATAAAACATCAAAACAAAATACATGGAATGCAGTTCTACGAGATTCCTGTTAAAAATTGACGGAAAATATATGATTTGTAATAACTTGTGAAATCACGACTCTCCACTATTACATAACAGTGGAGAATACAATCATGCCACGTAATAAGATATAGTAATAGATTATTATATGTATGTAGGTACGCATTGGTAAATATTAGAAATAGCTCGGACAATTTAACGCTTGTTAACGATAAATATATGATTTCTCGGTCAAACGTGTAAAACAAATTAATTGTCAAATTATATTACAAAATATAAACTTATGAATTAAATCTTATTTATTTTATTTTATTTTTTAACTTTTTGTACATGATATAAACAATTATAATGCACACTGGCGGGCTTATTGCCACTAGGAAATTTCTTATAACCAACCAGATTACAGAGTGACAGAATTATAAATATGTACATCAACAAAAAATGAAAGCCACAAAAGAACAGATAAAATATACATAACACCAAGATAAATAAAAAGAAAAACATCATAGCAACAAAAAAGGGATTGGGAAGGAACAAGAAGAGGAAATCGAGATCAGGTGTTTAGGGATAAATATTACGTAGCAAAGGGAAGGAAGGAAAAGGAGAGGGATCAGGTATTATCGGAGAGATATCCCTGGTTTAATCTTTTCTTGAAAATGGAAATCTTGTTTTTTTTCAAAAATAAAACGATAGATGTCTATTGTGTATTCAAGGAGTCTATCAAGAATGATTACATTATATATATATTCATTATCTCAGAGTTGAAGACAATCGCTGAAGACCGACAGTAGTGGAGAAAGGGATGCATAGTTTTCGTACCAAACAATCTCCAAGGTTAAAATGAAAGAAGAAGAAGCAGATATCAATACAGACGAAGTAAAAAAGAATTGACAGAAAACCAAAGGAATCAGGCACCCACATGGCTTACGACCTATTAAACATTTCTATAGATGCTTTATGTGTATCTATTTTAAAACAAGCTTTCAATAATATTCTATGACACAGTTATAATGTATATTTTAGTATACTTAATAAGTATATTTTATATTATAATTAAAAAAATATTGCTTGTTTCTTTAATGACAATTAAGTTTAAGACTCATTAAGTTCTTGAAAATCCTATCGAGGTGTTGAGACGAATAAAATAATTTATTTTGTAAAACTAAAAGTATAATACTGTAGTATCAACAATTTTTATACTATTACAAAATTCAGACTTAGGGTCTTATTACAAGAGTTATTTGAGAAAAATAAAAGAAAAAGGTATTCTTAAATAACTCCCGTAATACGACCCTTAAATTTCATACTAACTTTTGAACAAATTCGTTTATTTAAAATCACTTTATTTGTATGAAATATGGTTGTTTGTTTTTATAAAATAACACACTCGTGGATTAATAAAGAAGATTGAAATCTTTAAAGTAATAAATTTGAGAAGTAGTATAATTAATTAAATATGTAATTTGTTTAAGAAATATGCAGTTTGACGAGAGAAATGATGTGTTAACTTTACAATTAAGTTGATGAATTACACAAAACAGTACCTTACAGACAAACATTTATTCAAAACACATTCTGACCTTATCATCAAACTTCATGATTTTGAATTAGTTTTTTTAAAGCGTGACCTTTTGTAGTTGTATGTTATAATATATTGGTAAAAGTAATTTGTCTTTATGTATGTATATTACCTGTGTGCAAATTCATCGCTAGTTAATTAAATTTTTAAGACAATTTTATACATTCAAATTAACGATTTTGAACTCCAGTTATAATTAGATTTAGTGAAATACATCCTCGATAAACTATTTGACCTATTTCGAAAATGTAATTTATTTGTATAACTATATCACGAAATTTCAATGTCTCCACGATTAATGAATTTGATGAGATAAAAATCCGTCTAATGTAAGCTTGAATAGCGTTTATTTTATGTGTTAGACACAGATACCGAAAACGGTTGTTGAGCGAAAATTTCAGACTTAATTAGTTATGGCTTCTCGGGTTCATCCAAAGTACAAAAATAATTGTTTATTTTATCTCCTTATACTTTTTGATAGAACTCCTTAATTATTTTAATTTATTTAATTTAGCATAGATGTAGGCATGAATGCTCAAATATTTCTAAGATAATAGTTATAGGTAGATAAAATACGTACGGTGTGGGTAAATATTTTATATAATATTCTATATTCTGTTTTTTTTATATGATTGTTTTGGCCCTTAAAAAATAAATTAATAAATAAATAAATAAATAAATAAATAAATAAATAAATAAATAAATAAATAAATAAATAAATAAATAAATAAATAAATAAATAAATAAATAAATAAATAAATAAATAAATAAATAAATAAATAAATAAATAAATAAATAAATAAATAAATAAATAAATAAATAAATAAATAAATAAATAAATAAATAAAAATAAATAAATAAATAAATAAATAAATAAATAAATAAATAAATAAATAAATAAATAAATAAATAAATAATAAACAAACAAACAAACAAATAAATAAATAAATCAATATATAAATAAATAAATAAATATACAAAACTTAATTGACATAGAAAACTGAGTAAATAATAATATTCATACAAATTTAAAAAAAATAATTAAATAAATAAATTAATTAATAATAAATTAATTACTTAATTAATAAATTAATAAATAAATAAATTAAAAAATAAATAAATAAATAAATAAATGAAAAAAACAAAAAAAATAATAGTAAACAAATAGACAAATAATTAAATAAATAAATTAAAAAATATTAAATTAATAAATATTTCCCATCTTATTTGAGCTTAACATAATATGCAAATAAACATATACATGTATATACCATCACGGCATATCCCACAATTTTGGACCAGCGACAGGTGTCCGGGTGTGCATTTCATTATAAAATGATATGAGACCGTGCGTGTTTTCCCACATATCAGTTTCGTTCACAATGTGATATATTATTTTGCCTCATTTGCTTATACCTATGTCTCAAATTAAAAATGAGCCCAAGTAAATAATTAGTAAAAATTACAACTTTGATATTTACTAAACCGGATATTAGATGTCGGTAGAAAACCTATATAGGTACCTATGTAATTATTCGAAATAATCATTCGAAACACAATAATACATCGTTCAGTTCTCTTTGCCGGAAAACGGACTTGGAGTTTCAAAAAAAAAATTGCGAGTGAAATTGTAAGCAATATTTTTTAATATAAATATTGCTTACAATTTCTTAACAGATTTTTAATTATCTCAATAGAGACGAAGTTGGAATATATTTATTGTAGGAGAACCGGGAAATCAAGGCACCTAAAGGACTTACGACCTGTCATCGGCTGGATTACGTGATCACTTTATGCGCTTGCGCAACGTTCACCAATTATGCCTTTTTAATGAGATCCCTATCAATTCAATTTTGAAACTTCTATATATTGTAATACTGAAATTCTTTTCGCTTGAAAATAACGAATTTTTACTACAGTCATCTATGGGTGAAATTATGAACAACAATATTATTATTTTTTATTTATTATGTTGTAACGCCATCTATTGAGAGAATTGGTTTTTTGTAAATAATGAAAGCTACATCTTTGACTCCCGACAGGGAAAAAAATCCAATGTTTGTGCATATGCAATAATAAAAATATATTCGATTGCTTACAATTTCAATCGTTTCATATTGATTATTCAAATATTCACAGTTAAAACTCATAAATAAATTTGTATAGATACAAGATAATAAGTTTTGCGAGGATTGATCACGATGTACCTATTGTCGCCGTGCAAAAGCAACTTTGTGTTGAAATGATAATTGATTGTATTCAGAATTTGTTTATCTGACAATTATCCAATAAATCAAATATTTATCCTTAGATCCTTGATCATCTACGTTTACATAGATGGTGACATTTCAATCAGTTCTACTAAATGTCAAATGAATTCCAAACATTGTGTACTTATATTGTAAATACAACGAATTTTGTAGTTGTATTCAATTGTGTAACACGAATCTCTCAGTAAAATAGATTAGATAAGCTTTTTTAAGCTTAAATATTCTTATATTTATACCTATAAGAATATTATAGGTATAAGAATATACAATCATGTCATTTTTTTGATGGTACAATTTATAAAATTTAAATTAAATAACAAAATCTATTGAAATTTATTTTGTCTACCTACTAGCCACACAAATTATAGATATCCTCGATATTTTCAATAACCTAAAATTTAAACAAAAAAGACAATAACAGCTAAATCAGTATTTCAACCTCATCCCAATAACTCCTAATAACAAGGTCCATCCTTCACACATATAATCCCTCATTTTTTTCTTATTTTTTTATCAATTTTTTATTATAATTATTTTTCTTATATTTACTGATAAGCATTCATTTATTTATTTATTTAAATTAAATAAAAAACGAGTGGGTTATGGCAACACTGAACTTTTTACATTATGATAGTGTACGCCTTTTTTTATCTTGAAAGATTGACAATCTTTATAATATGTACATAATTATTATTTAATACATATTCACATACATATATGATGAAGTAGAAAGCAGTGTCGATATTGTATTTTAATAACCACCAAACTAGGCAAAGCCAGTGTCATGATGGTAATTTTATTCCCTTACTTATTCCCATATTTATTATATTCCCATATAAAACATATTATTATATCATCACACACATTAATTTCATACATACATAAATACAATATAAATTTTATATATATATGAATAAAAAATCTTAATTTCATCCCATTTTTTCCGTAGGTAATTTAAATCTCAGTATGCTCTTCGTCACACGCCAGCTTACAAAAACTCGTGTTAGAAAATATCTATTTTTTTTATAATACATAGCAAACTTTTTAATATTTTTATTTTATTTATTTTTTCAGTTTAAATGACATATTTGTAGCTTTTAATAATGTCGAAAACACATTATGTTACCACACAATGTACAAAGCTGTAGTTTTCTAAAATAAAATAAATAAGTAGGTATATCTTTGTACATGTGTACCTAAAATTAAATATTTATATCATTAGAATTTTCTTTTCTGTTTTCTTAACCTTTTTATTTAAATATCTATGTCACTATTGATGAGTGCAGATAGTAAAAAAAAACTAGGTATGTAGGCAATGAATATTTATAATATGAAATCATCATGGCGTAATTTGACAGAGATCAATTATTGTGAATTTAATACGTTTACCTTATGAGAAAACACTTATGAATACTATTTAAATTGGAGTATCGACTGTTGCGATACAGTATATTTAAACTAAATAAAAGTGATTGTTAAAAAGTGAGACTTTTAGTCTTTAGACTTTTGAGATAGTAGACATTTTCTTGACTCTTTCTGGTTGTCTATACAATCTAGTTTAAGGAATTTTGCATATTTATATAAGTGATGAGCGAACCCAGTCATGGTATACATTAGAGCAAGACCAGAAGTTTCGGAGATTTGTAAAGACATGAAAACTATTGAATAGGTACCTATTATCCAGATGGATTGGTGGCAGAATGATAAAAAATATAACGGAACCGGTCTCGAATCCGGCTTCGACAGTTTTCAAAAAACTATAGAATTTTAACGATATTTTTTAATAAAATATGCATAGTTTTTTTTTACATTTTTTATGTCTGTTGAAATTTGAAAAAAAAAAACGTAATAAATCCTTGTTGTAGAAAACATCAGGTGATGGGTCTTAAAGATGGAAGGTAGTGGACTGTATTTTAAACGATCTCACCGATGCTTCTTTATTAATATTGAATATGATGTCTCCTGTGTCAGTAAACCATATGCAAAATTTGACCACCTCTTGAATGATTTAAATGAGACTATTATGCTTGGAAAAGAAGGAGACGCTATCTTGCTGATCGGAGGAGGAAGCAAGGATCGATTTGATAAGAGAATTATGGCAACAGAAAACCTCATTAAAAGGACGAAAGAAAAAAAAATAAAACTATATATATCTACTATCCAATATGTGGGAAACGAGAGGATGAATGAAAAAATCTACAGAACCAACAGCAAACTATTTGACGCAACTATAAACCTTAAACATGGAAAAATGATAGAATTAAATGACAGAACTACATCATTATTAGATAAAATATTATTTAGTTTAAGATGCACAACATGTACTGTAGAAAATGTAACGAACATTATTATTCAATGTGAGACACATGAAACAGCCATGGAAAGGCAGGAGCTAAATGGGGCTGAACCTATTGTTTATAGTTTGTCCAATGACCTGATAGCCAAGAACTCGGCCAATCAGACTGTTTCGAATAATTTAAACTAGTTCATAAGACATTAGAGGAGGTCTCTAGCATGCATTTTTTAAATAGTGAAAAAAAGAAACGTACTAATTCTAATAAAATTATCACTTTGTTAAATCAGAATATCGAAGGTTTAGAAAATAAGGTGTTGGAGTTGGAATTATTCATGAGTTCAAATAATATTGACATAATTTGCATTACTGAACATTGGCTAAAGCACCATGAACTCATATTTAATTTCAGTAATCACAAAATTGGTAGTTCTTACTGCCGAGTAAATTTCATAAGGGGTGGCTCAATGATACTGTTGAATAAACAAATTACATTTAAGGATCGAATCGATATTGTTAATCATTCTGTTGAAAGAGAAATTGAACTAGCCTGTGTAGAATTAGAGCAGTTAATAATTATATGCATCTACAGCCCACCATGTGCTAAATATTCTAATTTTGAAGACGTTATGGAAGAAATTTTATATAAATTATCGAAATCCAATAAACAAATCATAGCATGTGGAGATTTTAATATTGATTTATTGATGGAAAACTCATTAAGCGATAGGATAACTAATTTGTTTAACTCATTTAACCTAAAACCTTTGTTTATGGAGCCTACTAGAATAACGGAAACTACAGCTACATGTATAGACAATATATTTACAGATGTACGTATCATAAATAAGAGTGTAATTAGTAACATTACATCTGATCACCTTGGAGAAATGGTCAAGATTGAAACACATTGTAAAACAAGTAAAAAAAGAAGAATTACCTTTGTACCAGTGACTGTTGGTCGAGTGGAAAAAATAAAAACGGCCCTTATTTCTGAATTACCTATTTCTTATGGTGATAATAACCCAAACTATTTATATAATATGTTTTTTGCTAAATTTAATAATGTGTTTAATTCAATATTTACATCCAAAACGATTACAGTATCCGACAAAGCAACATTTAGTGAATGGGCAACAGCGGGAATACATAAAAGTAGATTAAAACTATACGAACTTTATAGTGAGAAACAATATAATTTTAGTGAAAAGTTTAATAATAAAGTTAAAAAGTATTCCAAAATCTTTAAAAAAGTCTGCTTGGAAGCTAAATCTCGTTACCTGAGAAATAAAATTGCAAAAAGTAATGATAAAATAAAAGCTACTTGGAATATAATAAATTGTGAGACTGGAACTGTTAAAAATGATAACAAAAACGAATTTAACTTAAAAATAGGAAATGTTAGCATTACTCAAAACGATGTCGTAGCCAAAGCTTTTGAAACGTTCTTTACTGACATTCCGGTTTCTACAACAAAGTCATTAAATTCATCGCATGTTATGGCAGAAACATTGTTGAAGAATAATGTACCAGCATGTAATGAACAATTTTATTTTAAACATGTCAGTAGTACTGATATTGTAAAATCCTTTAAACTTATAAAAGTAAAAAAGACTTCGGATCTCTGGGACATCTCTGTAAACATTATCAAACCTATAATTGACATTATTGCGCCTGAACTAGCTTTGATATTTAATAAATGTGTTGAGTGTGGTGTGTTCCCAAACCTAATGAAATTGAGTAAAATAACTCCACTTTTCAAATCGGGTAGTAGTTCTGACCCAACAAACTTTAGACCAATATCAGTGCTACCGACCTTTAGTAAAATCTTTGAAAGGATTATTCTTGCACAGTTACAAAGTCATTTTCATAAAAATAATCTACTACATAATAAACAATTTGGTTTCACGAGAGGTCGCTCAACGACTGACGCCAGTGTTAACTTGGTGTCGCATATCTTCGGGGCCTGGGAGGAATCACATGATGCATTGGGAGTCTTTTGTGATTTGTCTAAGGCGTTTGACTGCGTACACCATGAAACACTTATTAAGAAATTAAGTCACTACGGCATCGGAGGTGTTGCACTAGATCTTCTCGCATCTTACTTGTGTGATCGAAAACAACAAGTTAACGTGAACGGAAATCTTTCTCCGGGATCTTTAGTTACTATGGGTGTACCTCAAGGTTCAATTTTGGGTCCATTCTTATTTCTTATATATATAAATGATCTTCCTCAATTAATGAAGGATGACCAAGAGATTGTATTGTTTGCAGATGACACATCACTTTTATTTAAATTAAAAAGAAAAATGACTGATTTTGACGATGTGAACAACACATTATCTAAAATAGTTGACTGGTTTAATATTAACAACTTATTACTTAACCAAAAAAAGACCAAATGTATAAGATTTGTTTTACCAAATGTTAAGGAAGTTGGAGCTAATGTAGTGGTTAAGAATGAAAATCTGGAACTTGTCGATAACACTGTTTTTTTAGGAATGACATTAGATAAAAAACTTCAATGGGGTCTCCATATAAGTAAATTGTCGAGGAGACTTAGTTCTGCGGCGTACGCGGTCAAAAAGATACGTCTTATCACGGACGTAGATACTGCAAGACTGGTATACTTCAGCTACTTCCATAGTGTTATGTCATATGGCATATTGCTGTGGGGAAGTGCTGCAGATATAGATACTATATTTGTGTTGCAGAAGAGGGCTGTCCGCGCGGTTTACAATATGAGTCCTAGAGATTCTCTTAAAAGTAAATTTAAAGAAATCAATATAATGACTTTGCCTTGCCAATATATTTACGAAAACATTATGTATGCACATAAAAACTTAAAAGTGTATAAAAAAAATTATGATAATCATAATTATAATACCAGAAGTAGGAATAAACTCGTTGTTCCCACAACTAGGCTACATAAAGTTAATAAATCATTCATAGGTCAGACCGTACGTTTTTATAATAAATTACCAAGTGACGTGGTTGAGTTATCATTTTCAAAATTCAAGAATTATGTTAAACAAAAGCTTCTTAAGAAAGCCTATTATAATATATCAGAATATTTGGAAGATAGTAAGCCATGGGAGTGAATTTGCTCAAGCGTCATCAGGACGACTTTAATATATTTTGTGTTTGTATTATTTTATTATGAAATGTATGTATAGCTTTGCCCATTCACTGCCTTCTGATAATGTTGTTTACTTTTTATTATGTCTTTCACAAGATGCCAATCGAAACTCTTTACATTCCGATTGGCGTCGATTAATTCTTTACTCAATTGTGAAAAGTAAATTTACTCAAGCGTCATCAGGACGACTTTAATATATTTTGTGTTTATAATATTTTATTATGAAATGTATGAATAGCTTTGCCCATTCACTGCCTTCTGATAATGTTGTTTACTTTTCTTGTGTTTTTGACAAGATGCCAATCGAAACTCTTTACATTCCGATTGGCGTCGATTAATTGTTTATTTCATTTAATTTTATATGTCATGTTTTTTTTCCTTTTCTGCTGATGTATTTGTGACATTGTGATGTATTTTGATAATTTCTCGTGATATAATGTATTTTGATATATGCTGATAATATCTATTTTTTGATAATGCAATTGACGAGAACAAGCGCTTATCTCAAGCCTATGTTTTATAATATAACAATAAACAATAAACAATTCCTGGCTCACTGATTATTTTTTCTGTGCACACATCCACACGCAGTGGTCTTCATACTTGTCACAGATAATATGGAAGTAATCTTTCAGTATACTTCAGATGTGTCACTCAATACATAGAAGCTGTAACCGGATAATCATAAGGTTTCTCGCATCTCCGCTATAGGGGCAATGAATATGCGACCGGTCCACGGCAAATTTAAATTTACATTTTAAAATGTTTCCAGCTTAGAGGAATGGATTCAAGGATAACTTAAATAAAAAATAACCATTTTTCAATCATTATTTATTAAAAAAAACACATGTGATGGATTTTATTTGCAATAATTCAAAAATCATGCCATAATTCATAAAATACATTGTTCTAAATAAAATGTGCATTGTAGATTATTAGGTTTTTTTAAATTTATTTTCCACAAAGAAAGATTTAATACTGATTTTCGGAAAACTATATAACTTCACTTCGCCGTATTTCACTTGACAATTTATTCAAAACAACAAAACTTGTCAGCCATCTTGCGAAGATAATCGAAAAACACAAAAAGCTGGCAATAGATTAACACCATCACCATCACATGGCGTGATAGTGTGAATGTAGATGAACACCGAAAACAACAAGAATTTTACAAAATCACACGTGTTATATTTATTATCTGGTTTACTTCAAGATTTTAAAGGATCAAAATGTTTCGCGTCACAACAAACAACAAACAACAAAACACAACTGAAGTATGCTGAAGGTCTGAAAATTTTACATTGCATTTTCAAAAATACCAACATAAAAAAAAATAAATAGCGCCACCTTTGGAGATGTAAGCGTAAAGTAAAACCAGTGCTACCAATAGAGTGCCACCGGCGTGATACTTGTACTGATCCTTTTTTAGCTTGACACTTATTGTCACCCAAAATTATTTTGACAAGTGACAATTCTCATACATCGGTGAGGGGACAATGGCATGGAAAGGATTCAAAGGAAATATGCTTCTACACTTGTTTTTCAACACATTTTTCTGAAAACTAAATTTCTATTCGAAACTATTATTTATACTAGCTCATGACTTTAAACAACATAAATTTCACATTTTGAATCAAAAAGGAAAAAGTTATTTCATATTATGTGTCACATCACATAAATATTGCTTCTCTGGACTAGAGACAATCATTATTTGAAACATAGTGTGTAAGGAATTTTTATAAATAGGACAATTTCTAAAAAATATATATTTAAAGAAAACAAAAATTAGTTCTTTTACAATATATTTTATTACAACAATATATTCTTATTTATTTATGACAACATCAAAATGTTATGTGTAAGAAATTTATGTAAAAAGGAATATTTATTCTTCAATAAAATATATAATTATTGAAACAATAATTGGTACTTACATTACAATACATTTTTTGACAAATATATTGTAATGTAATTCTTATTTGTTTATGAATCAAATAAAAAAAATGCATGAATTTATATTAAAAGAACAATTTCTTCAAATAAATTGGGTGTATAATTTTTTTATAAAAAGGGTAATTTCTTAAAAAAAAACAACAATAATTATGACATTACAATCTATTTTTTACAACAATCCATTTATAAATCAACTTCAATTGTGTGTAAATCAACAAAAAAATGTGTGTATGGTATTATTTTTAAAATGAAAATTTCATCTTCAAAAAAAAAATATTTATTTAAAGAAAAAATAATCAGTACATAACAGGATAACAGAATATTTTTTACAACATTAGATTCTAATTTATTTATGAATCAAATTCAAAAGGTTGCTATTAAATATTTTTTATAAAAAGGTCAATTTCTTCGAATTGTGTGTGCATGAAATTTATAAAAAATTAAATTAAAAAAAAATATATAAGTATATTTAAAGAATACAATAATAAGCAATATAACAACGTATTTTTTTCCAATAATATGTACCTATATTCTTATTTATTTGTGACTCAACTTCAAAAAAGAATGTTATTTATTATACCTATTTTGTGTTTGTAGGTATGAAACTCATAAAAAAACCTCAGAAAGAAATTAAAATACAATATCATACGCAATTCTTGTATTGAACATTAATAAATTTATATCCAAATTTATATCCAAAATACAGTCAATTAATTGACAAAGACATCAAATAATGTTTTATGACATTAACGTCAATCATTATGTGATATTAATTAACATTTAGTCACTGAGTAATGTTAGCTACATACTATAGTGTGGATAATATAAATTACTAGTATGTAATCATAAGACGATTAACACATTAGAGTTTCTTACTGCATGTAATGGCTGAACAATTAAATACATTGACGTTTATATACGATATTGTTATACAAGAAGTACCTGTACCAGCTGATATTACAAACGGTAATAGGTCGTAAGCTCTGCAGACGCCTGATTAAAACGAGAGGGTTGTGGCCAACGCTAAATTACACTACCAAGTCACTCCACAAAGTTTCAAATTTTGTATGGCAAATTTTCAGCATTTTCACGAAATGAGTTTGTTATATTATTTATGATTAAAATATTCAATTATGGAACTTGATAATTCTTCAATTTCATTTTATGAAAGTGATATGACATTTTAGCAATTTGAGAATAGTAAGATTAAATTTAAACTTTCCTGAGCTTGGGGTCACTTTGAAATATTTGACATTACAAAAAAATTGAACCACTGATCAGATGTTCTTCAAAATCTAATTGGGTCTAAGAGAGTATCAGAATCGAATGAGAACAATCTAAAATATAATTTTAGTCTATAATTTTTTGTTTTTTTAAATTTTATTTTCATAAAAGTTTTACATCACAATAATTGGGATCTCACAAGCCTACAAGCTATCAGTGATTTTCCCATACAAAAAGGTCAAGTACATATTATTACATTCCTTAAGTTACAGTATTAAAATTATAATAAAGTAATTGACAAAGTAGAATAAACACGCTGTACATAGCACATAGTACACAGCACACATTCCTACATACATTGTGATGAAAATTTCAGAATGCAATATCAGAATGACACTAGTTGATCTGCAATAAAAAATATCCTTAAAAATTGCAATTGCGAAATCATAACTCCCCACTATATACTCTTGGGATAGTGAGGAGTAAAAAAAGTTAAAAACATCGTCAAAACATCATGTAAAGGCAGATATCACGAATTAAAATAGTAAGTACCGATTTTATTGTTTGAATTTAATAATCTTTCCGATATATTCTTCTAAATTAAGCAAATGCTTATGCTATTGGTGAACCAAATCAGTCGAGGTATGGATAGGAACTCTCGTCCACTGGTTTACTGACCCATGGTAGCCGCTCACCGTCACGCCATGTCCCTTACGGGGTAAGCAGAGAGAACCGAGCGCCATACTCTTCTATTTTTGCACACACTCCTGTCTTCCTTTACATCCATAAATCATCTCATACATGCTCGTCCAATGTTCAAGCCCCTTATGTCTCCTTCTATCTATAGTTATTAATGCTTAACATTTAAAAACACCCACATTTGCGTATTTTCTTAAATTTCTTTTGAAAACTATAATTTTAATACAGGCCATAGGTTATACATAAACTTAACAATGTAACATAGATATGTTCCCAGAAAAGTAAAAAACACATCTGATAGCGACAATGCAGATAGTTTTTTTTCTTATATGAGGTTAAACTTGAAGTTAACTTGCAATTTTTGTAAATGATATTGGTAAACCCGTCACCAATGACGGTTTTTATTCATTCATACATTATTTATGAATTTATCTATTTCTTTTATGGCCGTTTACATTACGATTATAAATAGGTACCAAAATTGTCGTAGTTCAAAGATTGACTGTTCGGATGAGCTTAGAACTGAGAAATCTATGCCACAGTGACTGACATCTGGGGGATCTCTCATGTGACGGAGAGAAGATGAAAATGTAAGGTTATGTAAGGCAAAGATTTTTCATAAATTGCACCTCGCATATATACCAAACTGCCATCGGCACTTTAGTGTTAAAAAATTCTAAATATTAGGAACTAAGTGGCTACTTCAAAACTTCAAAACTTCTTTTGTAGACTTCAAAAGCAAATTAATGTTTCAACAATAATAATTTATAAAGTTATTATTTTTTTATTATTATTTATTTATTTATTTATTTGTTTGTTTGTTTATTTATTCATTTATTAATAAATTAATTAATGTATTTATTTATTTGTTTGTTTATTTATTTATTTATTTATTTATTATTTAATATTTATTTATTTATTTATTAATTAATTAATTTATTTATTTATTTATTATTTATTTATTTACTTTTTTATTTATTAATTTATTTACTTATTTATTTATTTATTTATTTATTATTTACTATTTATTTATTTATTTATTATTAACTATTTATTTATTTATTTATTTATTTATTTATTTATTTATTATTTATTTATTTACTTTTTTATTTATTTATTTATTAATTTATTTACTTATTTATTTATTTATTATTTACTATTTATTTATTTATTTATTAATTAATTTATTTATTTATTTATTTATTATTTATTAATTTACTTTTTTATTTATTTATTTATTAATTTATTTACTTAATTATTTATTTATTTATTTATTATTTACTATTTATTTATTTATTTAAGTATTTATTTATTTATTTATTTACTATTTATTTATTTATTTATTTATTTATTTATTTATTAATTAATTTATTTATTTATTTATTATTTATTTATTTACTTTTTTATTTATTTATTTATTAATTTATTTACTTATTTATTTATTTATTATTTACTATTTATTTATTTATTTATTTATTTATTAATTAATTAATTTATTTATTTATTTATTATTTATTTATTTACTTTTTTATTTATTTATTTATTAATTTATTTACTTATTTATTTATTTATTTATTTATTTATTTATTTATTTATTTATTTATTTATTTATTAATTTATTTATTTATTTATTATTTATTTATTTACTTTTTTATTATTTATTTATTAATTTATTTACTTATATATTTATTTATTTATTTATTTATTATTTACTATTTATTTATTTATTTATTTATTTATTTATTTATTAATTAATTAATTAATTTATTTATTTATTATTTATTTATTTACTTTTTTATTTATTTATTTATTAATTTATTTACTTATTTATATATTTATTTTTTTATTTATTTATTTTTTTTTTTTATTTACTTATTTTTTATTTATTTATTTATTTCAGGGACAAATACAGTCTTATTAGATAAACAGAGAAAATACACTTTGAAATGAAAAAAAAAACAAATCAATTACTTTTGTCCACAATTGATGTACCTACATTAAATAATCATAGAAGTATTTACCTATAACACAACAAAAAATAAATTTAAATACACTTAAAATTATTGCATATTCAATTATTAATGTGTAATAATTAAACAATTATTCTTGTGCAACCAGGTCAATTTATCCAAATTCGCGCGCGTTGGTACAGTTTATTTGTTCTGTTTATTTGACTGTTTTAGCTGTTGATAGAAAACTTCGGTTTCCGTCAAACCATCGGCTAATTTTGGCCGAAGGTTGCCGAAGCCGAATCCGAAGGTTCGTTCCGACACTACTATTATAGTAATTATACAATAAAAAAATTGGTCACAGAGCAATATTTCATGACAAATTGTTAAGAAATAATCAAACACCAGCTAATTGTGATGATAAGTAAACACGAACACACTTTGTTACTTTTTGTTCAAAATGAGAATTTAGCAGAGCAAAAAATATGCACCTTTGATCAAATACACAATAGAAAATTTGCATAATTTTTTACCCTAAAATAAATGAGGTAATTATCACGCAGTAAGCTCATGTAGAAGCAATAGCTAACGATTTTTTTGCAATTATTATCATGAAAGTAATAAATCATGTCTTGATTCACAAAGAAAAATAATCAAAAACACTTGTGTTATAGTTGCATTGCAAGCAAGCAAGATTTCAGTCAAAAGGGTCTGAGCAAGATTTAAATATACCTTTATAAAATATACCTTTTTAAAAAATAATACCACGCTTATTATATCACCTACCACCTCGGAACAGATGCTTAGTGACGTCGTACAAACCAACCTAATTTATGTTTTAAATTTCTTTTAACGAATTTTAACGATGGGTGGTGGCAGAGCGGTTAGTTTGCTGGGTTAGTAATCCAGTGGTATCGAGTTCGAATGTTTCCACGACTGATTTCGCACAAGATTTTCTTTTTAGTTTATGGAATATGTATGGGGATTTATATGTTAATTTTGCAAGCACATATTCATACTTATTAATAAAATAGTATTTGTAATAAAAAATAAATTATATCTTTGTGTAATTTATGTATGTAATTTAGTATGAACTCTTGTAATTTTATTATGTTGTGTGCATCCATAATTGGACACCCAGTACACTCATAATAATAATAATAATAACCAATATTATTTTTTTTATGAACAATGTAAGCTGGATGTCTGTCGATGTACCCTTATAAATAAATTTATCAATAATACACAAAAAACTTTAACTTTTTAGTTTTGATCCAAACAATCTTAAATCTAATATAAAAATGTCAGTTTTGATACAAATAACGTTTAATTATGGTTACATAAGTAATGCATACAAAGCGAAGGCGTTGAATGTAGGTAAATGGATGCATCTTTACATGTTGAATTATTTTCATGAATCGTACACATAAATCTTCGGAAGCTTTCTAGTTGTTTGATGCTGCAATTATTGGTGCATCACGCTTCTTTGCTGTAATATCTTTACCTTAGAATAATCCTCCCACTTCAAACTGTTTTCTTAAATGTGTTCAATTATATACGACCTATGAAGTAAGACAATCTTATTCTTGGTTCGCGTCGTAATCTGCACATATCAAAACCTAAAGTAAACACTGTCAAATAAATAACCCTAGATTATGATGTTACATTTAAGCAAAATGCTCTAAAGGATTGACTACTTATTCAATATGTCTCAATTTAATAAACATAGGTATATGGTTAGACCAAGGTAGGAGTTAGTAAACTTTTTGGTTAAAATGTCTTACAGTGATTAAAAAAATATTATTTAAAAGCTGATTTTATGGGCTTATTAAGTTTATTAGATACATCAGGCAGGTGACTCATTTTAGCCCAAAATCCTGTTTATTTTTGGATCCGGGGATAAGCCCGACAACGAAGGAGTTTAAACACTAATCTACAAATCGATAATCTAAAAAAAGAGCATTTAACTTTTTCTTGTGCTTTTTCTTGAACTTTTTCTTGTGCTAGTGGCGAATTTATTGTATCTATTTATAACTTAACTTAGTTGCATTGTTGGGACGGGAGACTTTAGCCATGACTGGCGGGCTTCCACGTTTTTTGTTGGACTCTTACGGCCCGTTCCCACTTGTCGTGTGTTAGGTCCGACAAAATATCGGGTGATTTAGTGCCAATACATTTTAAATGAAGCTGTTCCCACTTGTCGTTATCATAAAAAAGTGTGAACAGCTCCATTTAAAATGTATTGCTACTAGATCACCCGACATTTTGTCGGACCTAACACACGACTGATAGTAGTTCCTTGTTTTTCTGGCTTACTAGTTTTTTCAGTCCTGAGAAGCCCTAATCGTGTGATATATTTTTAATAAATACTTTTATTTTCTTCGCTCGAAATCGAACATGCAATTTCAATTGTGCCTTAGCAGCCGACAGCCCAAAAAGATATAATGTTTGGTAATTGTGTAAAAGTTTTGAGTTGGTGTCTCCCTGTGTCCAGTATCGGTGTCACTGTATCCAGTATCAATATCATCTGTCTCTGCCTCCTTTCAATTTCTCTTAATTTTGGGACTACTTTGAACGCTACTTTGATAGTCATATTGAAAGATAAAAATCAGAATGATGCCCAGGTATCTGTCTATTTTAAACATGCACTAAAGTTTGGTTTTCTCTGAATTTTTCATCAGACAGTCAATATTTATTGATTACTATTTAATATTTGCACGCTTTACATCATCGTCGAACCCGTTATATTTGTAATTTCACAATAAATAATGTAAAGATCAGCCCTTGAAGTTTCAAATTCGTCATGAGACCGTCACGACTTGAGAATATATTATGTGGATTTAATAATTTTGTATCAATTTTGATGTCAGACAAATTGTATTTTATTGGTTTTGATTATTTAGAAACAAGTGTCTTGCTACAAATACTCGTCACAATTTACCATTCTGCAAGTGCCTTCTAATTAATAAATCAATTTTCATTGCTTTTATATGTATTTATTGCGTAAAATATGTACCAAGAATTTTTTTTCGGGTAGACGTAGAAGAATGGTTATATATGAAATATGCAAGTAAAGACACGTACATTGTTAATGAACTGTCATGGCTGGCCTTAATATACAATTGATACACTCGAATATCGGAAACAAAATAAAAATAGTCTTATTGGGCCCTGTGAGGCTTTTCCAACGTTGGGAGTCACTTCCGCGAAGGCTTCTTTGTTTTTCGTTTCACAAACAAACGGAACAACTCCTCCACCGATCTTATTCCAGCCAGTCTCTTAATGTCACCTAAAATGTCTTTCTTCGACCAAGACCACGTTGATCTTATAATTTTTCCATCAACTATGAGTTTTTAAAGGCAATTTATCCTGCAAAGAAATCTTTGTGATCTTCTTCGCCGTATCCAGAATCTAGAACCACTGCCTGATATTTTTATGCCACGATATTGTTTTACGCCCCATAGAGTCAGGAGATGCAAAGCAGTATATTTTAGCCTCATTAATTTATATTTTTAATAAATAAAAATAAAAACACTTGTTTAAAATTAATTCCACTATTTATTTGAGGGCTACAACCTACGACCGGTTTCGTGCTAAGCACATTTTCAAGTAGTGAAAATGTGCTTAGCACGAACTACTTGAAAATGTGCTTAGCACGAAACCGGTCGTAGGTTGTAGTCCTCAAATAAATAGTGGAATTAATTTTAAACAAGTGTTTTTATTTTTATTTATTAAAAATATAAATTAATTTAAATGGAATTCCATCAAGAACTGACGATCAAAAAGTTAAATCTAATTTTAGCCTCATATTCCGTGGTTTTAGACATGCTTTGTGATCACCTATTTTTTTTTTTACATAAAATGAATATGTCCTTGTTGAACAAGTACATATACATCTTCCTACGTTCCCTAAAATAAGCATAAATGCTTGTGCTATAGGTGAACGAAATCGGTCGAGGCAGGATTCGAACTCGCGACTACTGGATTACTAACCCAATGCGCTAACCGCTCTGCCACCGACCACCTATATTAATTATACTATCATATATCATAGTTGGAGCAGCTAATTAGCTACTTCCACCACCACCCGCTCTACATATGGGGACCTTAAACGGCCCCTTCACATAACGCTATGTGAAAAAAAATGCATTGCATGAAAAGTAGTTCATATGGAGTCCTCTAGAATAGCGATCTCGGCACCTTGGTGAAAAGAATCGAAGAATGTAAACAGAAGATTCATATGTACATGTGGACTGTCATTGACTTCAGATCTTTTTAAATGACCAAGATCTCTGTAAAAATAATCTAAATGGGACTCAACAAATAGTACAGACCAGCTTGAAGCCTTTAAAATTGCTCTTCGAGATTTTTCACAAGATTCGCATGACCAATAGGCCCTCGAAGAGGCCCACGGACAGCAACGAGGAGCTCCGATCTATAAGAGGACACCATTGGGTAGCAACAAACCCACAGGATATGTACCAGCTTGAAGAAGCTTATATTTATCGACACACACGATGAGACTTACTTATGTACTTTCCTTTTTATATGGTTTATTAGATCTTAAAGTCTCGGTTCCAGCGTTGAGAGCCAATTTACCGCATCTGATTTGGCGTGGAGTTGTCAGTCTTGCAAAACGTGTTTCACCGACTGCTCAGCTCCACATTCACAGTCAGGATTATCAGGATGTGACCCAAATAAAAGAATTACAGATATTATTTTCCAGTATATGGCAACTTGTTCTTCGGGCGTATTATTGAATCATTTGACATAGTACTTACATAATCAACATCTTTATTATTTTTCAATCATTTTCTGCAGTCGTTGGCTCTGCTTTTTATTAAAGTGCAAAATTAATTTCGTATTTGAGTTTAAATATTCAACCCAACTGCCATCTGTGTTTTACCAGATCAATCACATGGGTATAAATTATATAGATTTTGCATTGTGTATGGATCAATGTGAAAAAGTTATAAGCCTGTTCGTATTGTTAATTATATTATGACCCATGAAACAGTTCTTGTATGAAATTCCACATAATACATCTAATTCAAATATGTTATTAAATTTATTATAACATCTATGCAAATTATAGTTCATTATTTTAATGCATGAGCTATTCGTAAAATCTAGTTGAATAAGGACTAGTTCAATAATATTTTAGATATATCAAAATATTACGGTATTCATACTACAAACTATTTCGATTAAATTTAATATTATATATGTAGTCAGTGGTTTAAAATTTGTATGAATATTATTATTTTCTTTTGTTTTCTATGTCAATTAAGTTTTATTTATTTATTATTATTTTTTTTTATTTATTTATTTATTTATTTATTTATTAATTGATTTATCTATTTATCTATTTATTTATTTATTTATTTATTTATTTATTTATGCATTTATTTATTTATTTATTTATTTATTAATTTATTTATTTATTTATTTATTTATTTATTTTTTATTTTTTTTATTTATTTATTTATTAATTGATTTATCTATTTATCTATTTATTTATTTATTTATTTATTTGTTTATTTTTTTATTTATTTATTTATTTATTTATTAATTGATTTATCTATTTATTTATTTATTTATTTATTTATTTATTTATTTATTTATTTATTTATTTGAATCTTTTTGTACATATAAATAGTACACTGGCGGGCTTATTGTCCAATGGCAATTTCTTCCAATCAACCAGAGCAAATGTTAATTATACAAAACAATGTGTACTATGGCAATAAGTTAATCACATTACAAAATAAATAATGATAGTAGAAGAAAAGTAAAAAAAAACAAAGAAGATAGCATATAAAAACAATTCATAGCAATGATAGGAAAACTAAAGGATAAGGAAAGGAATAGGACAGGAAGATGTAATCAGGTGTTGTTCTTGAAGATGTTTAATGAGATGTTTTCTAAGCAACCAAAAAATTTGATTGTTTATTTTTATTTTATATTACTTCTCGGGCAACTAACTGGTTCTATGTTAAATATTAATTTAACACGCACCCAATTACAAGCTGTCACATTCTGGAGACTTTCGATATTAATCGTCTCACAGATCCATACTAAAAAATAATTCAAAACTGTGTCTCCACCGGGAATCGTATCCGGGACCTTTGAATCATCAGTCAAATACCTAACCAACTGAGCCACGAAGGCCGACATATTATGTAGTTTAGTCCAAAAATATATAGTTTTAGTCCCATATATAACTTAAAACAACATCCCAACATTCGTGTACTAAGCTAATTTTTCGTCTTTGTTTCTATATACAAATACTTCACTGACAATAAACTGTAATAAATGTATGGTGTAACTGAAAACATCATATTTTATTCATAGTAGCAGTGAATTATATTTTTAAAACCAATTAATCTTAAATATTTTGATTATTATGGACATCATAACATTTGTGATATTTTTTTTAGCTTCAATATTAAAAAGTTGTTCACCAGCTTTTAGACGATTACTCGGGAGATCACGTAAAAGATTTTATCAACCGTTGAACCGTTGAGCCGTTCAAAAGTGTATTTATCAAATTATATTTAAACAAAACTAATTACTTATAATATAAACTTAACGTAGTTTACACCACTTAACTATGAGTACTAACTTCTACCGGTTTCAAAAACTTTAAATGTTTTCTTCTTCAGGAAGACTTACGTACTTAAGTCTTCCTGAAGAAGAAAACATTTAAAGTTTTTGAAACCGGTAGAAGTTAGTACTCATAGTTAAGTGGTGTAAACTACGTTAAGTTTATATTATAAATAATTTATAATGTCGCCACAAAGTTATTTTCCTAACATTAACGATAAAACTAATTACTTTTATTTCAAAAATACAAGTATTTGACAACTCATGAAAACGAATAATACTTATAAAATGCAACACAACACTTTTGTTTTATCAAGTTGGTATTTATTTAGATAGGTATATTATGTTTCTTACGGAAATAACATATTTTATGTTGGCGACTATAATATTAAAATACTTCAAAGATATAATATTTCAGCATATTAAATAGGATTATTATTTTGTCGTGAGTGTATTAAATATGATGATAAATACTTCGACGCCTAAACAGTTATAATTTATATACATAAGTAATGGAAGATGTAAATTCAAATTTCTTGTTGTACTTATATTGTTTCAAAGCTTTCAACACCAAGAAAGTCAACACACGTATATAAATACAAGTATTTAAATCTTAATTTGAACAATTTGTAATTTGAGTAAGTTTTCTGTATAGGTACTAATTGTCTGCGTTTCAGTATACAAAGACCCCAAAAATTCAACTTCAGGACAAAATAAATGGATATCTTCATAATGATGTTGATACTACTTTGTGGCACATTTTCAAATTATAAATAAATAAAAATACATACAATAACTTTGTATAAACCACGAATTTTAAGTATTTACTGTCTAACGTTTTCAAAGCTAACCGCTTCTTCCTTCAGATTATAAGTTTGTCCGGTTTATACAAAGTTATTGTATGTTTCTTTGAAAAAAAAATATTGCTGTACTTGTATATGGTGCTGAATGCTGAGTGCTTAATAGGAAGGATGAAAAAGCGCTGTTGATCTTTGAACGAAAAGTGTTGAGAAAAATCTTTGGGCCTCTTTGTGAAAATGGAATATGGAGGATAAGGTACATCCATAAGCTGGGGTACCTTTACTGTGATCCTAACATAGTTAAATATATAAAAATACATCGACTTCAATAGTTAGGGCACGTTCAGCGAATGGAGGAAGGTCGAATCGCAAAGAAGATTCTTGACACACCACCGGAGGGAAGACGAGGTGTGGGGAGACCCAGGCTGAGGTGGATGGACGGCATACAGGAGGATCTAAAGAGGATTGGCGTGGCAAACTGGAGAGTGCAGGCGATGGACCGGTCTAAATGGCGAAAAATTCTGGAGGTGGCCAAGGCTCACAATGGGCTGTAGCGCCAATAATAATGATGAAACGTTCTTTGATAGAATAAAAACTCTATCGAAGTATAACTTCCGTTATTATAAATTATTATACCATAATTTATTGACATTGAAATTTACACAAATAATAATATTTTTGCACGAGATACATAGATAATCTTCCAAGCAATCATGGCAAAAATAATTTTGCATCACATTTTATCCAAGATACATCTTGATGTTGTGCGATTATAATTTTTTAAATAATTCTTCTTTTTCGTGTCTCGAAACTGTAACCTTTGACGTACACGTCTAAACAAAAATAATCACGCAACGCCCAAGGGCACAATGTGTTATCACCTAATAAATTTATATTGTGGCGTAGAAAATAATAGGTATATCGTAATTATTTAAGTTAATTGTGTTTCGATTGATGAAATTTTACGCTATGGAAATGTCCAGTTTATTTATCTACGTGTTAATGGGTAATATATGGCCAGAAGGGCCCCCGATAATCTCAAAAAGTGGTCGTAATGAGGTCGTGGAGGACAGAAGATTATAGAGGTTACTTACCGACCCGATGGAGTAATTTTTTAACTGTCCGCTACATTGAAAGGAGATATTTCGCAGTCTCCAACTCCACTCCATTCGGAACGTAATAAAGCTTCAAGCTACTGTCAGGCATATTTCATACCGCTGCTACCTAACAGTGTTGTTTATAAACGTGGTTCAAATATTGAACTATGGTTGAACAACAATTTGATCTCTTTTCTTATTTGTAAACATGGATCAAGAGTTGAATTGTGATTCAACTCAACTGTCAGATTGAATCGGCGAGAGGGGTAGTTTAACACTGGTTCAAATTGACATTTCACATTTTTTTTAAAAACATATAAAAAGCGATTCGATCTATTAGAATTTCTTATAGAAGCTCTGGATAGATGAGGATGGCGACGGATCTTGGAGGCAGCTAAGAGCCGTCAATAATGGTTGTAAGGCTATAGAGGAGTAGTAGTAGAATTTTCTATTGAAATTGGATTCAAATAAATATATGACAAAATATACAAAAACATCGAATGCCAAAAATTAAAAAGTTAGAGTTTGACAGAACTATCGTGGAACGCACGTGTCCCGTGCCGCGCATACTATTATGTGTTCATGACAACCAACTTAACAAAACTAAAGTCGGTGCTGTCGTATGAAATAGAGCTCAAAATTGAGATCAAAGGAGATCAATCGAGAACTGGGGTTCAAAAAATTTTATAAATAGGGTTTCAGTTAAACGTGGAATTAGACTTTGAACCGGGTTCAATTGAACGGTGATTCAACCACGATTCAAGGACAAGGAGATCAATCGAGAACTGGGGTTCAAAAAATTTTATAAATAGGGTTTCAGTTAAACGTGGAATTAGACTTTGAACCGGGTTCAATTGAACGGTGATTCAACCACGATTCAAGGAATTTTTATAAAAAGATAACATTGTAAGAGGCCCCCACCAGTCAAACTTGGATCAAGTATTGACAGTATGCTACTGGCGGGGGAATTCCCCCTGCCTCTTAGTACCGTGTTGGTGATTCAAAAATGAGCCTTCACCACATTTGATGCTTTGTTTAGCTCTACCCTCCATTACGGATTTAGGGGGTGCCACACCAGAATATGGTGACTCTTTAGCTGAATCTTTGCTACGTGGGGCGAGTTACCGTCGGCGGAGACATTAAAGTTCTTCAATAGGTTAGAATTGAAGAGGCCCCTATGGCTGCAACCTATCTCTATTCCCCAATAAGTCCGCTACAGGATCATTAATCATCGAAGCCCTTCGCCCTCTGCTTAAGACCTTGCTTAATGGTTGAGTGTAGCCATCATCTTCATTCATGAGACAAAGGAGGATGAAGAAATTGCTTTTTGCACCATGGTGCTAAGATTGCTAAATTTGAATGCTCCGTGAGGTTTTTTTTCTCTCATAAGCGGGTGGCGACGATGGAGTAGCGAAACAAATTTATAATATAAACCAATCGATGGCAGTCCATATGGGAAAAAAACTCATATTTAAAGTTGTCAGATGGAATAAAATGACCCAGTTTGAGGATTTATTAAGTCTGGAGAAAATCTAGATCGTAAACATATTTTCAAACGACATAATATTCTCTTTGGTGATCTTTTGCTTCAAAATTTTTCATACAGTTTGAATTAACCAAATATGTACATACGCGATTGAAACAAAAACAATTAAATAAAATAATAGAGAACATCCTTTAAGGGGGGGACTGCTGCCAACGTACCTATTTTTTCAATTTGAATTTGCGTCATTACTACAAAACGAATCATTTTGAAAAAAATAACCTAGTTAGTTTGGATATTAATAAATAAAAATATACCTTAATTTTTATTATGTTCTGTATATATTCTTGTAGGAAAATAATAAGCATACCCCAATTTTCGACATTAATCTTAAATTTCTAAAAAACTATAAGGTATAGAGCATTATATTTTTTTATAAATTAAAGAAGATCAAAATATCTGGAAAAATACGATGTAACGTTGCATTAATGCATCAGGTTATGTTAATTAACCAAAAAAAAATCATATTTCGCAATGGCGCTGAATGGAAAATAAATGTTTTTTAGGTTTATTTTCTAAACCTGAAGCATTAATGCAACGTCACATCGTATTTTTCTAGATATTTTTGTCTTCATTAATTTAAAAAAAAATATGTTGAACTACGCCTTATATTTTATTAAAAATATAAGATACACGTTGAAAATCGGGGTATGCCACTATTTTTCTACAAGAATTTATACAGAACATTATCAAAAAGTAAAGATATATTTTTCTTTATGAATACCCAAACTATCTAAATTATTTTTTTCAAAACGATTTGATAAGAAATAATGATGGTGTATCAAATTGAAAAATAGGGTTATCAAAATTCAAGTTCATATTCTTCAAAATTCTTCAATTTGATCAGAAATAGTTTAAATATGCATTGTCATTGGTTATATACAAGTGAAGTTAATAAATGGGTGTTGAAATAAGAACGAATCGGACCTAACACATCATAATAGTTATCTGTCAATTCTGTACGTGTCGAGTCATCGACGATGGCCGAAAATTATCTAAGGTGTCCAAAACTCGCCCTGTTTACGATAATCGAGAGATTCTTCGGTACGACTATTGACTGATTGATGTAATGCTAAAATAATTGGTTTTAATTTCGTGCATTGCAATGGGTTCACAGAATTGAAATCGTGATATATGGATACACATACATTAAGGTCAAATGAATTACCTACAAACATGTAATGGCCGCATTGCGAAATTATATCAAACTTACAATTTGGCACAGAGTTGATGGACGCAGAATCTTCAACAACATTGAGGCCGCCTCGTCGCTTTTTGACCACATTCGGTTAGAAATAATTATCAAAACACTTGTCTTCGTCGTGCATAACTTAAATTTACGTACAAGAAGCGGCTAATTTGGAGTTATGCCTAAGAATGGTGTAAAGTGTAAAGGAACCCATTGATGTTTTGTTTCGGACTTTAGTAATATATTTCAATTTAAAGAATATAACTGAATTTATAGTTTATAATTATTGAATTATTATCATATCTTTATACATCGTAGCTTTATTATCACTTCATCTTAATTTGATTCGTTAACTGATTCGAAATATTTAACATACGATGTCGATAACCATTTTGGTCTAAAAGAAGAATTCTCAATAATATCCATTTATGGCGAAAAAGACGTCGACACCATGATTAAAAATTCTTTATTCGCATTGATTAATAGTACCTCAATATTTTGTTAATTCTGTATAACCTTTGAATGAAAATATATTTATATTTTTTGATATCTTCAATTTGTAATTCTTTTTCGATATTTTTGTAGCAATGAAAAATAAAAATAGCTACATACGCAACTAAGATTTATTTATAAAATTACCTAACTAGTACATTTAACAACAAAATATAAGATTTAAACGATCCAATAAATTTAAAGAGAAAGTTGGCAATGTAAATGTTTCATAATATTTAGTCATCTTCAGTTATTGTATTTTGATGCATTTGACAGCAGAATTAAATGTGTTACTCTATTTTATAATAAACTATTTACTGACATCATTTTAATAATTTCCTTTATTGCTTCAATTTTGTATTCTTAGTAGGAACTGTTTGATTTTGGACATGTTATGTAATAAAATCATGAGGTTGATTGGATAGTGTTGACAGATGATATATTCCCGCTTTCGTGTATCAATATTTAAATCATCTTTTTAAATAATGGGCGTCCAATTCGATTATAATTAACAGGAATTCCGGTTGATTTTTATCCATTTTTTTATTATTAACATCCACAAACTGCCATACTTGAAAAAAAGTTTTAATAATTAGTATAAGAGCATGTGCAGATTACAGACTTTTTTGCCGATAGTTTGGTATGGATATTAATCAGTATGGAGATTAAGCAAGTGCGTAAATTACAGCGATTTGGTGTCGGCCGATCTGACATACAAACTAGCAAACATTCCGACTATCGACCAACTAAAAAGTCTATAGTGTGGGAGTGCCCTTATTAATATAATAAGTATCATGACATCTATAAAGTCAAATACAATCAGACTAAATTATCATTTTACAGATAGATCTGAATGCTTCTACATTATAATTATTTCTGGTTTCAATAATAAAGAATTTTCCGTATAGTATTTTTAAACTTGTAATTCTATCGGCCATTTTTCACGATTATGATTCTTTTTTAATTCTTTGTGAGTAAGTACAGACACCAAAGTCTTTGAAATTCTTTATTACACATTCTTCTTAGCCTTAAGTTGAGCGTTTATGGACTTGCTGATATCTTGAAAGTTTATAGTTCTGACGACGCTCATCAGTGAACGATGCCGATGAATAGCAATAGCGTTAGCGATAGAAAAATAGTGAAACATTCCTATGATATTTTACTGTGATATTTACAATAATTATGGAATTCTGTAAAGAAATGGCAGATTCAATAAATGAAAACGAGTGGGTTGTGGCCAACGCTATACTACTCACTATCAAGTCACTCCACAAAGTATTCAAATTTTGTATGGAAGATTTTCAGCATCTTCATGAAATGAGTTTGTTAAATTATTTTTGATTTAAATATTTTATTCTGTAAACTTGATTGCCTATTTAGCAATTTGAAAATAAAATATCAAATTTTATGCTTCCTAAGTTTAGGGTCACGTTGAAATATTTGACAGTAAATATAATGAGAAGCATTCATCGGGGGGGGGGGGGGGAAGTCCCGTAAACCAATGGAATCACCTAATATATTAATGGAATAGCGATTCAATACCTAATCGAATGAGTAGGTATTGAATCGCTAAAGTCGAACAAACACGCACATGGGACATAGTACACAGCATACATACAAAATAAATTGTGATGTATCTGTTTCAAAAATCAATCTCAGCATGATAATCTGCAATTAAAAAAAACTTTATTAATTACGAATTCATAACTACCCACTATTTCCATTGGGGAGGAGTAAAAAATATGTTTAAACTTTTATCTCAATAATCGTTAAAAACAAGATTTTTCCATAATTATTATAATATTATCATGACTTAACTATAAAAGTTAAGACTGGGTAATCATTCAAGTCATGATGCTACCATATTTTTGATATTAACAACAAACGTATTCATTTTATCTGAATGTCAGTCTTTATAAATCGCTTGATCTTTGCTTGTTTTTACAACAAATATTATTACTTCCATTTCGCGATCCAACAATTAATATTTATTTTATAATCAAATCAATTCATTTCAAAAGATGATGATTGACGGATTTGATTGCACATATTAATATTCTTTCGAATATATTTTGATAATGCATTTTAATACAGTCACGGCGTGATTGTATGTACGTGAGTCTGCCATAAAGAGGTCGTAATATAATTATTTTCATGCATTGATTAATAAAAAAAAACATATTGTCTTATTTATAGATTTTGATGTTGATTCAAAATCAACGCCAAGAAATATTATAATACGATAACATAATTTTGACTGAATAGTGACTTAGAGAAATAAAGCATGCGTTAAATTAGGTTTTATTTGGTATAATATATATTTATAAAAAATAATGTATGTTATCAAGTAGTGGTTTGATGTACGGTATGCGCTCCTTAACCGTTCGTCCGATCTCAATGAAACTTTAATGGTAATAAACTATAAGGCTGGTTTGTTTCAACAAAAGTATCAGTAATAGTATAGTTAAAATACTTTGATTTCATAAAATTGTTCAAAATTGTGTCGTTTGACGGCATTAGATTTTAATGAAACATCAAAAAGTATTGCACAATTTTATGAAATCAAAGTATTTTAACTATAGGTACTATTACTGATACTTTTGTTCGAGAAACACAGCCCAACTAAGCCGACTTTTCACATTAAATTGAATAGTAAAATTTTTATGGTATGTATATGGTAACATTACGTATAATTTGATAATAACATATATTATTTTTATTCTATTTATATTGCTTCTCGGGCAACTAACAGGTTCAATGACAAATATTAATTCAACACGCACCCAATAACAAGTTGCCACATTCTGGAGACTTACGATATTAATCGTCTCACAGATCCAGAGTGAAAACACAATTAAAAACTGTGTCTCCACCGGGAAAATCGAACCTGGGACCTTTGGCTGAGGAGTCAAATACCTAACCGACTGAGCCACGAAGGCCGACAAATTATATTATATTATTATACATATAAAGCTTCAAAAACAGAGTTGGTACTCAGGAAAATTAACTCATTTCAGATTACTTAATTTTTTGGTGCCTTTGTTAAATTAGTAGTCATTTTTTGCCATCTTTGTTTAAGTGTATCAAGGTCTGTGAATAACATCAAAAAATATTACTGACATTAACGTACTTAAGTACATCATATTGCAGTATGTAAAAAGTGAATATATGTACATTTTTATATTATTATCTTCTACTACACTGTCAGCAGCTATGACTCGAATTTTGTTGGACGAATAACTAACTCCGATGCTTGAGATCCCGGGTTTGTTTTCTTACCTGACTCAAAGGTTTATTTCAAATACTAGTTGCATGTAACACATGAGATCCATCTGTTGATGGCGATACGTACGATGAAGATACGTAACAAACTATTCTCTTTATTCAAATTATTGAATATTATACGATATTTTGTTTTCTATACAAAACATGTATGTTTTGTTTTCTATACAAAAGATGGAAGTCAGTCCTTTTCGCCTACCCCGAATATGTTAACAGATTAATAGTATGTGAGTCTCCGTAGATATTGTGTATACCTACTGATAAACACCAAATTAAGCTTTTACAAGAATTTATTGTGAAAAAAAGTTCGAGGTATACTGCCTACTCTTTTATATAAAAAATAAAATTATCTAGTTGGAGTTTTATGGCGTGTTTCAATATTTTTAATAATTTTGGAAATATAGGCAGTTCAAGACATATTTTTCGCAAATAATGTATTTTTCTTGATGAAAATAGTTTGAGAAATCATGGAAATTTTCATAAAAACATATTAGAGATATTGTTTTTGTCTAAAAAAAATATTAAAAAGAGGACACCCGTGTTCTGAGAGGAACTGAAATTGATTTCGTAGATAAACTGGAGCGTTGGGGTTTTTAAGACCTTGTATAGAAGTGTACAAATATAGAAGTGTGATAAAACTAAATTAATGATAGGTTCTGAAGCTCATAACTCATCTCCACAGATATTCACAGTCAGAAAATACAATTTTAAAGTGATAAAGGAGTTCATATACCTCGGTTCCACAGTGACCAGCGACAATGACACACGAGAAGAAGATAGAAGAAGAATTATGGCTGCTAATATAATATGCTTCTACGCCCTACAAAAGCAGCTATATGGTCATAACTGATAAGGAGAAACACAAAGATCCTCCTGTACAAAACACTCATCAAGCCGGTCCTCCTGTAGGATTTTGGAACCTGGGTGATGACTAAGTAAACTGAAGGATCCACAGCGGCTTTTGAGAGAAGGAACCTTCGAACGATCAATAAAAGAGAATAATGTTTGGCGGCGTCGAAGCAACTATGAGACCTATGGAGAGCCCGATGTGATCAGTTCCATCAAGATAGGGCGCTTAAGATGGGCTGGTCACATAATCCGAATGGACGACGAAAACCCCACAAAACGCCTCACACTTTCTGTGCCACAAGGTCGAAGGAGACCAGGAAGACCAAGGACTCGATGGGTGGACAATGGCAACGGATAGACGGGAATGGAAGAGACTCCTGGATTCAGCCAAGGCTCACCCAGGGCTGTCGAGCTTATGATCATGATGATTATTGTATAGAAGTGTGAGAAAGAAAAAAGACTTCTTCAAAGAGTCCATTTTTTTTATTTATATACCTAAATAATATATATCGAAATAATTATATATCGAAAGCATATATTTTGTAGGTAATAGCTACAAATATATAACCTTTTTGTTTTTTAATTGCACAAATCAGAAATAGTATCTCTTGGGATACTATTAATATTGGGATACTATTAGAAATAGTATCTATTGGTATATATTTAAAAGCATTTTATGATTAAGTATATATCAAATTCTGAAAAATACTGTACTGAACCGATAAATTGATGTATTCGGTCAACAATATGACCTTTATTGTTATTTTAGTGACTCATATGCAATATGTCATTGTTGCTAATAAATAATATGAACAATTTTTCAAAAATAATTTGCATAGCAATTTGGGTGTATCGTGAAGGTCTTTTATCTAAATTTTATTCATCCTTCATATAATAGGGAAAATAATGCAATGTACTATCTTTGTAATAATTACACATCAAACCTACGCTTACATATTTTAAACACTTAATAACACGTACGTGATAGTAAATTTAAATTGTATGACTCCAAGGTGGATTTAAATTATTGATGAAATTATATGTGATGAATCTTTCAATCGTTTTAAAATGAGCAGGAAGATTATTTGGAATTTGGATTTTTTATCATATTCCTCTTCTATTACCTTACAGATACAAGGTAAAGAGATATGTACACACCTATGCATTATACATAATTTTTAGCCGCTAATGATGCTTTTAGGGAGAATCGTAATCAATAAAAGCATATCTGCATTTTTTTATCATTACAGATTATTTAATTTGTCATTCCAGAATCATAATATTCTGATTTCAAGTACCTACTCTGGACGGTTTATAAACTTTAATCAAAGTTTATATGATTCAAAGCCAATCGATGGAATCGATGCCGACCACCGTGTAACTCGCCACTTGCGTAGGGTGCATGAAAGGGTTGATTATTATTATTGCGGAAGAAACAGTTGAAATTTAAAAAAAATGAAAAAAAAGGATAACCAAACCTTGCACTTAAAAAAAGGATAACCAAACCTTGTTATCAGTATTTTTTTTAAATAATTTATTTCAACATTATTTAATTCATACAAGATTCCACTACCATGGTTATCAATTGGTTTCTATATCATATAATGGTGGTTATTCTGAAATGACTACGATTGTATCGACATGAATCCAATCACAATAGTTGTTTTTGTTTGTCAAATCAATCGTCACGCAATAGTACACGTTTTGGTAATTCTGAACATGCAATTGCCTTGTCCATGGTCAAAAACAATCGTAATCGTAATCGTCTTCAGGAACTTCTATTTTATCTGTGCTTCACACTTCAGAACATTCGAACACCTGCGAATACCGTTGTTTACGCGCTTCAATCTTTACTATTTTATATAAATATCTACCATCTACTCATTAATAATGTCTAAAATGTTGATTAAAAATCTCGCCATATTTCGGTCAACTCTGTATACTTCAATAAATCTAATTTCAGGAATATCGAATGGGTTTGTCACGTCTCTCAAATTCCTTCTATAAATACCTACTATATGCATACCTGGAACAAAACCATAAATCAAAATTAAAACATCGATACTTCATTTTTAAAAGTTTTACAAATATGCTGTTAATGAATAAAAATCCTACTTACAATCTGTCATTTTCCTCTAAATATTCAACTAAAGCCAAAGCTGCATTTTCTTGTGCCATTTTAAGCGAATATCTAAATATTTGTCGAAGAAAAAGTCAAACCGAGTCAATCTGTAATCTAAACAACAGGCTTTGACCGCTTGTTTCAATATCAACAGTAAGTTTTTCAGTCAACAATTCCAACAGATGTGCGTTCAGAATAACCCACTGTCAAAAAAGTCGATAGCCGCCATTTTTGTATTGTGATAATCCCAGATGTCAATCGGTTTTGTCATTTCAGAATAACCACTAATAAATATCTTAAACTAAATAACAATGAAGAAATTTAGAATTTGGCATTACAATATAAAAATGTTATAAGAGATAGTACCTAATCAAAAACAACACAAGAAAAAACTTAAATATAATAGAGTAAAAATAAAAGGAAGGAAAAAACATTATTCCTTATAAAATAATTTTTACAGGATATTTTGATTTTATTATACGAATTTAATCCAATTAAGTCTGAGGGCAAGCTGTTAAAAATTGTTGGTATTGAAGACTGCAGTGTTCTTTCAAGCTAAACTTGATTTCTTTCAACTCAAGTTTAGCTATTTATAATTGTACAGATTGGCTGTGTGCGCAAAACATTTGGTTTGCGCACACAGCACACTATAGTTTGGTTACTTTTTACATGAAATTGCATTACTATTAACAAAAAAATTCTTTTGGTGTACAAAATAGCCAATAAATAAATGTCAGCCTTCGTAGCTCAGTTTTAGGTATCTGACTGCTGATCCACAGGTCCCAGGTTCGATTCCCGGTGGAGACACAGTTTTAAATTGTGTTTTTAGTCAGGATCTGTGAGACTCTTAATATTGTAAGTCTCCAGAATGTGGCAACTTGTTATTGGGTGTGTGTTAAATTGATATTTGACATAGTTTCTGTTAGTTGCCCGAGAAATAATGTAAAAAATATAGATAAAAAAAATGAGTTTTACAACCAATATTTTCTCCTCGCCATTGTTGAGGTAACTATTAGGTGTCAGCTTTATTTTAGATTCGATTACAAATGTATGAATATTGTACGATGACAAAATAACCCACTTGTTAATTGCATTCAGTAATAATGTTCCGTATTAAAAACATAATGGGTCGTACAGATTCTCATTGTGGAAGTTATCATATAGTTTTCATATGAAGACATCATTAATTCTCAAAGTTTATCGTATAATCTATACAATTCTTTGTCGACTTTTTATTGATGTGTGTTTAATGGCAATTAACCAGCGTTGTACTAAAAGTCAATCAAAAATAAATAAATAAAATTTTCAGGGTTCTTCTATTTTTATTCTTCATTTTTAATTTAATAATTTTTCTTTTTTTATTTGCCTGTTTTTGGTATATTTTTTTTTCTTGATATTTATTTTACTGTACTACATAATGTATGTATGTATTTTACTTCGTGGTTCATAAATCGATGCATTAATTATATAAGTATGTAAAAGCCCATATAGGGGGTTTAAAATAAAACAAATAAATAAATATTCCATCAGTGATACACAAATATTTACAAAAATAAAAATATGGAAAATTGTACCAGAATTTAAAGATAAAAACGCACAAAGTACGTTAATCGAGAAATAGTGTTTTTTATTTTCTATTTATTTTTAAAACCGATTTCAAAAAAGGAGGTGATCATCATCATCAATTCGACGTGATTATTTATTTTTCATGACGAGGATATGGTAAGTACTATGTTTTAGGTCCATATTTTTTTCAACGCAACGCACTGAAATATGCAAAAATGGACAGTTCGTGAAACGAATTTGAGAACTATAGATATGAATGTACGTTAGCTATAAGAATTACAAATTTACATCATTGTAATGAAGCATATTATCTCTTTTGTTTTGATGGATAAATATGCAAAAATAATCCATGAAACGATGAATTGAAGTGATGTAATGGGCGATATAAATGATACGATCCATTTAGGCAGATTTGACGACATCTTATGTATGATCTCATTCTTATGATAATATGTTACAGGTTTATTTTAAATTACGATACTATTCCATAAATAACAAAAAATGCATTATGGAATATGGTAACTCTTAAAAAAATCAAAAAAATAAACGAGGATCTGTTTTCAAAAATAATTTTATTTTTGACATTGACCTACCGGAAAATACCTTATCTAAAAGATCACTGGGGTTGCGCAGAACACAAATTTGTTTTTTTTTACTTGGTTGATAGTTAGGTACACATACAGCTTCCTTCTGCACTGAAATTTATTAAATTATGTTTTTTTCTTATTTTCTTTTATTTTTTTATTTATGAATAACTATTAATAACTACAAATAATAACACTCAATTGATATTAATACTATTACATAAATCCTCAAAAGAAATAGCAAATCAATGTTTAAATTACAAATAATTAAATAGTAAGTAATTTAAAGAATGCAAAAACGCACCGATCAAGCCTTCAATTGTAAATAATTTACCTACCCAACATATCTATCAGGATTAGGCTCTGAGGAGCCTTTATTTATGAAAATATAACAGATATATTTTTTCCTCTCAGTCCTGTGCAGTGTGCATCAAGATTGAGGTAAACGACAGTAGTAATGCCTCATGTATTTTAAGGTATATTAAAAATATTCTAAGCCTTTTTCTTCTCTTAGATTCTAAACCCTTAAAAGTCTTTTATCTCGGGAGTGGGTTGTCTCATGAGGCTGATTCCAACTTTCTCGTTTAGGGAGTATTTAAACTTCATAGAAGATATTTTTATATATTCTAAAAAATGGGTCCAGGAAAAGAAGAAGAAAGGTGATTAAATAAAAAAAAAATTAGAACTAAGACTATTTTTGTAAATAAATAAATTATTAAATCTTCTGATAGACTATCATCGTAAATAGTTTACTAAAAAAATGTGTTATGCAAGAAAATTGTAAAAAAAACAGTAAAATAACAAAATTGTAAAATGAATTTCAAACATTATGTCTTCATACAAGTTGCATATTACAGTGTTAGGTAGGTACACTATTTTTTTTACTTATCTTTGCCTAGAGTTTGTTAAAATGCAAAATCATTTAGATAGTTTTAATCGTACTATTGATTCAATTATGATATTATGTCACTTCCTAGTAACGTATGATAAACCTATAACGATATTATGAACCTTGTTTATAATCGCTGCTAAAGAATCTCAAAACTTTAAATATTTAGTGTGTAGGCAGATGTTAGATCATTGTGGAATAAACAAAGGTACTGCAGTTTTACGTACTTACATTACATTAGATCATCGTGAAGTATTCCTTGCTGGTACTTGAATTATTTAGGTATTAGATTATGATCTAATATGAAGAACTACTTTCAAGTAACTGTATAATATGTGCCTTGCCTTTGATGGAATAAGTAACCTATTTCATCATCTTTAACGTACGTGATTATTCTGGTGATAGTAGTTATCTCTAGGATTGATCTATTATAGTTATTTAAACTCAATGAGGAGAAAATCATGTCACTTGACATCCTATTGAACTTTTATTATTTATTTCCAACTAGGTATGTTTAGAAGTGGTTTGGATAAGTTAAAAAAATGAAAACAAAATTATGAATTTACAGTGTGTAAATCGTCCTCAAATTTACCATTCAAATGTTGTACAATCGATCGCATGTCCATACGTAGATTAAACAATATTACAAATAAAATGGTCATCTAATTTAAACTGATATTGTTATTGTCTTTTACATTTTTTTTCTGCTCAACCTTAGTATCCTATTTGAGAAAGAAATAAAAAGTTCACATTTTATTTTTTAAAATCTTTACATCGTGTATGTTATATACTCTTTAAATTTAAATAAACAAATACATAAATTAGGACATCTTTTTGTTATGTAATGATTACAATATATTTATGACCCAATATATGATATGAATATACGGATCAACAAAGAATAGATGCGTTTTTTTATTACATTGCAAAATTCTCGTTCATAGAATTTGCAAACGTAGTAACATCAACTAACTAGATCAACGCAGATCTAAGAAATTGGTTTAAGAAATGAGAATATTCTTTGCTGCGCTTATAATAACATACAAATTGTGTGAATGGATTAGATGCTTTATTTTATACTAAGAACCCAATTAAGATCAAATGACTCAGTAATTAATATGATTATATTAAAAAGGATTGCACTATATTATAATAAGAGCGGTTGAAACGTTTGATGCTCTCATTTCAGGTACAATATCAAATTAAGTACCTTTATATTTTTGTATTTTTTCTTTGTTTTGAAACGTCGCTGTTTTGACCTGGAAAAGATTTTTTAACATCTAGATTTGTATGTACCTACATATAAACACGGTGAATAGTAATGAGAAATATAAATTCAGAATGGGTAAGATCTTATTGTTGCCTGTTGTATTTTCGATTACCCGGCTATTACGGGAAAACGATTATAATAGAAAAGAGTGGAAGCACTATTCTAAGCCGATACTTCACAGTGTAAGATCTTTTTTATAAATATTGTATTTGGTTTTGAATACCAAAACTGCTTCGTTCATCACTAGTTGTACTAACACAAAAATGAGGCGATCGAAGATACAAAAAATGATTAAGTATACTTATAATAAAATTCTCCAGTGCATATCTTAGAAATGTATTCAATAAAAATGTACTATATCGATATGATCCAACATTAACAGCGTGAGAATATCTGTCCTTATCGTAATGAACATGTATAAAAAGACCGATTTATATGGAGAATATTATATATTATGGCAAAAAAGCCTAGGGAGATCAAGACAGCATCTTTAATCATTAGTAAACACACTACAATTTCAATTGATTTATATCTGCTATTGTAGCCGAATAAGTTAATCTTTTAATGAACATTATAATGTATTTTGTGTACTTTGTGATGTTTTCATATTGTATTTTAGATGTGTTATGATCGTGATTACGATAAACGGTGTTTGTTTTAAGATTTCACTCAAAAATAATATAGATAAGGAAATGTGCGCATCTATTACTACTTGAACTTAAAGTGAGTGGGCTGTTTTTAAAATATCCACCTAACTCGTTTCATGTAACACATGAAATCCAACTGTCAATGGCGACAGCACTTAAGTACAGTTGAAGAATATCTACCAAAATATAAACCCTTAAATCTAAATTATTGTATATGAGGCATGCCTTTTAAGTTTTGTCGTTTGAAGAAAATAACACTACTTTAATCTTATAGTATATTTTATTGTTTTTCAAAGTATACACCACGTAGTTTAATACACTTTTCCATTCGCTCGAACTAGTTATTAAAACATTTATTCCACTCCAAAGTAGGGGTGTTCAATATGGCTGTCTTGAAGGCTTCGACTGCTTCTTCACTGGACTGGAACCTTTGACCGCGAAGATTTTTCTTAATTCTAGGAAATGTAAAGAAATCGGTAGGGCTTAGGTCAGGACTGTATGGAGGGTGGTCAAGAATTTCTACGTTTTCCTGCTTCAAATACTGAATAGTTTGACGAGAGCTGTGTGAGCTTGCGTTATCATGGTATAGGATGATGCGTCGCTTTGGGTTAGATTTCCGAAGTTCGACGATGACTTGTGGTAAACAAACTATCGTATACCACTCAGCATTAACCGTTCTATGATTTTCAAGTGCAATTGTCGCAACATGACCGGTTTTTGCAGTGAACGTGGCAACATTCTTCTTTGGAGTGCTTCGAGAGCGAACAACTTTAGTCGGCTTTTGCTCATCTTGGAAGACCCAGACTGTAGATTGTTGTTTTAAATCAGGATAGTAGGCATAGATCCAAGATTCGTAACCACTGATAATGTCGTAGACGTGATTTGACTCTCCTCGGTTGAACCTTTGAAGAGTTTTCTTACACCATCTGATGCGGGCCTCCTTATTATCGTCGAAAAACAAATGCGGGATCCAACGGAAAACTAGCTTTCTCACACCAAATGCTATATGCAATATCTTCTAAATGGTTGTCCCTGAGATGCCAAATAACGCCTCAATCTCTCGATATGTCACATGAGGATCTTAGAGAATTAGTTGTATCACAGCAATGATGTTTTCTTCAGTGAAGGCGGATTTTGGACGCCCTTCACGAGATTTCTCACTAAGACTGGTATGTCCACGCTGAAATTCTAAGTACCAGCGTTCGACAGTCCGCAGAGATGGAGCTTTATCTTGGAATACATATGTTATCTCTTAAAAACACTGAAGTCGTGTTAGGCCTCTTTTAAAGTTGTAGAAAATTATTGCACGGACATTTTCCTTAGTAAGATTCATTTTCGTACGTGACCCGACAGATTCACAACGACACAATGACTAAACAATAGCATTAATCCTAATACTTTCAATTGTTTTGAGATTCTAAATTCAAACAAATTTGAATATCAAACAGTTCCAAATTCAAAGCTGCCGGTAAATATGGTAACGACAGAACTTAAAAGGCATGCCTAGTATATATGTAATGATATTTTGTTTTCTATATAAAAATATACGTCAGGATATGATAGTGTTGAATCAGTCCATTTCGCCTACTCTGAATTATATATGCATAAAGATTTAGTATCAAACTGTTAAGAATCCCTGTAGATTTTGTGTATTCTGCCGTACAAATAGTATGAAAAGATGTCGTCACCAGATTATTTTTTTATACAATTGATAAAAAAATTTCAGATATACACTTTAATGTTTGAATTTTTGTATAGAAAAATAAATTATCTAGTTGGGATATTTCGGCATTTTACGATTTTTTTAAAAATTTCGGACATAGTCAGATACATAAATCGGTCATAAAAATGTTTTTCATAATAAAAAACTTTGAGTAACCCTGGAACTTTTTAATAAAAAAAAGGTTGAGATTACATATTTGTCTATACAATTTTAAAAAATTTTCAGTATTCTACCTTTTATCGTTTTTGAGATATGTAGAAATATAAAATAAAAATTCAAATGTTGATTACCCCTGACTGGTACAACTGGAACAAATATGCGAAATTTTGAGTATAAAAATTAAATAAGCCTAAAATCTTATTATTTTTTGAAATTTTGGGCTCTGTGCATCTAGCGGATCAAAATTCATTAGGGGGGCTGGACACAGCCACAGACACACAAAAAAGTTCTACTCCGAATTCTGAATTCATCCATATATATGTATATAGAACATTATATGCAGCGAAGCCTCTAAGATAGTGTTTTTACAATGCATAGACCGCACAAAATGTTCCTTCCTAGTACCTTCGTCTTGGCTTAAAACTGTCGATATGTTAAGAGAAATAAATTCTCTTGAAAAAATCGACAGTTGCATTACATTTTTTATGTATTCTCCGAAACAATACATTGCCAAATAGATTAATTATATAGATCTAGTGTGCGAATCAAAATATATGTAATAATTATTTTCCAAATATGTATATATTTTTTATGTTATTGGGTTAAAATTAGAACACACGGTTTTTTTTAATCTACATTTCTTTTTAAAATCAGGACCCCCCTTTCGCCTAGTGAAGGCCTTTTCAACTGATGAAGAACACGATTCGTCCGAAAGGCGAAACGTTAGACCTATAAATTTATATATAAAATTGTATAGTTATAAATTTGTATAGTGTGAAAAAAAAATTATGTAGTAAATTATGTATGTTTTTTGTAAATATTTACTAATGGCAATAAGTTGGCTACATATATTATCATCAATTTCTAAAAATAACCCAGAAGTATATTTTACTAAAGAATGAATATGTCCTTGTAACAATTACATATACAAATACATCCGCATACATTCCTAAATTAAGCTTAAATGCTTGTGCTATAATAGTAATAATAATAATAAATTTGGATTATTTTTATAGCGCCGTTTTTGTGATAACCTCACCTCAATGGCGCTTTGAATATAACTATTACAGGTTTTTGTAAGACTCGCGGAAGAAGTGAGTTTTCAGGTGTTTCCTGAATAGTGCTAAGTTGTCGATTTGCCTCAGTTCAGGTGGTAGTTTGTTCCACGAGGCTGGTCCAGCCACAGCAAAAGCACGATCACCGAAGGATGAAGTGTTGACTCTATTTATTTCAGTCAACTTGCCAATCACGGATGTGGTGGCTGACCGAAGTGTTTGTTGTCGCTCGTTTACGGTGAGAGGGATGCAGAAGTCTGAAAGATACGTGGGAGCCATGCCATGGATCGCTTTGAAAGTCAACAAACATAATTTGTACTTGATTCTCTCTGGCACTTTTAGCCAGTGAAGATTTCGTAGATGGTGGGATATGTGTGAGAATTTCGCGGCTCCGGTGATTAGCCTAGCAGCAGCGTTGAAGACGGATTGAAGTTTGTTTAGCTCCAGCTATAGGTGAACGAAATCGGTCGTAGCAGAATTCGATCTCGCGACTACCGAATACCTAAATTAATACAAACAAAAGTCGATTATTGTTGTTTAATTAAAGATTATTTTTAACATTTTAATCTACCATAAGAATGGTAATCGAAAATTAAAGAGGCTTAATAATATCTCACATATTTCTTTTTGCAATGAGGTTCACTACCCATTCAGAATGAGTGAGGGGATATACGTTTGTATCGTTCATCCTTTAATTGTGTAATACACACCTGCACACCCATATTCCGAGATAGTTTGAATAAAAAAACTATTAGGTAGGTATAGAAGAAATGAAAAAAATACAAAGATTTTACACCCATTTATGATTCTCTCATAAACGTTGAGTATAGATATTTTTTTTACATTTCGAAAGATGCGACTGAAACAAGAAACCAATGGTTTCTCAATACAACTAACAATCCAACATTATACCATGTTAATGCGCGAAACGATGATAAATAGTCAATTTCAATGTTTCTTAAATACAATAAATGTACTTTTCGAAACAAGACAAAATTCGCTTGGATTTTTGCAGTTACCCATCAGGTGTATTGTATGAGTATGAGTAGGTTCAAAAATTAGCAGCAGGGTCAATAGCAAAGTTAACCTATCCACGCAACAAGTTGCTACAATTTTTCTCATCGATTATAAAACAGCCAAAAATTGGCCATTACATTCTACTGCACTTGGAGCACATAATGCAATAGAGAATCATTTCTAAAAGACATTTATGTAGATCGTTGAATATCATCATTATGGAGGGTAACGCGGGGCAAGATAACGAACCAGGGTAATATGAATGTAATGACTTAAAATGTTTTTTCGTGACTGAATAGATATTTCATTTAGTTTTGGATTGTATTTCTGGCTCATTTGAAAGAATCGATTTTGTGTTTCGAATATTAATTTCAATTTCTATTTTAATAGCAACCAAATATACCTATAAAATTTAATCGGTACTGTTGTTTCATCTTCATTCGTTCGCTTCCGTGTTCAGAATATTACCATTTCCAGAACCATTTATATACACCCTCTCCAATAACTTGCAGCGGTCACAGTACTGTCGTTTGCAGCCAAGAAGAGATCCTCTTCATTACAAGGCTCCCCCATGAGTGCGCTGTGTTTTGCTCCTTTCCACAATCGCACGTCACATTCCGCTCGCCTTCCCGAAGTTCCCATCTCCTAATGTTCACCTTACATCTACTCACGCACGTTCTGAGTCTGTTCAGGGCTTCCAACACCCGTACGGGCGTTGGTGTCCGGTTGGAAGAGACTCGCTTGATTTCAACCATCCACTCTCCCCAAATCTGTTCCTGCCACAGCTCGATTCTTCTTTCGTGCGGGGTGGTGCGCAATTCTATGGATTTCTACATTGAGTATCGTTATTGGGGGCTCGTGCCTATACAGGGGGTGTCTGGGATGACTCTTTTGCTTTTAACCTCTCTTCCTTAGCTGCGACAGCTCTTCCGACACCTGGCAGCATATTTTCGGCCAGAAGATGGATCTTTTTATCTTCATCGATTCTAAAACAATCAACATCTTTGTCATTCCCGTGTATCGTAGGATGTACCCCTTAAGTTCCAGGTGAAAATTAAATTTGGATCTTTGTGCACTTCGTCCAGCAACCTGAGTTTGGATCTATCGTCGTTGCGCTTACCTTGGGACTTGGAATTAAATATTTATTTAGGTATTCTCGCCTCGTGAATTATTTTCACATGTCCAGGCCATCGCAGCTCCCTTATTTGAATAATTGAACTTGCTATTTGAATTAGATCAAAATTCACAAAAATATGTAAATAGTATGTTTGTTTTTGTCCCCAACATGCCCCATGAATACGAACGAAACATGATATTTAAATTGCAGATAAAACGAGGAAGTCACAGAAGCGACCAAAGTTATTCACACAACTCCCAAGAGGCGATATTATTCAAATGGAAGATGTTAGTATGTAGTTCACGCTTTAGTAATAAAGAGTAATGCTGTGGGAAAATATATTTGTAAACAAATGAATGCAAGGCCGCTTACCAAATGAAAACGAAAGTAATGAGCAAAAAGTTTGTTAAGTGGATAATTACTTCATTTGTTTTAAGGTACGAGAACACTTATTTATAAGTTGATTTACTTATACGTAATATGACTCATCAGATGATTATTGAATTCTTAGCGATGTGTTACGCTATGAAGTAAAGAGAAACATCTGGAGAAAATCTATTTCATTTTAAAGAACTTCTCTCACTAAAACATCGATAATACAAAGCCGCATTGCTGTCTTTGTTTACCTCGTTCAAGGAGTTGGTACTTTGTGATCTAGACTTTAGACATGTGTTTAATGCCTCGTGTAGAGTTTTTAATTTGCTACGTTTCTTGAATTTATTGTTTATATTATTATGATTGGATACCATCGGACAATTCTTAGAGTCAAGTTTCTCTGAATTCTTTATCCGGTGCTACTCATTTACTCGCATAATTGCCATAGTTTTCAACAAGTTAAAAAGCTTTGCTCATTAAATAAAATTGAATAAATGATTCTCAATGTGTATCTAGTCAAGAACTTACATATTGAGAATCAATAGATATAGACTAAAAAAATATATGATGTTTCTAAAAATATAATCCAACTGTCGATTCGTTCATGAGAATTCGATTCTCTGAATGAATCGACAGTATAAAGCCAAGATGCGTGTACGAATGAACATTTTGTATGGCGAAGTGGACTTTTTGCATGCTAAAACACCACCTTAGAAGCTTTGTAGCATATATGTTCCCATACATGTATTTACTCAGAATTCGGAGTAGAACATTTTATGTGAGTTTTGTGTGTCTGTGTGTGTGTATGTCTGTCCGTCCCTCCCTTATAACTTTTGATACGCTGGATTCACAAAGCCTAAAATTTCAGAATATATAGACAATTTTAGGAACACAAAACTTTTATACTCAGTATTTTAAATTTTTGTTCTAGTCAGGGGTTATCAACATTTTAATTTTTATAGCATTTGTCCACATATCTCAAAAACTATAAAAGACAAAACGCTGAAATTTTGTATAAATATAGGCAAATATAGTATCTCAAAATGAATTTTAAAAAACAGTTCCAGGGTTTCTCAAACTGTTTTTATTAAAGAGCAAAAAATTGGTATGACAGTTTTTTGTTTTTAACTGCCTTTATTTCCATTTCTTTTTAAAATATCTAAAAATGCCGAAACATGTAATTAGAGAATGTAATTTTCTATAAAAAAGATCTTAAACTTTTTTAACAATTTTTTAAAAAAATGAATTTAGTGACGACATTTCTTCATACAATTTGTATAGCAGTCGCCTATACACAATAATATATGTAAGAAATCTTAAAAGTTTGATACTTAAATCTCCAAATATACATACATACCATCATGCTGTTTTCATTTTCTGGGTAGAAAAAAGGACTGACCTCCATACTGATCTATCTTGACAAACATACCTACATATATGTTGTATAGAAAACAAAATATCCTAAAATATTCAATAATTTGGATTTATGGGTTTATAGTTTGGTACTTATTCAACTATACATACTATCGCTATCGACAGTTAGATCTAATGTGTTATATGCGACTAGTTTTCAATAATTTGTGAACTACCAAACACAAAAATCTAGATAAAACCAATTTCCAATTAAGGTGATTTATTTTGTCGCTCGTTTGATAGTTCATCTACAAACGGCAGTTACAAATTTGAAAAATAAATGTGTATCTCGTAAGAGTTTTGCATTAATCATGACTATTGGCAACTTGCTGGTAATTATGTGAAAAATATTATAAATATATTGAGATGTTTCGCGGATATTGTCAGGTATAGACAATACGTCATATTCATATAAAATGATTCATGAGGTCGTCCGTGTGAATTTAAAGCTGAAACTAAACTGGTTTAAATTTTGACATACATTATTTGTTATTATTATTCATGCAAAAATATTGAATTACTTCACTAAACAAAAATTCTTTGAGGGGTCCAACAAATTTGTATAAAAATATAAACACATTGAAACAATTGTCACACAGACATACCAACTATATACAAAAGTGTCTACACATTCAATGGGGCAACAATACTGAATTATTTAATTTTGTATTTTTAATTTTTATTTTTATGTTTTTTTTACAGGAAAAAAAACCTTTTTTATATTTTGAACGAGCGGGTTCTTACTTTACTGAAATTCTCTATTCAAATTATGCATTTTGATTTAGATACGTTTAACATATTTTGAAATTCAATTTTTTTTTTTTTTTAATAAGGCACAGCCACCAATAGAGGCGGATTTGTGCTGTACAATTTAGATCATAATATATTTACTGTTGAAAAGAAGAGTAAAAACAGAATTCCATTAGATCTCAGAGAAATAGGGGTTTACATTAAATGATTGCAAAAGGGAAGCATATGTACAAGCAATTAAAGAATTTACAATAAAACATTAAATGCGTCAGTCACCTTCTAATGGTCGAGTGAAAGGCTTCCTACAATCAGCTATATCTTTATACCGGTGGTGGAGATGAATTTAGCGATTTCTAATATTACATGTCGTGAGCCAATCGCCAACAGATGCTCCATATTAAAGGGTCTTTCTATTTTCACCACTTCTCCGTACATACCTCTATCCGAGACCAACGGGCAGGCAAAGAACACATGGTTCAGTGTCTCGAGATCCTGACCGCACTCGCAGTATGGGCTGTTAACAACTCCTATTCTGAATAGATGAGGGGCTATTGAGCAATGTCCGATCCACATTCTACATATAGTTGAGACGACACATTTGTTCAACTGATAAGCTGTATACCAAGGCTTTCTTGGAATCGTAGGTTGAATATCTTTATAAAATCTGCCTTTGTTCGAAGTCGGAGAGTTCCATTCCTTCTCCCACTCGTTCCAAGTTCGAGACTTGAGCGATAGGATTACGTTGTCGAATGTAGGAAAGAAATTATTTAAATTTTCGCCCGACTCAATGGCGGATTTGGCCAACCTGTCCGCCATTTCGTTGCCCTCGATTCCTCGGTGTGAGGGAATCCAAGCAATCTTTATATCCTTACCTACGGAACTCAGATTGTAGAAATTTTTACGTATTTCACAGAGATTTATGTCATTAGGTCTTGTATTTAAATTAGAAGCGATTGCAGAAACACAGCTGAGTGAATCGGTAAAAATGATTGCCCTTTGAAGATTTAGACTGTGTATGGAGTCGAGTGCTATTTTGATTGCCACACATTCCGCAGAGAATATAGAAGTTTGGAATGAAAGTTTATATTTGCTCTCAATTTTGAGACTAGGAATGAATACCCCGACTCCCAGAACAGAATCACTTGACATTTTAGAACCATCAGTAAATATGTGAATATGGGAGGGATAGGATGAAATAAAATCCTGGAAAATTGAACGGTTCTCAGAAGGGTTAAAAGAAGATTTGAGAATACCAATGTCTTTATGTATCTCTGGTATGTGGATAATTGCCTCGTAAGGGATATTGTAGTAAGGAGGAAGAGTAGATTCTGGGGGAAGGTAGTGAGATTGAGAGAAATATATATAACTCTTGCAAAGACATGGAATTTGTTTGCCCCTCCTTATATGTTCCTTCAGCAGAGACACAAGGATTTTTAATGGGTCTGTTAGCAATTTGTTTGGGGTTGAAAATCTTCTAAAAAGGAAACTGTCTGATAGAAATTGTCTTCGGAGAATCAAAGGAGGGTCTACACTCTCCACTTGAAGGACATTTACAGGTGATGATCCCATAGCTCCGAGCACCAGTCTAAGGGATTTTGATTGGACTACATCGAGTCTCTTTTGGAGATATTTGGGGAGAGGGTCGAGAATGAAACTTCCATAATCCAGATGGCTGCGGATTAAAGCATTGTACATGAGTTTCATTGTGGTCGGGTGACTTCCCCACCATACTCTACTCACAGCACGTAAAATATTAAAATTTTTCTCACATGAGGAAACCACAGTATCAATGTGTCGTTTCCATGAAAGCTTTGAGTCAAGGATCATACCTAGGAATCTGACCGATTTAACACAGGAGACTGTCATGTTGTCAATAGTTACAACGATATTTGGGAGCTTACGTTTTTTTGTAAATATAACAGTCTGACACTTGGAAGGGGCCAGATGCAGATTCAGTAAATTAAGCTTGCCATTTAAGTTCTGAAGATTCGTTATCAGGTTTTCTTTTGCAGTCTCTATATCTCTACTAAACGAGTATATTACGATATCGTCCGCATATTGTAGAATTTTACAATCTTTCGTAACAACGGAATGTATTTGTGCACAATAAAGATTAAAAAGTATGGGGCTCAAGACAGATCCCTGAGGCAATCCTTTATATATTTTTCTAACTAATCGGGAATCGGTAGTCTCAATAACTATACTGCGCTCAGAGAGAATATTATGGATCAAGTTCGTCAAAAGACGCGGTACTCCCAAGCCCAATAGAATCTCACTCAATCTCTCTAATAAGACGTTGTCGAATGCAGAAACGATATCCAAAAAACTGGCAATAACCGCTCCTTTTTTATTAAATGCAATACGAATATCTGTAACAAGTATGCTTCAATTATCCAAACACGACTTAGTTTTTCGAAATCCAAACTGATGAGCAGGTATGAGTTTGTTATTTTCCATGTACCAATCCAACCTATTCTTAATCATGTGTTCAAGTATCTTTAAAACGCAAGAAGATAGGGCAATTGGCCGATATGAATTACTGTAAGTAGGATCCTTTCCAGGTTTCAAGATGGGGATTATTTTTTGGGAATGCCATTCCTCAGGTATGTAACCTGTAGATAGACATAAGTTAAAAAATGAAAGGAGATGAGTTTTGAAGTCATCTGGAAGGAATTTTAAAGCAGGGTAAGGGATGTCGTCTAACCCTGGAGATGTATTCCTGACAGCTTTCAAAGGGATGATCAACTCACTCAGCGAGAAAGGAGAGTCTAGCATTGACAGCCGAGGTTGAGGAATAATAATCTGCATCTTCAGTTCACTATAATTGGGAACAAAAGGAGGTGCCAATTTGTCGCAAAACTCTTCAAGACATGAATCAATTCTTGTTGAGTTTTTTGGGGAGACGACTGAGCCTCTGAAACGTCTTATAGAGTTCCAAACCACTGAAGTGGGGGTTCTAGGCGACAAAGAACTGCAGAAATTATACCATCCTCTTCTTTTTTTTTGGCGTAACATTTTTTTTGTTTGCGCTTGGATTTGTTTGGCATACAGAAAATTTTCCATGGTCATATTATTTTGAAAAGATTTTACTGCAAATTTACGCTTTTTAGCCATTTCAGTACATTCTCTGTCCCACCAAGGTGGAGAAGGACGGGTTTTATTTTGGTGTTCAGAATATTTGGGTACAGAACAGTCAATTGAGTCGTGTATGATACCCTTCAGAGTTTTATAGCATTCCTCTACATCTGGAGAAAAAAATAAACTGCCACATTCACTATCAAGTTTAACTTGGATGGAATCATTATATTCCTGCCAATTGGCCTTGTTGAATTTTTTTCCCTGCCTAGGAGATCTCAATGTGAGGGAAAATCTAATGTGCAAATTCAATATAATGGGATAGTGATCACTAGACAATGGATCTCTCATTACCTGCCATAAGGACTGGCAGGCTAATGAAGAAGATACTATTGATAAATCCACTGCGCTAGGGTTTTGAGAAGGAGGGGAAAATCTGGTTGGAGAACCATCGTTCAGTATGCATAAATTATGCAAGTCTACAAATGATAGTATACATCTTCCTGAACTATCTGTCCATGCGGATCCCCAACTCACTGAATGGCTATTGAAATCTCCAAGAATTACATAAGGTGGAGGAACGAGATCCATTATTGAGTTCCAATAATGTTCATCGAAAGATTTATGGGGAGGAATGTATGTAGAGATATATGTAATATTTGAAACCGAGATAGCAACTACTTGAACTTCTTGATTTGGTGGTAAGGAGATACGTTTCCAAGAAAGCGATCTATGTATTAAAAAGGCAGTGCCTCCACCTCTAGAATATAAACGATCATCCCGAACACAATCATAGCCCGGAATGTTATAATACTGGCCACTTTGCAGCCAGGTTTCATTTAATGCACAAATTTTAATTTCATATTTTTGTAATAAATGAATTATATCGCATCTATTAGCAATTGCGCTTCGACAATTAAATTGTAAAATGGAGAGAGTATTACAATTATTCAAAGCCATTATGATTATCTACTTTTTTTTGGCTCAGTAAGTCAAGTAAAAATGGCATGGCAGAGGCAACGTGGGACGGTAGGTTAGGAGTATCAGATATCAACGATATTAATATTTTTGCAATGACTTGTAAGGTTTCACCATAACTCACATCAACTGATTTATTATTTATTATCGTTTTGTGCGGGTTATTTAATGCGCACCCGTTTTGAGGGTCATTTAATTGGCCATTTTTATAAAGTAAACAGGCATCATGGCCTTTTTGATCGAATATTTGGGTGTTTTGTGGATTTCGAGAAGACTTAGATATACTGTTTGAGCGGTGTAGAGATGGTATAGTATTTACAGTTTTAATTGCCTCTGTATAACTCTTCCGAGGAGCGGGGATTTTACTACTTGCTTCTTTGTATGAAACACTGTCTTTGGCCATTATGTACTTGACTTCTCTTTCTCTAGTCACAAAGGAACATGTAAAACTATTTGCCGGGTGCTGACCATTGCAATTAACACATTTTTCTGAGCCTGCTGGGACAGGGCATTCCGATGCTAGGTGGTGGTCGGCACATTTTAGACATCTCGGGTTGTTCTTAGATTTGCAATCTTTCATAATATGGCCAAACTTACAGCAAATATAGCATTGAGAAGTGGGTTAGGTATACAGTTCAACGGGTAGCGAGTTGTGGAACAGGAATACGTTCCTGGGAAGGGACTGTCCCTCAAATGTAAGTACCACCGTTTGGGATGGAACCCACTTCGTGGAACCTGATGACGTATCCCTCCTGTTCAGTCTCCTGGCTTTTATTATTTTACCACAAGAATCTGGTACACTTGTAAATTCTATAATTTCTTCTTCACTTAAGTCTAAATCTACGGACCTCACTAAACCCATTTTAGTTATTTTAAAAGTAGGTATGTACGCTTTTATATCATTTTTAGCAACAAAATCGCTTGTAATGAAGTTGTTTGCACTGAGTGCAGAGGTAAATGTTAGTACAATTTTGTTCCTCCCTTCTCCCTTAACTCCACCGATAGCAATATCTTTGATTTTGTTATTAAATAATTTCCTTCCAAAAGACATAGTATTAATATTTTTATTTTCTATATTTTGGACGTACACTATAAAAGGCCCTGTAGAGTAAGCAGGGTAAAATTTCTTAATATAATCTTTTTTGGGCGGGGAAGGCTGAGGAGAGGAACGACCTATTACCGGATCCGAGGAACCCTGCACAAGTAAAGCATCATCAGCCTTACGTTTCAAGGCCCTCGGATCAGGAGGCTTAGTCTCGTCCACCTCCATTTTCGCGATTCAGCACTTAAATAAAATAATAAAGGTACCTATGTAGGTACTATGGCCCAGTATTTCAGTCGGCCCTTAGGAGTTTAACTCAAGTTTAACAAAAATATTGCGTATTTCAGTACCTAATCTTCCCTTAAATACGTCACTAAACGACAAATATTTAACTCAACGTTTCTGGCGGATCGCGTGTCTTAATCTTGAGTTAAGTATTGTTTCTAGTCTTTTTCGCCAGGTGGCGTACTAATCGCCGCACGCTTTAATGTTTTATTTCATTTTATACTACAAATAACTATGCATAATAATTATAATCATGATTTATTTTTGTTGTTAAAATAAAAGACTTGATAGAAGTGGTTCATGTATTTAATATTTATTTTCTTTTTTACATAATTATGATGTATTGCCTGACAACAAACGAAATAAACTGTCAGCCATAATGAAACGTCAGGCACGCAACTTTATTTTTGCGATGTTTTTTCATCCCACTTTTTAAATTGATCCATCCTGTTTCTATATATATATAATGTGTATTCTTAAATTTTCTACATAAGACACTATTTTACCATTATCACTTAGTTCCATATCCATCTGTAAAATGTACATACATTTTGCATTGAAGAACTACGTACGTAGTACATATTCAATGACATTTTTTCACTACAATGTTTGATTTTAATTAAAAAAAACATCGATCGGTATAAAAAATTGAAAAAGTAACATGCTGTGTAATGAAACAAATAAAATAATGTGTTGTTATAATAATAAAATAATATTTAGTCACAGCTTCGCGTCACGTATAATTTAAGGTTATTACAATTTTGACAGATGCGTTATAGACAATAACCATAGAAAAACGTAAAATATATCTATAGTTGAAGATTACGTAACTGACGTTTCATTTTGCACTGAAATACGCGAATGAAATTTAATCTTCCCTAAAATTTTAACTTGGATTACCAAATCCAACGATTTAAGGGCCAACTGAAATCTCGGGCCTATGTAATTGAAAAAATTAAAAAAACAAAACAAAAACTGCAGCTGTCAAATAGCTGTCAAACAAATCAAATGCAAAACAGAAATAACCTAAAAATCAATAGCAATTCATCATATTGCGGTCAAAATAATAATAAAATCAAAATAAAATATGAAAGAATAAACTTGAAATAGATAAACAAAAATAACAGCAATAAAATCTTATCTGTTCGCTGTGTAGTTAACGTAGGTAGATCAAATATTCGTACGAAGCACAACTGCACAACCGTTCACTAGCAACGTTCATTTTCGAATCCCCGAAATTCAATTTAAATTGTGGTTTTTTCGACATTGATAAGCAATTTAAACCTTTTATTAGATATGAATACTAAGAAATTAACTGTTGTCCATGTGGTAAACTAATAAGCTATATGTTAAAGCTTTAAGATTTTAGCTAGAGTTGAGTTATTTTTTGTCGGCCTTCGTGACTTAGTTGGTTAGGTAGCTGACTACCAATCCAAAGTTTCCGTTTTCAATTTCCGATGAAGTTTTTAATTGTGTTTTCAGTCGATCTGTGAGATGATTAATATCGTGTCTCCAGAATGTGGCAACTTGTTATTGGATGCGTTTTAAACTAATATTGAACATAGTACCTGTTAGTTGCCTGAAAAGTAATTGCTATACACTATACCTACAATATGAGATATAAGTACGTCATAACTTTATGCATTAATATCTAGAAAATTAATTTCAGTATAAAAAGATGGTTTGTAATCATAAATTTCTTTTTCATAATAATATATACATCTTCCTAATTTTTAAGCTTACAAAATAAATAAATCTGATGCAGTATCGTGAAAAGATCGCAAGATACTGATGAATTTGGTGTGATAGTCTCCAACTTTCGTTAGGAGCAGTTCAAGAGATCTGTTTTGAAAAATCAATTATTGGCTTCTAGAGAAAGGTGCATAATATGTATATTTTATACCCTACCCTTCTATGGTATAGTAAAACCAGCGAAAGGGAAGCTACATATTTCAGAATCCGTGACATAAGTGTCAGAAAATTTACTAACAAGGCCCCAGATTCTGGCGAAGAAATCATGGTACAACGGAGTTTATGTAAAGGAATCATCTCAAAACTATATCTTTGGAAACGAACATACAGAGATTCAATTTTCAATAAGCCAATGTATCGGTATCACGACAACTTTCTTTATTTCGTACACCATGGGAATGAATGTATGTAAGTATACTTGTATTATGTCAGAAGTAAGATATTATTGTATCTTCTGTACTAGATATTTTAATTACTTACAGCATCTCCGTTAGAGTACGTACCATACCATTCACTCGTGATATATGAGTTTGACTAATAATTCCCAATGGTAGATACCTACTTAATTAACTATGTTACAGACATGTTACATTTGTACACTTTTTGTTAGTACAGCAAGACTTAGTATAGTAAACGTTAGTACAGTTAACTTACAAACTAATACTAATTTTTTTATTGGTTACGATTAATAATTATTTTTTAATATAAAACAAGTGGGTTGTAGCCAACACTAAACTCTCCTCACCATACAAAGCGTTCATGTTTTCTTCTTTAAAAGTTGACAATCTCTAAATGCATTTTCATGAAGTACATTTCTATTAGATCCTTGAACAAATATAAGATTCCCAGAGGACAGAAGTTTTCACAATACACCATACACACAAAAACATTGTCAAGAAACTCATAGTATGTATTTTCTAAATGATACCTGTTGAGAAATTTTAAGTAAAATTGCATTACTAGCAAGATGAGCATGTATGAGACAGTATATCAATGTTGATGATGCGATGTATGTGTCAAGATAGAAGAATGCGGTGGTCGGTTCTCACTGCCTACCCCTTGAGGAAGATAAGTGGAGAGTGAAAAATACACTTGTATATAGAGACACATACAATATCAATATGAAGTTGATCACTCAATTTTCCCTTACAGAAGCTATTTTACTATATATACATTTTTCATACACATATGAAATTTATTTCACATTTATATGGCAAACCATAAATTTTTTTCTTTAAATTTTGACAATCCTTGAATGCATTTTGTATGGGTATATTTTCAATGTATCAAAATTTCAAACAGTATAAAAATACCTCGATTTTCCAGACTGTGTGAGCATTTTAAAATTTACAAATGAAATCATAGAGAAGAAATTAAAGGATATCTATGGAAAACTGCTGTAGGTCTATGCATTATACACATATTATGATGTTAATATGAAGTCGATCGGACTTATAGTTTGGGCTGTAGAGAGGACACAAAAAAGGATAATCCGTGCGGCGTACGGCGAACGCCTTACGCCATATATACAAACTCATCACGACGAAAATCACAGGGTGCACTCTCTACATGATACCCGTTGAAAAATTGATGTAAAAAATACGCTTTAAATTTGTGAGATCATGATTCTCCACTATTCCATAGAGTGGAAAGAAAAAATGTACAAGGAAATAAAAACTGCTCATCGCTTTACATAAAAGAGTTAATCAAAGAACGAATAACTATTATCATAAATCATATTTAACTTTTTGATTAAAAGTAATTGATGGAATTCCGTTTTAATTTGCAATTCTAATAAGGTATTGTTTTATTTAATCCCAACCATAATATTTTAGAATGTTATATGTATGTATGTAGGTATTTTTTTGTGTCACTGGCCATCATAAACTAGTAAACTTTAAATTCGTAAGTATTCTTAAATTTTCTTACAAATTTTTATCACAAAGCAACGTCAATGTATTTACTTTTTCGTTAGCAAATATTTGTTTATTTTAATGTCAGAAGTGCATTTTTACTTGAATATAATATTTTTTCATGTATAACTTAGCGTTTAACATTTTGATTATTTCATTTCATTTTAATGTTTTTCGTAATAAAGAAATTTGGAACAAGTAGATCGAACTAACTACTAGAATCATCTAACGGTAATCGAGATGTACTAAATTATTCACACTGGAAATATTTGTTCAATGTTAAAAAAGTACTCTTTCGAGAGCAAATATTTATTTATGTAAATTTCAGAGGAACATAATATTTACACGAATAAAATATATTGCAAAGCATAAATTTGATTGAAAACATATTTCTTTTAATATTATTGTTTTCATAATTTTATGAAAGTACTTTTTGTGTAAATGTCGCCATTATTTTATGCAAAAATTGAAAGAAAAAGAAAAAAAAAATAGCGGTCATCGAAACGATGGGATTGAAATTATTTTTTCTCATTCTGAATTTATATCATAACAAATAAAAAGTCTCATATTTACCTTTCCGAGCAACGCCGGGTATAAAAAACTAGAAAACAATAAAGTATATAAAAATAAACAATATTATTTGAAAACCCGAATAAATATGAATATTAAATACCTAATCATGTACATAATGAAGCATTGTCTTAAAAACTTATACTTCTTCGAACACGCTAAGCATTATAAATTAGATAGATTGACTCTTTTAGTAATATCTGAAGATACCAACTCTTAGGGCCGGTCTTATAAACGAAAGACCAAATATTCGTAAGTATGTTAACGATTTACTAACGGATGGATGTTACTAAGTAGATATTACTATCGGCGGTATTATAAAACTATTTTAACTGTCCGTTTATTTGACAGTTACAGTCTAATTAGACTACAATGGATATTCAATAGATTTGTAATGGACTATAATGGATTGTAATGGATAAAGCGGTGCTGTCATTGCAATATATAAACAGAGAGTGTTTATTTTTTTTTCTTACTTCAAACAATATCAAAAATTACAAAAATGGTGATAATCCTTTATTATTTAGCTAGCGCGCTGGATTAGCAATTCAGTGGACGCGGGTTCAAATCTCGCCTCAACTGATTTTGTTCACTTATATCACAAGCATTTATTGCTTATTTATGGCATTAAAATGAAATTTTAATTATACTAGGTATTTTTTAACTAGTATAATTAAAATGTGGCTTAAATTTCGGCTGACTAGGCCCTTATCAACCAGTTGATAAGGGCCTAGTCAGCCGAAATGGTCGTCCTATTATAAGGAAAATATATGTACATGTAGAACCATAATCATTTTTGTTTGATTAAAAAATACCTATATGTAGTACCTACCTATAATGGAGTTCTACACATTAAACACCGTCAGTCTTGACAATTTAAAAAACAGTTTAAGTAGGTATATTAAGAATGAAGATGAGCCTCGTATACCTGAATCTTACAATATTTGCTCTCGTAGAGATCGTTAACAGATATTTATGACCTATAGCTTCATTTGACAGGGAAGGCATACATACATATAATAATATATAATCGATGATGCAAATAATTTCATCATTGATTAAACCTACATAATTAACTCTTTGGATAATAATAACTTAATATAATATATTATAATGAGGAACTTCAGATATAACTTTCGCATTGATTTAGTAGGTAAAAGTGCATTTAGGGATTGTCAACCTTTCAAGAAGTATAAAATGTACACTTACTATGTAGTGAAGAGTTTAGTGTTGGCCACAACCCACTCATTTTATGATATCAAGGACACGTTTCACTTGAATAAAGGTAAGGTGCCATCAAAATATGACCCAAAAATTACAGTCATATTCAAACTTCAATCGCGCGAGGGTTATTTTGCAAGTATTAACATTCTTAGTTTGCTATTTTTATCTTTTGGATTGCCAACTTTTATTTTATAAAGCAAAATCAATGTAATTTATACATATTTTTATGAACATTCAATCGTACTTTTATCTATCGGTATTATTTTTTTTATTTCAAAGTCAAATTATTCAAATATTTTCCGAAATAAGATTAAAAAAATGTGTTTTTGAGGTGACAAAAATTATTTTTCATTGTGTGTGTTATCTAATTATTTTAAAAAATATATTAAAGAGTTTGAGTGTAATCTGGGGTGATCAATTATATTTATTTACTTATTCATGTATACGATTGCGGGTTTTTGCCATAAGGCAATTTCTTCCAACCAACCAAGCTATACATATTAAAGTGGTAGCTACATTAAATTTATATAAAAATAAAAAATAATTTAGAAAACAAACACGCAACATTATTAAATGTAAATACACAGCAAGAAAGGAAAAAGGGGATGTCAATTAAAAATTATTAGAGAGGTGTGACAGCTTTCGTCTTTTTTTAAGAGTTTAATCATTCTTTGTTTAAGAACTAAATAATTTATTGGAGAAAAAATATAATTTCTCCAGAATGTGGCAACTTGTACTTGCGTGCGTTTTATTTTATTTTATTTAAATAAGTCAATATAAATAATTATTTTTACGTTGTTAATAGTAAGAACTATGAAAACTTCTGTAAAGGAAGTTCTGTAAAAAGTCTGACTACTTTTTGTTTAGCTCCTCACACACATACATACACACAAAGCTAGCAAATATACTAATGTATAGTTATTTGCAGTTGATTAACCCAAATTACATACGACTTATTGTCATCTGCGACACAATTACATCACGGCATGAACCATAAATGCATTGCATTGACATTTCAAATATCGCGACCTACCATTAACTTGAGAATCTTCGTAATTTGCCTTACTTCTCAATACTAAATATAACAACTACTTAACAAATTTTCGATCCATTTGCGGAGAGCATAAACGGATTAAGCTTAACAATAAAATTTAGACATCGATTGAACTATTATAGGTCAGTCTATTGTATCGACACTTGAATAAAATTTATGATCAGAGAGGAATCATGATTTTTTGTTTCTGATCCTCGATTTTAACGCGATGTAAATTATTACACAATAAAATTAGATACCGATACAGGATCGGATCCATCATATGTTCGAAAGTGCTGTTGCACTGTGCACCGGCGCACAGTGAATTGAATGCTGCTAGATATTATAGGTATGAGCGCCGATGGCCAATTCCGGATAGGATCCAAGGTACTTTTAGTATGTTCATTACGCAGTACTCTGAAAAGTTACATCTAAAGTAATAAAGCAATCAAAATGTTAGTGTATGTGTGTGTGTGTGTGTGTGTGTGTGTGTGTGTGTGTGTGTGTGTATGTGTGTGTGTGTGTGTGTGTGTGTGTGTGTATGTGTGTGTGTGTGTGTTTGTCTCACGCCTTCTGAAAAACCAAGAGCATCTAAAAATCTAATTTATGTGCGAACGTGTACCTGTATACCTGATGCAGTGTCACGCTAAAAATAATGCGATAAAAATGCTGAATTTTAAAAATATTTCAATAATTATTTTTTTCATACAAAATTTTCCAAGTCGTATCTGTCAAAAAAGTGTACATTTTGCACGCAAATATCTGTTAGTTTAAAAGTTAGAAGTAGGTATTTACACAAAAAAAATATATTTTGAAGTATAACTTAGCGTTTAAGTGAAAAACATGGTGAATATTTGGTATAATTATAATGTTTAACTTATTTTTAAAGTAAGCCTTTTGTACATAAACGCCGCCATTTTAATATCTTTTCATACAATATTTCATTTTCCCACCGAATGAATATGTTCTTGAAAATAATAAACCTTTGAAATAAATGTAATTATGAAATAATAAAATGAAACACAAGACATTACGGCAAGTTTTAAGACATATATTGTAAAAATGTGTTATTTATTAGTAAAGATATAGGCATAATAAAATTGCATAATTTGTAAATAATATTTGATTTTTCTGACAATTTTCATTTTTATGGCATCGAACAAACCAATGTAGGTACCTACATATTCAAAAAATGTATCCGAACCATTCGATATTACTTACGTGTTCGAATCGTTTCCATGGCTACAGAAAGAATGTGATATTCAAATAAAATTTGTTAGGAATCGAATTTATTTAGAAGGTTGTTGTAGGTAGGTACCTACCTAATACTATTTACTTACAAATCAACAATAATATACCTATACTGATTTCCTATAGGAAAATTATTTTATTTATTTATTTATCAACCGTTTGTCCGATTATAATGAAACTTTGGTGAATTGTCGAGCGTATGCCCAGGATGGTTTTTGGATTTAAACTTTTTTCTTATTCTTCTTCTTCTTCGTGTATTTGGTCGTTTTACCTATGAAGGGGGAGTATCCTGGGAAAAGAAGGTCCGACTGTCCCTCCATCTCTTCACAGGTCTTCCAGGACGGGTTCTGCATATAAACTTTTTTCTTCTTTTTCTTCAACGTGTACTTGGTCATCTTACCTATGAAGATGAACTATCCTGGGAGATGAAGGTCCAATTTTCCTTCCATCTCTTCGCAGGTTTCTGGATTTAAACTTTTTTCTTCTTCTTCTTCATCGTCTATTTGGTCATTTTACCTTTGAAGGTGGACTAACCTGGGAGAAGAATGTCCAATTTTCCTTCCATCTCTTCGCAGGTATCTGGATTTAAACTTATTTCTTCTTCTTCTTCTTCATCGTGTATTTTTGCTCATTTTACCTATGAAGTTGGAGAATCCTGGGAGAAGAAGGTCCAACTGTCCTTCCATATCTTCGCAGGTATCTGGGTTTAAACTTTTTTCTTCTTCTTCGTGTATTTAGTCATTTTACCTATTAAGTAGAGCATCCTGGGAAAAGAAGGTTCTTTCATCTCTTCGCGGTTCTTCCAGGATGGTTTCTGGATTTAAACTTTTCTTAACCGACTGATGGGACGGGATGTAATGAAGGGAAGGGAGGCACTAAAGGGCCTGAAGGGACGGGAGGTATAAAACTGCCTGAAGGGACGGAAGGTACTGAAGGGCCTGAAGGGAAGGGACGTAATGAGGGATTAAAGGGACGGGAGGTACTGAAGGGCCTGAAGCGGCGGGTCCTGGAGTCTAATTCTTTTTCTTCTTAATTTTATGTAGACCTTTAGGGCAGTTTTTATACAAACTATTTCCTATTGTCTAAATCATCTTCTTCTTCTTTTATGTATACATTTGGGTCATTTTTTTATAAAAATTATTTCCTTTAGTCTAATTATTATTCTTCTTCATTTAAGTACGTAGACTTTTGGGAGAGTTTTAATACAAACTATTTCCAATAGTCTTATTCATTTTCTTTTATGTAGACCTTTTGGTCAGTATTTATACAAACTATTTCCAATAGTCTAAATATTCTTCTTCTTCTTTTTTGTAGACCTTTGGGTGAGCTTTTATACAATCTATTTCCAATAGTCTAATTCTTCTATTAGGTATATGTATTTTTACTTATTTTATGTAGACCATTGGAATAGTTTTTTATACAAACTATTTCTTATAGTCTTATACTTATTTTTCTCTTTTTTATTTAGTCTTTTGGGTTAGTTTTAAGTCTAATAGTCTATTGTGCAGAAATATTATTAACGATATGCACACTTGATGAAAATACATATGAAATGAATGGATATGGGATGTGACGATATAACCTGCACTAGAATCTTTTCAATACTTTTGTTTAATTAAATTTATATCATCCTATTTTGAATAATTTTCAACACCTAATATTTAAATAATGGGGGTTGTGGCCATTACTGAACTCTTCACAACATTTATATTCAAATTAAAAACTATTTACTATAGTTCAAGTCTTCTTCTTCTTCGTTAATGAAGACTTTCAGTCAAATTGAGCAAAAATATAATGCACACTTGATGAAAAAATATAAAAACGAATGGGATGTGACCAATACTAGATCTTTTCAGTACCTACGTTTGTTTAATCAAATTTTAACCACATCCCAACATCGAAAATTACTAAATTTTCAATAGGTACACATTACAATTTGTTTTCGATGATAATATTTAAAAATGGGGGTTGTGGCCAAACCAATCTCTTTACAACGTTGATAAACAGTCATATTTAAAACCATTACGCATAGTCCATGCGAGCAGAAATTGTATAAATATTATACTTCATTCACACTTTATAGCAATATATAAAAAAGAATGGGTTGTGGCCATCACTTGAACATTTTACAATACTTAAACTCAATCAAATTTCAAACCACTTTTTATAGTCTGATATTGCAAAATAATTGGGTGACAATATTATAAAAACGATTGCTTTTTCTTTCACAATTTTACATTCTTGGCCAACGGCGGGACATAAAAGCTAGTCCTCAATAAAAATATATATTATTTTTTTCATTATTTGTCTATACATTAGCTTGATACACTTTTTTCATTATGTATATTTTTTTCCGTTATATTTTTAAAAATACCTGTTTTCTTAGTTTTTTTAACCATAACTCAAAATTTATAAGACTTAGAAACATCAATGTTTTATTTAAATGATAGGTATTTTATAAAAAATAAACATTGGCTTGATACGTTTTCACACAATTTTCTCACTTTTTTGTAAAATAAAATAAACCATTATATACAATATACACTGCCCCTTTAACACCATTTGTTCAAATTTATATATTTTTTTCGGTCCTTCGTTGTTTAATATTATTCGAAACGTTTAATTGTATAGGATTAAAAAATTGCAATCAAAAATTCCCTGATATGGGTAGGTATAACTATTTGATAGGAATATTATTTCTAACTAATTTTTTTTTTATAGTTATATGTTGATTCTGCTTTATATTTTAAGTTGGTTTGGAAAAGTTTGCATTATACGAACTATTAACATGATGGATGTATGATGCGATTGACAAGGAGCGCAATGTACCTACTTATAAAATAGATACATATAATATGCCCTATTCTGATTCGTCTAAACTTATCCGTTTGAATTTTAGTTTTTTTTTTAAATCCTTTTATCCACGGTCGCCCGTTAGTTATAGACGTTTTCGTACTCTGAAACGAATCAGAATAGGACATACCATCACAGCATATCCCACACTGTGAGGTAACCAGCGCTAGGTGTGCGGCTACGAATTACGACACGTACGTGTATACCCACACACCTCGTCGCGTCTCACCTACAAAGGCAACATACATTATTGGTGGTGAACTAGTGAGATGTTATTTGCCTGTTGTATTTTCCATAACCCATTTTTATGTATGTGACACACAAAATCGATTACAATGAAAACAGTGTAAGCACTATTCTAAATCGTTACTTCACAGCCGCATATCTGCCAATAAAATATTTTATATTCCAGATAAACATAAAATAATGTCCATTAAATATAGTTAGCCAGGCGTTGAAGGTCCTGAGTACCTATAAGATATAAAAACTTAAAATGACCCCAATATTACAAGATTAAAAAAAAATATGACTCGATATAAATTTTTACTTTATACAGACAATAACTTAATACAAAGTTTGTTTTAGAATTACAATACATAATTTACTTCATTACAAGAAAATATTTGAAATAAACTAGTCGTAGGTATGTACTGTACAAACTGTCAACCCTTAAATCCAAATTGTCGGTCGAGCAGAGTTTGATTGCTGCTGACACGAGAGAAGAAGTATTCAAATTATTGAATATTTTTAAAATATTTTGTTTTCTTTACCAAAAATGTATGTCAGGACAGAAAAGTGTGAAGATCAGTCCTTTTTTTCCTCACCGAATATAATAATAATAATAATAATAATTCGAATTTTTCGTGAGAAACTTTGTCGAAGTTCATTTTAAATAAAAATAAAATAAAAAAAATAACTTAGTTTACTTCTACTACTGTAAACACCTTTAATTTAAGAAAGGTGTTTCTTAAATTAAAGGTGTTTACAGTAGTAGAAGTAAACTAAGTTATTTGTTTTATTTTATTTTTAATAATAATAAATTTGGATTATTTTCATAGCGCCGTTTTTGTGATAACCTCACCTCAAGGGCGCTTTGAATATATTAGAGGTTTTTGTAAGACTCGCGGAAGAAGTGAGTTTTTAGAATATGTAAACAATTTGATCATATGTATGTATGTATGAAGATTAAGTATCAAGCTATTGAGAGTCCCAGAAGTTATTGGGTAATATGTCATACAAATTGTATGAAACGTCACAAAATACATTTTTTAGAAAAATTGTAAAAAAAAGTTAGAGATTTGTTGCCTTGTATAATGCTTTTTTTTTAATAACATTAAATTATCTAATTAGGGTGTTTCGACAAAAAATGGAAATATAGGTAGATAAACAAATATTCTTTTAAATAATGAATATGTCCTTGAAACACGTACGTATACATCTTCGTGAATTCCCTAAGCCAAGTATTAATCTGGGGGGGGGGGGGAAGTCTGGTCCAACCGGCGAAATCAAAACCCTCACGATTACCCATATCATGGATATAATTATTATATAGGGTTCTATAATATCTTTAGATGTCATAGAACTCCATATGACAAGTATATCCATGATATGGGTAATCACGAGGGTTTTGATTTTGCCGGTTGAACCAGACTTGCCCCCCTGTACTCTTAATTATTAAAATATATAGAACTTTCAAAATGCATTGATAAGCGAACTCAGTAAGAAGGCATAATTGATAAACGTTGCTCAAGCGCATAAAGTGATCACGTAAAACAGCCGATGACAGGTCATATGGCGTAGATGCCTTGGGTTCCTGGTTCTCCTATAATAAGTATTCCAACTTTGTCTATATTGAGATGTTAATTTTTTTTTTCAAAAATATCTTTGACTTGCAACAGGGCAAAAAAATCCAATTTTTGCTTATATTCAACTTTTAAAATATTCAAAAATAAGAGAGTTCATTGATTTACAGTAGTGGTAAGATTGCCTATAATTGATTCTAACTGCGATTTTAACTTGGTAATTAATTCACTACTTGCACGAAGAGAAAAACAACGTTTACAATATATATTAGATTCGTTTCTTTTGTTTATGGTTGGATTTGAATCAGCACCAATATTGGAATCAGCTGTTATTTATTTATTTATTTATATAATTTATGTACATGTGTACTAAGGCAGGTTTATTGCCATAAGGCAATTTCTTCCAACCAACCCGAGCAACGTGAAGTCTCTTAGTTAAATTGGTACAGTACTAATTAAGTGAGAAATAAATTGATAAAAAATAACATAAAAGAGTAAGAAATATAAAAAAAAAATACAAAGAGAGAAAAAAATGAAAAGAGAGTTTTAAAATAAAAGAATAATAAAAATAACACTGATCATAGCAATGAGGAAAAGGAGGTTACGGAAGGATATATAAGGAATTTAGGAACTATTTGACAAAAATTTTTTTTTTAGTTTTCCTTTAAATATTTGAATGGATTGAGATGACGTAACTTCATCACTTAGGCCATTCCATAGTCTAGCTGATTGTACTTGAAAAGAGGAGCTGAAAACTTCTGCATTGTGAATGGGGATATCTAGTGTAGTACGTTCAGCAGATCGAAGGGATAGGCCGTGACTTGACAAGAAAACGACGTTATTTTTTAAATATTGTGGTGAATAGGGATCATAAATAGTCTTATAAAGTAATGACAGAATGTGAATGTTACGACGATCTCGTATCTTTGGCCAACGAAGTATATTTCTACAAGTCGAAACATGATCATATTTTTTAAGACTGTAAATGAACCGTATACAGACATTCTGTAATCGTTCCAGTTTATTTAATAATTCTTGATTGGCATCCAGATAACACACATCACCACTGATTAATCGCTGTTATCAGCCACTGTTTAATCAAAATCGAATGGATGACAGTTGTCAACCCTAAAAGATACACGTTTTTAGAAGGCTTCTTATTCATGTCCATAAGTCTTATCGTGATGATGCGGTGACAGGTCCAATCACGAATATCAAGAGTATATATTTATATTTCATGCCTATATCTACTCTGAGATTAATGTATACCTGACGTGTCGTGCTCTTTGCTCATCCATGATGTCTGCTTTTGATTTTGGGACTGTGTACCAAACAAAACTCGTATAGGAAAATTCATATTTTAATTTATTGATTTCTTAAATTGATAGTTTTGACCAAACTCGGTATTTTTTATCGAGACTATTTATAATGTTTACTTCTTCTAATAGATTTTCGATATCTTTCTACAGCAATTAGTCCTGGTACCAAGATGAGGAATCCAGCTCCCTTTTCATTTCCTTGGTGGTCTGAGTCTCACGTGGTCCGATTTCTATGATTCATTTTCATTAGAATGGGGATATCTTCCAATTTGTCTCATTTCCATTTGCTCAGGATCAGATTATGGAATTCATGAGAAAATCATCAAACTCTCAGTGATAGTAGTTTTTTAACAAATTATCAAATTTTATTGATTCTATTATTTTATTAAGGAGGTGCTTTAGAGGTGATACACACATATAAATTTCGAGTTCTGATGATGGAACTCATGAGAAATAAATACTAAACTCTTCAAGTCGTCTGCAATTAATAATAATTATTTATCACTTCGTCCGAATTCATTGATTCATTTTTCATTAGAAAGGTTTCTAGGGTGGTTTAATCTATGGAAATAATCCCTCCACTTGCGTAAGGAGCAAATAAGTAAATTAATATTTTATTTTATTTTTATTGGTCGATACAGAATTATAAAGTCTACACAATTTATAAAACAGACAATGTACATTGTTTTATTAGTGGAACAGTGAAAACTCCATGCATTATTCAATAGGATAATTAATGTTGATACAAAAAATTACAAATAATGTATAATAGATTTTCTAGTACATAAAAAAACACTAAAATAAGACAGCTGATTAAATCAAAGTACTAGGAAATATAGGAGAAGACAGCTGTCCCAAACGCACTGAGAGAACTCGCAGAGATGTCGAGTGAATTAAAGAAAGCTTTGTACACCGTGCAAGTACGGTACACAAAAGCATTCTGAGTGTAGTTGTTATTACAATTAGGAATATAAAAAGTGCTGTTCTGCTCGGACAGTGAAAGCAAATTTTTTTCAACAAGGGAATCCACAAAATTGTTGACCAACTTAAACAAATATATAATATCAATTACGGTCCTGCGGTTTGCCAGAGTTGCTAAAGTATGGTAATCGATTATTATTAATATTAATTTTCCACTATGAGTTTTCATGAACCAACCTTTTGTATTTTATCTTCGTTTTCATTTTAATGTTTGTTTATATTCCCACGTCTACCAGTTTTTAGCTCCCAAACGCGAGTGAGATGATAAGGGTCACACCGATATTGATATGAAAAAAATCAAATCGTGCGGTTTATATGATCACACGTCGTCCCAAACACGTAATTAAGTGGTGAACTACGATAAACATTACATGCTTATTTCATAATATAGCACGAACCTCGACATTTTTCGAATATTATGTTATAATAAAATGAAATATAAATACGTTTTGCAGTTAGTTTTAATAGGCTAATCCTGTCTTTATTTAAAACACTCCACCTCTATGGAATAGCGGAGAGTCGTGATTTCACAAGTTCAGAACATATTTCTTTAACGTCAATATCTCAACGCGTATCATGTAGAGACTTCCCCCAATAAACTCTCAAAACCATCTTGAGATAGTACATGACTTCACATATCTGGGTTCCAACATATGTGACACCGGTGGTTGTGAAGCGGAAGTGAAAAAACACATCGCCATGGCAAAGGGAGCACAGGGAAAACTCACAAAAGTGTGGAAGGACAGGACCATCACAAAAAACACGAAGGCTAGACTCATCAGGGCTCTGATATTCTCGATGTTCCTGTATGGTGTGGAAACATGGACACTACGGGAGTCAGTGCGAAAGAGGATCGATGTGGTGCTGGAGGCGTATGTTGCGCATCCCATGGACAGCCAGAAGAACGAATGTGCCAATTCTAGACGAGCTGAAGATCGAGGATCGTCTGTCGACGATATGTTACAGACGTATCCTTCAATTCTTTAGACACGTTACCAGAAGGGAACCAGACTGCCTCGAGAAGCTAAAACAGATTGGCATGGAGGCGGGCCATACGTGTGGCGACGGACTACAGCCGCTATCCTCAGTCATGAGGTAAAGGACGAATATATATCATATAGAGAGTATATGTACACTTAGAGTTTTTAAATGATGTTTTACATATAACATACGGCGTAGGTATGAATACCGGCAAATAATTTGAGAAATACTTTCGGAAGAGAGGTAGACGGTATGTCCAGATACTAACCAAGAAAAAAAACACGAATTTGGGCATATCAACCAAGCAAATAACACAAATAACTATACGTAAGTAGGTATTTGAAATTTCATGTTTTCTGTAAGTACATTACGTACAGTCCAAACTATAAGCTAGATCCACTTCATAATGATATCATAAAATGTATGTAGATTGTACTTACGGTGGTGTAGTTGTACTGAAAGAATGATAAATAAACTATCATATAGTTGGTGGCAGAGCGGCTAGCGCGCTGGAAATTTCTTCCAACAAACAGTGTTTCTAGCCCAGGGAAGCAATATTTGTGAAAGAAATGACTTTTAATAAATTTATCCTCTGCTGGGGATCGAACCAAGGACGCCCACACAGAAGCCAAACGTCATACCAACCGTGCTATGGCGGTCGGTAATTTCTTCTGCTACATTGAGATTTCTTTTAATTTTTAATGAAATGATGTTTGCAATAGTATTACCTATATTTAATGAACGCATTAAGGGCTTGTCAGCCCTTTAAGAATGAGATAAGTGTACCAGCAACAATTGTCTATTTGTTCAAGAGAATTTGTTTCTTTTAACAGATCGAAAAGTTTCAAGCCAAGATCCGCCAAATTTTGTATGGCGGGATGTACATTTTTCAAGTCAAAAACACCAAGTTAGAGGCTTAGCAGCGTATAGGTATTTATGCTATTTAAAAATTGAATTTAGTGACGACATCGTTTTATACAGTTTTATACAATTTGTATGACAGAAAATACAATATCTACGGGGACGCTTTTAATTTGATACTCAATAATTCAAAATAATACGCATACAAAAATTCTCTCTATAAGTGCATAGCATGAACTCATATGTTGAATTTTTTTTTTGTTAGTTATTTGTGTTTTTTCTAATATTATCTTTTGTATTTATTTATTTATTTATTTATGTAGGGACAAATACAGTCTTAAAATACTAAAATGGAATAATACACTATAAAATAAAAACAAACAGACCAATTACATATGTCCACAGATATTAAATATAAAACATTTCAAACATCATAAATTTAAATATAACTAAGATGTATGTTTGCCTGTGACGGGAAAGGAAAAGGATGGGAAAAGGATTATGACAGTTAAATTGTTATATTTTTGTTACAAACAACAACTCAAAATGTAAATAAAAGTATACAAAAGATAATATTAGAAAAAACAAAAATAACTAACAAAAAAAAAAAAAATTCAACATACGAGTTCATGCTATGCACTTATAGAGAGAATTTTTGTATGCGTTATTACTAGCGGTGAATATATCAGAATGTGTGATACTGGCTGAGAGGTTGACATTATAGAAGTTACAAGCCCTTTTGATAAACTCATTTTGATTAGAATTAGTGTTACTTCGAAGAACATAAAACAAGTAGTTCAATCTGCCATTTCGCAACGGCGCATGGAAATTAATTTTATTTAATAAATCAGGACAGTCAACTTTTGAATTAATAATTTTAAAGAGAAACATTTGATCCGCAACTTCTCTCCTGTGTACGATTTTTTTCATTCGGAAATGTTTCTCAATTTCATCACAAGAACTGTATATGTTATATGATTTGAAATTTAAGAATTTTAGAAATCGTTTTTGAACTCTTTCTAGTCGATCAACGTATATACTGTAGCGTGGGTTCCAAATCTGTGAACAATACTCTAAATGTGGACGAACATAACTATTGTAAAGGAGCAAGAACGTTCTGAAGTTGGTGAAAAATTTACATGTTCTTAGAACAAAACCCAGGCTCTTTGTTGCCTTAGTGACTATGCTATTAATATGAGCCTCAAAAGTAAGTTTTGTGTCCAGAATAACTCCAAGATCACATACACAGTCTTTGTTTGATAAGAGCGACCCAGAAATATTATAATTATGGATTACTTTATTACGGTTACGAGTAAAGGTAACTTTGTAACATTTAGATATATTTATAAATAGTTTATTTTCATGGCAATATTGGGACAATCGATCAAGATCTTCCTGTAGGCTCACACAACTACTAACTGAGTTGATGGGAAGGAAAATCTTCATATCATCCGCAAAAAGAAGTATTTTATCAGAATGGAAACGAGTTGCGATATCATTTATGTAGATGGAAAAAAGTAAGGGGCCCAAAATGGATCCCGAGGTACACCGGATGTAATCATTCTCCAAGTTGATGCAAACCCACCCACGGCAACAGCCTGAGATCTGTTTGTTATGTAAGATGACACCCAGCGGAGTTGGTCTCCATGAATACCATGGTTAGCAAGTTTTTTACATAGTATATTATGGTTGATTTTGTCGAAGGCTTTGCTGTAGTCGGTATAAACAACATCAACCTGCTTCCGTTTGTCCATGCAATCTAATAAAGAGTTTGTAAGTAAAGCGAGATTGGTAAGGACAGAACGACCTGCAAAGAATCCATGTTGAAAATCGTTTATTGTTTTTTTTACAACAGGAAATATTTGATCATATACCATATTTTCAAAAACTTTAGAAAAAATACATAGCTTAGATATAGGCCTAAAGTTATTGGCTTCATTCTTTGAGCCCGATTTGTGAATTGGAGTTACATATGCTTTTTTCCAATGATCAGGATACTCAGCTGAATCAAGAGATAAATTGAATAATATCGATAGAGGAGTTGATAACTGCTTTGCACATTCAATAATAAATAATGGTGGAATGCCATCCGGCCCAGCTCCCTTACTAGAATCTAAGTTCTGTAAGTATTTACATACATGCTCACTGTGGACAGAAATTGATCCCACTGTATCAACATATTCTGCCGAAGAGTTATTAATGGTAGAGCTCAGTAATTCTGTTGGTTCGTTCGAATGAAAATAATCAGCAAATAAATCACAGACAGCTTGACCACCTTCAGCTTTCCTGTTATTGAAGTTCAATACATTTGGGATTGGGGGTGTTAGTTTTTTTGATTTAACGTATGACCAGAATGCCTTTGGGTTTCCAATGATATTTTCCTCCGCATCACGAATAAAGTCATCGTGGCATTTCTTTGCGAGTTTTTTTTGTCTACTTCGTAACAAGGAAAAGATTTCGCAATCGGAAGGATTCTTGTAGGTAACATAACGTCTGTGAGTTTTGCTTTATACTTTTATTTACATTTTGAGTTGTTGTTTGTAACAGAAATATAACAATTTAACTGTCACAATCCTTTTCCCATCCTTTTCCTTTCCCGTCACAGGCAAACATACATCTTAGTTATATTTAAATATATGATGTTTAAAATGTTTTATATTTAATATCTGTGGGCATATGTAATTGGTCTGTTTGTTTTTATTTTATAGTGTATTATTCCATTTTAGTATTTTAAGACTGTATTTGTCCCTAAATAAATAAATAAATGCATAATACAAGATGTTTTTTCAGATACGGATATTTTCAAACGGATTTTTTTAATGAATATGTCATGTTAAAAAAGTACATATACATCTTCCTACGTTCCCTAAAATAAGCAGATGAATGCTTGTGCTATAGGTGAACGAAATCGGTCGAGGCAGGATTCGAACTCGCTGCCACTTGATTACTAGCCCAGCGCGCTAACCGCTCTGTCACCGACCCATCTAATATATTTCATATACCCCGTATATGAAGATGATCTTTTCATATACGGGGTAGAAAAAAATAGTAGGTACCTACTGAAATCCACACGTTTTGTATAGAAAAACTGAATATTTTAATATATTCAATAATTTGGATATAAAGTTTTATAGTTTGGTAGTTTTATTTATAACATACATGAATTTTTACGTACTCTTATACTCTCACTATACTCATACTATCGCCATCGACAGTTGGATCTCATATGCTACATACAACTACTTGTTCTTGAGAGATTAGTGTTGGTCACAATCCATTCGTTTTTTTTATAAAAGTTTTATGAGCCCTTAAACATCACGGTAAATCGATCGCATGATATGTTAATTGTTTTATTTATTGAGTGAGCTGTAACATCAGCTGGCTTTGTTTTCATATTACATATTCACGAATTTAGGTACATTTAATAGTAACGTTTGGATATTAATATGGTCATAATGTTACCTACTCATTATTGCTTTATATGATAGTGGGCACGCAGTTCTGCAACATGCAGCCTTCTATGTAAACCGCATTTATATAGAATTCATTTTATGTGTTGTTGTGCCACAGACCGCTTTTATATATAGATCTCATTTTATTTATTATATCAATTCATTTTCGTTCTTCAGATGCGTAATACAATGTCAATAGATTTGTTCATACCGCCATTTATTGAAAGATAACACATTTTTCCTAAATAAACTATCCTATCTTTCAATCCGGAATCAACTACACAAATTTAGAAAATTTCATTGAAATCAGTTGAGCGGTTTCAAAGATTAGCGTGTACGAACACCGTGAGATTTTTATATATTTAGATATTAAAACTTTAAATTAGGTTATATCACTAGTAAAAGTAATAAGGGGGGCAACCTTTAGATGTCATAGAACTCCATATAGTAATTATATCCATGATATGGGTAATCGTGAGGGTTTTGATTTCGCCGGTCGGACCAGACTTGCCCCCAAGGTTTAATAAAATCAAAGAATGTAGGTACTGATTGAAAGTAGGTAGATGCGGAGTACCTATACATAGACCGTAAGGCCTTTATTAGATAATATGAGTATGAGACCATTCTTCTGGAATGATAATCTCAATTTGAAGTAAAGACTGAGAATTGTCAAATGCACCTGAATAGAGTCGAGACATGGACATAAAAGTTAATACAATTAAGCGAATTGAAGCAATTGAAATGTGATTTTATAGCAACACGTTACTAATCCCATGAGCCAATATGGACGTCTCAATCGATTCAACTTAAAAAATAACTCTTAATTGACACTCCTCCCCTATCCTCTCTCACATCCCACAACATCTATCTCCATACTTTCTTTGTTGCTGTGATTTTACATTAATTAATGTTAAGTATTTATCGTTGTGTCTATTTTTTGTTATAAATTTAATGTACCTACAACTTTGTGTTAAAGAGTTACGCGGGACAAAGGTCCTAGGATCGTCCCTGCTAGTAATATGTTAAGAAAGTTTTGAAATTATATTTACTTTTTGACTAACGATGGATGTAGCTATAAATATTTCAAGATAAAAAAGTGTTATTACTAAATTTATATTTTTGGAGTTAACCTCATGGCACACTTTAAACAATTTTCTTTATTTATTATAATTTTTGGCGTTTAAACCACAAATAAGCTCGTTTTAACATTGATAAACGGTTGCTTCAAAACCGGTTGTTTAAAATAGTTCATAAGTGGTTTAAACAGATTGAATTATAATGAAAAAAAGTGTAACAATTAATACTCCATGAGAAGTTAAATCAAAATTGAATCAGAAATTAGTTCAAGTATAATTCGACGCTAAAGTTTATTCGTTACAATATCGGCTGCAAGAACTACCGATATACGCGCAGTAATATATATTAACGTATGTTCAAAACTACATATTTTCCATTACTTTCCACAGTTGAATATCATTTTCTTGTGTTAAAGGTTAGTTCTTCAAAACCGTGAAGAAGGATATCGTTCATGTTCATTTTTCATTTAATAATCATTTCTAACAAACAAACTATCTACATCGAATCGTTCATATCAGAAAGAACACGGAGCGCATGGAATGAGAGATAGCAAGGACAGATTTTAATTTTAAGATTTATAATTATATTCAAGAATGACAAAAATGCATAGCACAAGTATCCAACCCATGGAGTTCCCTCAACACATTTTTAAGGCATCTTTGTAGAAGCATTCGTATTTGTTATACGTCATGTATAATGTACAACACAGATAAGTTCATTGTCATAAGACATCTCTTCCAACCAATTAGCCAAGTATAAATAAATTTAATATACCATAAAGAGAAAAGGTGGGCTGATTATATTGTCCTCGTCGCTGAATGTGGATGGATGCGAAAATCACAAATAAGAGACTACTGAAAATATTTATCCAGCAGAGGCCTACATCCAGCATTGGAGAGATGGCTGAATGAAGAAGAAAGAGAAAATACAAAAAGCAGAACGGATAGCGTGCTGGATAAGTAATCCAGGTTTCGGGTTTGAATCTTGTCTCGACAGATTTCTTTCCCCACTGGACGAGCTGGCGATTACATAACCCACTGTCCGGAGTATGGGTTACCCTAAAAATGGTGTGAGCAAGTCAAATTAAAATCGAGATTTGATATTTTATCTGTGAATATACAGACAGTCTCTTACTTGAGGAGTTTATTTCTGTCTTCACAGTAAAAGCTCCGAATTCCAAAATGCTTGCACGGTAGTCGTATAACAGGATCACGTGTTTGTTAAAAAAATGATGTCAAATTACACCAAAAACATGTAGGTATAAGGAAAAGGTTTTGAAAACAACGAAACGCTGCAGATCAATAATTTTATATTGGAGAGGCGAAAGATGGCTTCATACACAAAATATCGTGTATGTATTTACATATTTCACAAAGATACATATACACAGCACGAAAAATCCGTAAAATATGTTATGTATTTTGTGAGCTTCGAAAAAGAACATGACGGAGGTAAGAGGTAAATTCTACACTGGTGGAGTACAAAATCTTGACAGCCGACAGGCCAACGATCTGAAGTTAGCAGCCTAAGTCAACAATCCAAAAAAATGCATAGATTTGCCCTCGGTGTGATAGGACGTCAAAATAAATCAACAAGTTACCGTCCATTCCATAGAGACTTGGATTATTTTATCGACTTGTCAATAACATTTAATGAGATAAAAAAAAAGTAATAATTATATTTATTGCCCAACCAACCACTTATGTTAAGTTTGGATAACGAATTAGGATGTATTTATTCTTGTTTTAAGAAAACATTAATTAAAAAATCTAAAGAATTAATTTTGATTCACTTCATTACAAAGGTTTTTTTTATATGGCAATTCACCCTATTTAGAGTGCTATATGCCATGGATTAAAATATAAATGAAAAGATAGGTTTAAAGCAGTTTTAGGAGAATATTAAAAAGTTAAAATGCAATTATGAATAATACCCCCTATTCAGTTACTATTGTAACTAAAATAAGAACGTACTAAAATTGTAGATTTTAGATTTCCGGTCTGATTTCAGCGTTATAAAATATCAACTAAATTTGAATAATCATGAAAATGATGAAAATTTCATAATTTTCATAATTATTCATAATACGTCTGATTCAGTAACTTTTTAAGAACGTTCCGGCCAAAATAGGTACGTTCCTATTCCATTTAGTCCAAGTTGATATTTTATAACGTTGAAATAAGATCGTAAATCTTAAATCTACAATTTAAGTACGTTGTTATTTTAGTTACAATAGTTACTGAATAGGGGGTATTTTACTTTGTAGAATTCCATTTTAATTTAAATTACAAAATAGAACAGTATGTTTTGGATTCAACGTATAACAGTGTTATTTATAAAAATAAATTTGGTTCAATTGAACCCGGTTCAAAGTCTTATTCTGAAATTCAAATATTCTCATATAAAAATAAATAATTCTTGTATAAGAATATTTGAAATTCAGAATAAGACTTTGAACCGGGTTCAATTGAACCAAATTTATTTTTATCAATAAAACTGATTTGTTTATTGATCGATAGCTATTTCGCCTTTTTAGGGTATCTTCAAGACTATTTTTCTAATCAAGACTTATCTTCAAGACTAGTCTTGAAGATGCCCTAACAAGGCGAAATAGCTATCGACCAATAAACAATATACGTAGAATCTAAAACATAGGTACTGTTTTATTTTTTAATTTAAATTAAAATTGTGTCAATTTTTGACATAAATGTTGCGCTATGCTCAGTCAACAGTACTCTGTCGATATATCATTAGTTCCATAGATCATAGTTCTAAGTATAATATTTTTAATGTAAGAAAACTGGGACAAACATTATTTTATGGTGTACATTTTGTCCTTGTATTGTGAATAATACTAATGACAGTGTTTTCAAAGCACGACGCGATCTTCTTCTATATGTTATACGATCTGTTTACAGTTAAATGCATATTTCTTTCATCAATCATATCTCCATAGTACTAGATCATTTTTTATGTTTGACTTTAGTGGAGGATAAGGCCAAGTTTAAATGGATTTGAGATCGTACCATTGTCAAATTCGTGACCACAAAATAAACACTGAACAACAAATAGCTATACCTAATTGTTGATCAAAGATCACTATTCGACCGCTGTGTCATAATGATATGATTTTAACGCCGACGTTCTGGGTTCAATTCCCAGTAAAGAAGATATTTACAAAGAAAAATCTTGAGATGATTCTAGAAAATATATTTTCATTTTTTTTTTAATTACCTAATGAATTAAGTTTATAACATTTATTCAAACCCTGTGGTGAGTTTATTCCAATTTATTCCAACTAACTTGGTTTTCCAGTCCAGAGAATAAAAGTTCACCAGGAATCGAAGTCAGGATTCCAGCAAGAAAACCAATGTATATACCTACTTGAAAAACCCATTTAAGGATTAAGAGGATTTCACTGTCTCCTACCCCACTTCATAGGGAAAGTTTTGGAACTTTGTTGTTCTTTTCATTCCCGTAGGGGCTACTCGTGAACTTACCATGAAGAGAGACTACCAAGAAACTACTATGAAGCATATTTCACAACCACTAAGAGTCCAACCACAAACGTGGAGGCCCGTCTATCATGGATAGTGTTTCCTACCCAACAGGGAATCTTCACCACGTTTGTAGTACTTTCAGTTCTTCGATTTCCACGCCAAGCGCGGTGTCGGCTACACCAATCTCATCAGCATGGCGAGCTACCGCCGAGCGGGACATTGCCCACCAGTCTTGTCGGGGGGCTCCTTCACTCCTTAGTACTCGTGTTGGCGATTTACAGGAACCACACCACATGGACAGCACTTTCATTTCTTCGATTTCCACTTAGGGATTGTAGATAAGAGTTTAATATTAATATTCATTCTCTGGGCTGAAAACTCTGGTTAAAAATCTCGCCAATTTCGCAGTGCGCAATGCAGTTATTATTATTAATATTATTATTGGTATTGGGCAGAGCCTAATTTTGATTAGCGTCTGGCGACAGATGAATTAGGAGAATATCACACTGGATGCAATAAAATACGACAACGAAATAATACCTAGTATGATGAGTACGAAAATCCCATTGCCCTTATTTTTTTGGTTAGGTTTAGTTAGTATTTAATAATAATAGCGTCTCGCGTGAGCGAGCTTCTTTATAAATTGAATGGATATTGGTCGCAGGAAAAATTTATCAACACCTTTGTCGTTTGAGGTCAGGAATAAGTTTATTATGTATTCGCATTTGATCACATTTTTTATATAAATTATATTACGTATTATTTACGTAGTTGTAAGATGCCTACTATTTTTAACAGAATTTTTTTATTTTTTTATATTTCAGTTAAATATTTGTGCGCACGCGTATTTCCGACTTCCCATGATCTTTTCTATTTTTGGTCTTACTGAACCCCACTTATAACTGTGTTTGTATTATTCTATGATTTTCTTAAATGGTAATACAGCCTATTGATATATTAAAATATTAATAAAAAAAGGTTAGGTTTACTTACAGGAGAATAATATAACAAAATTTGAAATTAAGTTATAGTTCAATGTCGTGTTTTTTTAAGAAATTTAAGCAATAAGATATAAATGTTTGAATCATCAAGAGATAACGGGTGGGAGGCGGGAAAACACTGATAATAGACCGGTTATAACAATTAAAATATTTATGGTCCAGAGTCTCCTCCGTATTGTTCCATTTACCAATTTAATATTGTACATTAGTTGCCCCGAGACATCTGTCGAGATAAGCCAGCGAGGTGCGATGCAGAAGACCTGATGATGGTCAATGGTCAATGATAATGCCGTTGCGGCTGCTGTATTCTGGAGTGCTGTAGCCTGGTGGAGAAGTGCTTGGACCCGTAAAGTAAATATGTATGCTGCCCCGATATACACTGAAAGACATATTATGTATTATGACAACCGAACTGGCTACCTGCGTTTTATAGTAAAACCTTTGCCAAAGGTTTATCTATTTATGACTGTACTGTTTGGCTGTGTGCACAAAACATTTGGATGCACAAAATCAAATATTTTATAGTCACTATAGTTCTGTTAATTTTAACATGAAATTTTGTTAGTATTATTTTTTTGTATAGCCTAGACAAAGAATGTCAGAAGAATCCATCTGAATTGATCTGTTATATTGTCTATATAAATATTTTCTTCAATTTCAAATGACTTCAATTTTTTTAATGTTTCATATAGGAAGATACTTTGTTCGTGGAATATGTTAATGAAATAATCATTTCCGATGTTAAAAATGCATATATTCTTTCAATTTTGATGTGTTTTCAGTGTCACGAAGTAAATCAATTATTGAAGTATATTGAAGAAGTCGTGCCTTTTATATTTTCCGCAATTAAGTTAAAATTAATTAAAAATATTTAAGTAGGTAGTAATTTGAAATGGACCAAAGCAGGAAATGAACAGTTGGAATCAAATTGAAAATGAAATACCATTTTTTGCCATTTATTTAATAGCGCGTAGGTACCTACCTACAGAAAGTAGAAAAAATATTATGTAGATACCTGTTCAAATAAATAAAACTCACGAAATATATAGTAGATATTACCGTTTAGCCAGCAAAGGAGATATTTATTCAAATTCCTTTCTCACGCAATTCTCGCTTCTCTGGGCTGGTAACACTGGTTCTTCTTCAGCCCTCTGTCCTCCACTGCTGAATATAGGCCTCTTCCAAACCCTTCCATTCCTTTCTATCGGTTGCTGCTTGCAGCCAGTTTTTACCCCCTACAGCGGCTGTGTCGTCGGACCATCTTTTTCGAGGTCTTCCTACGACTCTCTTGTTTTCCCAAGGTCTCCATCTTAATATTTTAGGGGTCCATCTTGTGGGGTCTTGTCTTGTAATATGGCCCGACCATTGCCACTTCAATCCGCTAACACTGGTTGGTTAGAATAAATTGGCATATAGCAATAAACTCGACACTTGCGCAGGGTGCAAGGAAGTGTTGCACCCTGCATTATTATATTCGAGTTAACTTTGTGGCTTCTGTGCGGGCGTCCTGGGTTAGATTCCCAGCAGAGGAAAAATTTATTTAAATTCATTTCTCTCGCAAATATTTCTTCTCTGGGCTGGAAACACTGGTTAGTTGGAATAAATTGCCATTTGGCAATAAACTCGCCACTTGCGCAGGGTGAAAGGAAGTGTTTATTATTATTATTATTATCATTTTTAAAAGTAATTTGAGTACCAACCGAACTAACTTATTAAAAAAAAAAATATATTACAATTCATGTAGTTTAGTAATGTAAGAAGGTAAACAACTTGAGGCAGTCACATGGGTGTGTTGAGCACAAATTTGTGTATTTTCCTTTGGTTTGTATAAATGCAAATCGCCCCCCTTCACGGCGAAAAGACTCGGAAACTATATGTATAGGTAATTGGAAATTATGGTGTGAACAACGTTGTTCATTTCAGTGGCCATGAAATATATTTTTAAAATCACATGATCTACAAACGGTTTTAGTATCTATGATTTGGTCAGTATGGTTGCAATAAAACAAATAAATATTTTTTTTGAATTTCTCAATATAATATTCATAGGCAAGCCAAGATTTTCGACTTCTATAAGCAATTCCGCTACTGGGTATCAGCTACCCAATACTATTAGAGATGACCCTTCGATATCAGTTTTTAAAAGACGGCTAAAAACACACTTTTTGTCTAATTGAGTGACACCTTTACTTCCTCTTTTCTCTTGCTTAATTCCTCCCCCCACCTCTTTCCAATCCCATCTCCGGATACACAGTGTATCCTTGAATCAATACCATTAATTTATGTATGTTTTTTTTTATATATGTTAACATATATTATACAATGTTATTTTGTTACTTACTTAACGTGTCCGGACATACATTTTAATATATGGTACTTTTAAATACTATATATGTTTAAATAAATAGACGCGTTGACTATTTACACAATCAATCCAGCCCCGGCCTTACCCCAGACACTCGTTTGTATAACCAACTCCCGAAGAATGCCGAACTCCTGATTCGTGCAAACTCGTATAATGCCTATCAGCTATAAAGATTCACTGTTGTAAGGCGTAACATCAATATATTTCATAAAATACTAAGCCTTTCCACTACAATACGTTGCAGCAGCAATTGCCACGTCATTTTCCACATTCAAGTCTTCCTCGTTACATCCCTATACCATATTTCGGCAGGTAAGAAGATGCTTATCATCTTGGACTTCTCTGCAATATCAAGATACATCTTTTTCTCGTCTTATACCCCACATGCACAAGTTCTGTCTACACCTTATGACACCTATATACGGAATCTATTCATGTTATTATGTCTTTGTTATTTTGTTGTTAAGTTATTTATTGTATAAGTTAATAAACCAAAAAAAACTTATATTTCGCAATGGCGCTGAATGGAAAATAAATGTTTTTTAGGTTTATTTTCTAAACCTGAAGCATTAATGCAACGTCACATCGTATTTTTCTAGATATTTTTGTCAACTTTAATTTTAAAAAAATATTTTATTTTATATATATAAAAATATAAAATAAAATACCTACGGCTTATATTTTATTAAAAATATAAGATAAACGTTGAAAATCTGGGTATGCCATTATTTTTCTACAAGAATTTATACAGAACACTAGGGGCTCCGCCCCTGGCCGCTTCGCGGCCCAACCCCGGTTTGGCGCTACGCGCCATTTTTTTTGGCGCTACGCGCCTTTATTTGTGCGCTGCGCGCATTTCTTTAGGCGCTACGCGCCATTTGTTTTACGCCACGCAAACCGAGGACGGGCCGCGAAGCGGCCAGGGGCGGAGCCCCTAGTTTTATATTACAATGAGTAGAAATTATACGCAAAAAAAGGGAAAACGTAAAATGAGGGTATGTTAAAACCGGGGTTGGAGTTGAACAATGAAACTTGTGAACTCAAATTGTAGGATACTTGTATTACATATACATACCATGTCTCTAACAAAGAGAACATAACGCCACAAATATGTTCACCTTATATCTCTTTCAAAAAATTAGGTTGATAAATGAAATATAGAAATTTTATCAAATATTTTCTATTTTTAAACAACTTTACTGTCTTCCATATTGGTATGTTTTTGAGTATAATATGGTATATTTTTTCTAGCAATTGTTGAACACATTACCTACTTATTTAGTTTTACCTAGTTAAAAGAACTCTTATTTTATTTTATTTATTTTATTTTATTGATTTTATAGAACCAACAGTTAAAAGACTAAAAAGATATTTTTACAACTCTTAAAAGATATTTTTATATCTGAATACATTTTTAATGTATGTACCTATGTAAATATATTATGTACTGATGGTTCTGTACACCAATAAAATAAAACAATGTTTATTAGGTGATATTTCAAAAATCCGTCTGTTCTATTAGTATTATCAGAAAGAACAGACAAAGAAAACTGATAAACTTCAAAAATATAATTTTAGTGAGAAAAAAACATATCATAATATTTCCTTGTAAACAATGCTTCTTGTGTAAATATCATTCGATTCATTAATTTTCTTCTGTTCTGCACTTTCAAAAATCTGAACATGTAATGCACTCTGAGAAGAAACTCTAGAACAACCTACATATAATTGACCATGTGTGATGACAGGTTCGGGAAGGAAAAAACCAACGCGTTGAAATGTCTGTCCCTGTGATTTATTTATTGTAATAGCAAAAGCTAATTTAACTGTAAACTGTTTACGACACGTCATATTAAATGGAATTGACACATCAGAAGAGGTATTTAGACAAATTCTAGGAATAAAGTGTGGAGTCCCTTGCTTTTCTCCAGTTATGACTTCTATATGAATATTATTTATTTCAAAAATCCGTCTGTTCTATTAGTATTATCAGAAAGAACAGACAAAGAAAACTGATAAACTTCAAAAATATAATTTTAGTGAGAAAAAAACAGATCATAATATTTCCTTGTAAACAATGTTTCCTGTCCATGCAACAGTTAATATTTTTTCCTATTCCTCGCAGATAATGAAAAAGTGTTTTATACAAAAAAGTTTTTCTAAATAAATAAATTTGAATATGGCATCAGTAAAAATGTACATACTTATTTGTCAAAATGTTGTTCAAAGCATACATATGAGAGTACAAAATGTGTATAAATCAATTTAAAATCTCTTTAAATACAATATTTTCTGTATAACATCCATTTGAAATAATTCCTTGTTTTGAACCTTCTATAATTTGTACTTTTAATGCAGATTGTGAGCGTACCCTGGAACACCCGACATATAATTGTCCATGAGTAAATACTGGTTCTGGCAGTAGAAGTCCAACGCGATCAAAAGTTTGTCCTTGTGACTTATTCAAGGTCATACAATATGCTAATTTAATAGGAAACTGTTTTCTACACATATTAAAAGGTATTGTTTTATCAGATGTTGTATTTAAACAAATGCGAGGAATGAAATGTATCGTTCCCTGTTTTTCACCTGTTACAATTTCTGCTTGTATAATATTAGTACTCATATGTTTTACAACCATTCTTGTTCCATTACAAAGGCCATCTCCGATAGATAAATTTCTGAGAAGGATTATGATTGCTCCAATTTAAAGATTTAAAGAGTGTAACGGAAAACCATTTGGATTTATACTGTTTAAAAATTCTACTGGATAATTAACTTGCTCATTTACATCTAATTGACCATTGTCATTAATAATATAGTCTAAAGAATGGTATGTATGCATTGTACCTTGTAGCCTTCCCAGTACATCTTCATTAACCATTCGAGCATGATCATTTTTAGGGCATAATATTGCTCGTTTACACATTATTGGTACATCTGAAACTGAATGACTTTCATTGTATATGCTTTGAATAACATTTTGACAAACACTATCATTTGGGATAAGCACCGATGACTCTTGCTTTCCTGCAACAGAAGGAAGCTGTCCATTACCTAAATCTAAAAGCCACTGTGAAAATATGCTTTCCCCTTCTAAAGCTCTTATATTGGTTTTTAAATGGAAGGTAATAAATTTTCTCCAATGTTTACTATTTTTAATGGACATTGCAACTAATTGACCTCGAGAGGCTCTACGACAAACTGGAAGAATCTGTCTAAAATCTCCACCTAAAACAATAACTTTATTACCAAAAATATAATCATTACCCATTATATCGCGAATAGTACGTTCAATAATATCTAAGGCTACTACGGGAGCCATCGGTGCTTCATCCCAAATGATAACGTCAGCATCTTTTATAATTTTACGGTTCTTTGAGGTAATTCTGCAAGTAGTATTATCCTGTAAATCAAGAGGAAAATTAAAAGCTGTGTGACACGTCACTCCACCTGGAAGTAAAATAGCTGCAATTCCTGTCCAAGCAACGGATAAAACTTTCTTTCCTCTTCCTCTTAAAGTATGTATAAGAGTCTTGTATAGGAAAGTTTTACCTGTTCCACCAGGACCATCGATGAAAAAACATCTATTTCCATCACGTTCATCTGAAAATACTTTGGAAGAAATAACTTCGAATGCATTGCGTTGTTCATCATTAAGCTTATTCGCCATTTCAGCACCTAAAGAAAACTCTAACATAAAATTTAAATCTTCAATTTCATGAAAATCACTGCTGCTATCTGGTTCCGGCAACCCTTGTAAACTGCAAGAAGAATTTTCTTTCATTAGTGCGTTTTGTATGTACAGAAGTGAACAATTAACAGCAACTTCTTCTATAGCTCCTCGCTGGACAAAATCTTCAGACATTAAACTCTTGAAATCATTCCACAGCTCCAGTGGATCTGTTGGGAGACAATGAATCATTAATAATACAAATAAATCTCGAAGAGCTCTAGGCATCATATATGATGACGCTTCTGCCATGCAATTATGCCATTCCCTGTTGTCGTGGATTAGTCCTAGTTCTCGAGCTGCATCACGAAATGTGGGCAGTAAATTACCACCTACAGTCCGCAATGATTCATATGATGTAGCGCCAGTCACCTGTAAAAGAATAAGCCTTAGATGATATAATTCTACGTTTCTGGGAGAAACTGATGCAAGGCGCCCAATAATCTTATCGCCACCACGTTGTCTCTTAGTCCATTTCTTATTAACTGAAAACACAAATTTGGTATATCTTGATACTTGATTGTGCGTGCATCGGTGTCTTCTAGGTTAAGTTGGAACCACGCAGTTAAAGTTGTGTTTCTTGAGGTTGCTGCTCTAAGAGCTTCTTCTTCTCGTCCTTCTGAAAAATATATAGGCTGACCATTAGGCAAATGTACTGACAAAAGCAAAATAGCATGAGAATGACCATATATTGGATTTTCCATGATTCTCCATGCAGCTTCTGGTGCGCTTACATATCGACAGTTAATATACTCACATATTTCATCATATACCAGAGTCTCATTGCGTTCAACATTTTGATGTATTTGTATCCGGGCACAATCAAACCCTTTTGATATATATTTATGAATATACTTAATACTAAGAACCGAAGAACAAATTTCTACATTAATGTGAGCATTATATTTTTGACTAAGATAAGGATTATATGGAACGACAAAACGATTATCAATACGTATTCCTCGAACAATATGATTACCAGAAAAATTATCGCGTCTCCGATATTCTGGATACCCTCCTACATTATTATTGGTGTCATCTCTGAAATTCTTTGGAAATTTTTTAGAACACTTACCATCAACCATACACACTGAATTTGGATTTAGTATACCGCAAGGTCCATGAATATTATGTTCCAAAATTATGTCATACAAACCATGAAAACTTCGATCGGGTAATTCAGCACTCACAACTGTGTCAATATCTGAAGTTGTGCGAAATTTGTCCTGCTCACACAACGTAAATACTCCATGAAGATGGGGAAGACCTCGTTTCTGCTCTTCTATAACATAAACCCAACACAACACTTTACCAAATATATGTTTTTCAGTCATATCTCTTATAAACTCTTCCACTTTTAACTGAAAAACCCGGGCCACTAAATCAGGCCTATCCGATGTAGTTTGATTTGGTAATAATTCATTCTGGATTTCTGGCCACTTTGGGTTACAGGTAAAAGTGATGAACAAATCTGGACGACCAAATTTTCTAACCATAGCCATAGAGTCTTGGTAAAGTTTATTCATATGACGTGGCCCACCAATAAATGTAGAAGGAAGAATTATTATATTACCTGCTCGTCCACTTTCAATAGCCAAATTCTGTACATAATCCTGTAGACCCTGGTAGCATTCAACTCTCAAATGTTGTTGATTTTCTCTTATGTACTTTAAACGAAGTGATTCACAAACTATGTATGCATGAATTATATATTGTTGGAAAAGCTTGCCAGCAAAATGTATTGGATTGAAGACCTCCCTACGTACTGCTATTTTACTCGAATAAAATTGCATAGTTGTTACAGATTGACGACGATTTGTTTGAAAATTTGGATGATGCTGAATACCAGTCGTCCATCCATACTCGCCTGAGGGAAATAACAATGGAAAAACCATGGGGTCCAGATGTTTTGATAACATATTTATGCGCTGGAGGCCTTCAATATTTCTTGGGTGAACAGCTACATCTACATCAAATGGTATCTGACCTTCATGATCTGCGACATATACAATGGCAACGTCACTATTGTGAGATGGAGCATTATACCTTCTTTGATCATCTGCTTCTGACCGTGTGAATAGGAGTCTAACATCTCTCATTGGGCCGCCATTAATTGCAACTCGAGCTTCTTCTTCTTCTACAGCTTCTTTTAACCTTTTATACTGGAGAGCATACGGACTTACACGACGAATGACATTATCAATCGTAAACATAATATTTTGTTGACACCTTGCATTTGATGGGTGTCTCATACGTACCCTTACAGCTTCATCGGCATCATAAACATACAGCTGTGCATAAGATGGAGTTTCTCCGTCAATCTGCATACTTCTTGAAGTTCTATGATATACTTCACCTGAAATTTTCAAACAGTATGGTCCGGTACCAGGTACGTCTGCAATCTGAGCGCCAAAGGATGCAAAAGCATTAGCACTATTGTATTGACGAATAAATTCTCTAAAATTTTTGGATTCATTGCAGCTTCCTAACAATAATGCTTTCAATTCTTCCGGATATGTTGACAGTACTTGAGGTGACACTTTGCCACTGTGGCAACAACTATGTAATAGTTTGCCCTTTTCAGCATTAAAATGAACCGCTCTGCAATTCTCCACTGTACACAGCTTGTCCATGCGACCCATATCATGCTGATCTGGAAGAAAATTATGAGGTGTATTAATAATTGCACACTTAAAATAAGTGACAGAATTTCTTCTGCCTGCATTCATACTTCTATCTCGCTGCTCTTGCATAACATTTTCCACTCTTCGCCTAGAATTCCTACGATCTCGCTGTTCTTGTGTTATATTTTCCACACGCTCCCTCGTATTCCTACGTTCTCGTTGTTCTTGCGTCATATTTTCCACTCTTCGTCTAGCATTCCTACGATTTCGCTGTTCTTGTGTCATATTTTCCACACGTTCTCTTGCATTCCTACGATCTCGTTGTTCTTGCGTTATATTTTCCACTCTTCGTCTAGCATTTCGACGATCTCGTATGTTCCGTCATATCTCGCTCATCCATCTCTTGATTGTTTTGATTGTAAGTATCCATGGAGTTTCGGTAAAAACCTGCAACAAACAAAATAACACCAAATAATTAGATAATGATGTTAAAAATAAATATTTTGAACGGTCAAAGTTAAAATATGACTTTTAAACTCACGTCAAAGCCATAGATTAGATTGTTTTAACGCGTTCCATAGAGAGTTCGTACAGAATGGTGCCATAATTTAAATACGTATTCCGCAGATTTATTAATAACGTTTGATAAAATTGATGTTTAAAATTCCTTATGAACAATAATATTGTCAATTGATATTTAAAATACATTTTAAACGATAATTTTGTACTTTTTCGATTCAATTTATTTTTTATATTGGAGAAATATTTAGAATGCGTAAAATAAAATTGGGTAAAATTATTTTACTGGCAATACGCGCACATGCTAAGCGGCCACGACCACGTACAGATTGTGGAGGGAGACGTATTCAATATAATAGATTATCAAAAAGTAAAGATACATTTTTCTTATGAATACCCAAACTATCTAAATCATTTTTTTCAAAACGATTTGATAAGAAATAATGATGGTATATCAAATTGAAAAATAGGTACGTTGGCAGCAGTCCCCCCCTTAAGTAAAACGTAAATAAGAAAATCATTATGATATAATATTATACATTTAATTGAATTTATTTACACAAAAAGAAATTCGCCTTATTGTTTAATTTATAGCGACATCTTTGATTGAATAGCAGAATTAAATTGTTTCATGATAGTTTCTTTGTATGGTGTAATAAAATCATTGTTGAAGAACCAATATTAATACTGACTCATTTCAACAGATGGCTTAAAATAATCAACCAAAGACCTTATAATAATGTAATCAACAATCTTACGAGAATTTAGTTAAATAAATAAATATTATGTATTGAATCTGGAGTTTTAATTAAGTAGAAGAATATTTTAATTGAATGTATGATTTAAGTGTATACATTTATAAAAACATATTAAATTTATAATGTTAATAGATCATGTTTTCATTAAAAAAATAATAAAATTACCTAGGTTAAATGTATTTTTGATGTATAAACGTTCAATTATGGAGAAAAAGGAAAACAAAAAGGCTCAATCAAAATGTCGTACAAACTATCAGTTGTATCTTCTCGAATAAATTATGAATATATTTTATATACTTAATGAATATATTTTATATACTTAATGAATATATTTTATATTCCAGCAGAAGAGAAATTTATTTAAAATATTTATCACGCAAATATTGCTTCTCTGGGAGCCAATTTTGCAGGGTGAAAGAAAGTGTTTATTATTTATTTAATTTTTTATTCAATGGCAGGATTAGGTAAATTACGAGGAATAAATAGATAGTAAGTAAAACAAAATATGGAAATAATAATTCTCTTTATTTAACTCGTGTTCAATTTCAAGTTTTTAATAAAAATACTTTCTCTTTTATACAAATAATCTTGAAATATCACACTTTGTACTATATTCATGGATTAGAATATTAGTCGATTCACATTAAAAAATATCAACCATATCTGAATTTAAAATTACAATTCTACTACAAGTACATAAAAACCATCTAAACACAATTTAAAAGAAGGTAAGTCTAAAATACGTTAATGGAATTATTATTTCGTCATAACCTACATATTTCTACAAATGTACATACATACTTACACACTAAATTTTAATGAATATTTTACACAATAATAAATATAATAAAACTTAATAAATTTATTCTTAAATATGAATATAAAAATAATTGGTTCCTATTTTGTACTTCTTTGTTTGTTTTTTTTTATTTTCGACGGTAACTAATAATGATATTTTTTCGAATCAAGTTTTTTACATAACATCAAATATCTATATTTTTACTTGATTGATATTAAGTACAATAAAAGCTTCAAGTACAAAAAGAATATATACCTGAAAGTTTATATTTTTTTGTATAACACCATTTTATCCCATCAAAATAAACTATGATTCCTTAATTGAAATAATTCTTTTGTATAACACCATTTTATCCCATCAAAATAAACTATGATTCCTTAATTGAAATAATTCATTTTGAAAAAACCCAATGAAATAAAAAATATTTGCGAAACATGCAATTTAATCATTTTACTTTTTTGAGATTTTCATTAAATTAAACTTGACATGACAATTACAAACAGCATATTATTATTTAAATTCAAAATTTAACATTTCCTTTGTTTTGATATTCGTTTGACAATCACAATGTTATAAGTGATTATCGATCACATTTAATTAAATTAAATTCATAAAATGATTGTTTCATACACATATCAAAATATAACCTATTACATATCATTTATGAATATATATGAACAGACACATTGTTTTGTAAAATCCACAATTTATTTGACAGTAAGGTATATCTTACAAATACATTTGATATAGGTATCAGATTAATCACGTTACCATTTAAAATGAATATTCGTTTGTCATCACATAAAAAACATTTTTAAAGTTGACAACCACATTCAGTTGTAAACTGTAGGTACACATCACAATATTTAATTTATTTAATTACATCCATAAGTACCTACCTGTTTGTCATTTTACTCATTATAAAAAAAAACACATTAATAAAAAACATCACAATACAAACTAACTTTTCTCTTGTCTCATAGAATCGTTGTTTTTTTTTAACAATCACAATAATTTAGTTCATTATTTGTAAACACAAACAAAAATAAATAATTAATATACGATAAATTTTAAAATCACAAATCAATTAAAATATATGGAAACTTTTATTGAATAAGTATATATCGAATATATCTCTCTTATTAAATTAAAGTATTTCAAAAAGCGGATTTGACTAGTTTACTTTATTTATTTGTTTAGTTTTTGTATATAACTTTTTGATGTCAATATTAACAATTAGGTTACAAATTTATAATATATTGTTAGACGTCGAGATTTTACATGGAAATAAATATTATAAAATCAAAATATAATAGAAGGTCAATTTTGTATAAACACCAAAACAGTCAAGTAATGTCAAGTAAAAGGAGATAACTATTATTTTATATGTGACTTTTATAATTAGACCACCGATAATATAGCACTTAACTCCCCTTTCTCTTGGTGTTTATACAAAATTGACTTACAGAAGAGATAACATCAAATACAAAAAAAATAAATGCTCTGCAAAATAGTGAATAAAATTTTAACGAAATTTTGCAACAAAAACATAACAATATTTAATTAACCGATAGGGCGATTTCCGCCGCCACACATTGGAGTGCCAAATTCTGAGTTCCGGACTAGTTAAGTAAGTAAGTATAAAAATAATATGAAAATTAATTCTGATTTAGGAGTCTGGTAACAATTTTATTTTTCACTTCATGTATTCAATACTATCATTGGTAATTTGCTTATGAGTCTATTGATATAATAAAAAATTAACGAATTCAAACACGAAAAAATAATTGTATCACCAGTATTCAAATAAATAAATAATTATATCATAATCATAAATTAAAATAAATATCACATTATAATACAGATATAAAAATAAACTTAAAAATAATTAAAATTATTTACAAAAATATGTATACTTTATATACCTTCTTAAAATCATTCTCATTATCATTTATATATCACAGACAATTTTGTATAAAATAATCGATTGGTTAAAAAACACAGAACACACATTACAAAACAACATACAATTTTAATATAAATCATTTCGTAAATAATAACAATATATTTGTGCCCATTAATAAAAGATATGTGCGAAAATCTTTACTTAAAATATTTTGGGATTTCGCTTTAAACTCCAATATCAAAGATGTTGTAGATTTGATTGTCACTGTACCAAAACATGGAGATCAAAAATATAATTTTTATTTGTTTCTACATTACTGTTAACCTAAGATAGATCGAGTGATAGTTGCTTTGTATAAACAATCATGGCTTCTGGAAACATCCATGAATACGATCATATTATAAAATGCTCCTAATGCATCGTTTGGTCAAGGTTTACAATGACTTTATGGCACACAACAAAACTATCGTACTCAGTTTGAATGAAAACAATAGGACAAATTAATAATACTCTTGGAATGTATATTTTGCTTTTTTAATTCAACTTTTTAGACTTCGTCCATCCATCCGTTGCTCGCGTATTCTTCAATAATGTCTATTAACCTTTCCCTAAACTTGGAATTTTGATTGTTTCCATTTTGCATTGTGTCATTGTTATTGGAAATATTCTTTTCTTCGCACATAACAACTGGTAATATCAAAAGAGCGTTGATCAATCCGTAAATTCTATGTTTTTTCACTTCACTTTCGATTCTCTCGAACGAAAACTGTCCGACGTATTCCTCGCTATCGATTCCGACAAATTCTCTCAAAAACTTTATCAGGTATTCGTGATAGACTTTCAAGAGAACGTTTGAGTATTTCTTTCGTATGTTCGGTTGGACGCTCGAAAACAAAAAGTGTAAAATGTCCAAGGCGATAGAACCGAACCTTGTACCTTGAAAGTCAACAAACTTGGCTACCGTAGGCTCATTGTTTGACGCGTCGTATTTAAACAAGATATTGTTCACCCAAAGATCGCCGTGAATCAAAACGGCCAGATCATTTGTTGGCTTATCGATGAAGAGTTTCAAATTGTTCTCTAGGCCGTTTTCGAGTTTCTTGAGGGATCCGGTGATGCGGTCAATCTTTTGGAAAGTGTTGTCCTGATCGAAGGAATCTTGCAAGCTCACAATGGCCTGTCGGATAAACGATGCGGCGGTGGAATAGTTGTCTGGCTCGTTATATGGATGTCTCATTGAAGACTGTATGGTGTCGAAGAGATTATGGTCTAGCTTCTTCATTGAAAGAGACGCAGAATGGAATAAAGCAATATTCTGTAAAATAAAATAAGAATGAGTCATTGAAACGTAGAACATATTTTATTGTCTATATAGTCTAATGACGCTTGATTACATACAGTAATTTTAATGAGTTTTCATTTGACTACATTATTAATAAATTAAAAATATTATTACGTTTGTGTCTCATAATATTGTCGACATAGTTATAACACCAAAAAGCCAAATATGAAAGTACCTAGATAACAACGATAGAAAAAAAAATGAGAGCTTAATCTGTTTATTAATTTAGTAAGCCTTTATATAAATTTTAGACCTTCATTGAATCATAGCAATGAGTGACGAAAACTTTATGCGAACAATGTCCTTGCATATCCATGGAAAGTTTGAGTAAATCAGGTTTGTCTGTTGTTGTTTTTAGGCAATTTTAGGCATTATTTCAGGTTCTCATCAATAAGATGACTTCTCCGTTTAATCCTAATAAAATTTATGCTTGAAAAAGATTGTTCGCATGAATATGGAGAACCGAAAAGGAAAATAACAGCAAACGCCAATTTATCAGCTGGTCATTAGAGTAAGGAATACTATTCCAAGCGATGAATACCCTCTCCAAATCTATTAAAGCTGACCAGTTTTTCTAAATCAATCCAAAGACGTTCAAATTTAGAGCTACCTACATATTTCCTTGTTTTTTAAATCCAGCAAATCCAAATCTGTTATCGTAGCATTAAGATGTTTTTTGACGAATGCTAAGCTCGCTCTGCTGTTTTTGAATTCCTGAAACCTGATCATGTATTTTTGTGCCTATATGGCATCAGGGAATAAACCTAAATCCTGGAATTGGTTGATTTGGTTAGATTCTAATGAAAATAGGGTTCATATGCTAGAATATCTATGACATAATATTTTTGGAACGCTTTGAAAATTTCTTCGAGATCATTTTATGAAACTCATGTTCGATAAGATATTGAAGAGTTGCACGGACAGCAAAAAATATATTTACATGTATCAAATAATATTAAGTTTCGTGCGTAAATATACTATACATACCTGCATAACAACCATACTCTGCTGAAGGTCCAGTCCTATCAACCTGTCTCCCATAGAATAACCAGCTTCCTTCAGGTCCTCCATCACCATGATTTCTCTGTCGCTATAGTAGATCTTGGGATGGGGAAGATCTTTGGTACAGTATCTCCTCAATCTGGGGAGGATGGTGAAATACATAGTTTCCTCGTTTGCCCACACTTCATCTACCTTAAAGACCTTTCTTTTCTCCATGTTGTCTATCTGACGTTTCATTATAAAGGAGCAATGGAAGTCTGGAACGGTAAATTAAAATTTGTTTAATTAAAGCTCACAAAGATCATGGTAGGAACACATAACAGAAGCATACAATTTTAGTTTTTAATGAAATGTTCAGAATAAATAACCGAAATAAAAATGAAATTTTACTGACTCATTTGTATATCATGTTTCAAGAAAACTTTAAATAATTATGTTTAAATTTCCTGAAATATTTTTAAATATTTTTTAAAATTTCCTCAGTTGGTTAGGTATCTGGCTGCTGATCCAAAGGTCCCGGGTTTGATTTCTGGTGGAGACACAATTTTTAATCAATTATTTAAATTAAAAACAAACTTTACTTTCTATATTTCCACTTGTTTATTTTACTTGTTCACTACATGTTTCGGGAACGTCCGTTCCCTTCCTCAGGTGGATGTTTACATCCACATGTTTGAAAGTATCAACAGCAAACATATTTACCGATTCTACTGGTAGTGGCAGAAAGAAACAAATACCACATACTTTAATCCCAGCAGACACCCATCGCTTCATTTACTGTTTCATCCGTGTTTATTTGTATTTTTTTATTTATTTTTATATATTTTATTTTAATTTTGGTACATATTATTATACATAACATAAAAACAAAATATAATCTGACAAAACCCCTTAAAAGGGGAATAGTGACACAAGCCCTGTATATACTTACATAATGATTGATATAGGTAGTTGGATGTGACGCTCGTCGCTTGTAAGAATGCAAAAAAATTGACTCTAATAAAATTTCAAGGCTCATACGAAAATGTTGCGCTACGTATATGAGTATACCAATTACTTTTAAATATGTTTGTATTTAATAATCGTTTCTACCGTTTGTTTTATTTCCAAAATTTTTTACACAAACGTAGCAAGAGGCTCGATTTGGGCTATACCACCGTCGGAATGAGATCTATGACTTACATCTTTTGTAAAATTGAAAATAAGAAATCAAGGAAGTATGTATCTTACATTTTCCATTTGATCTGATCCCATCAACAAATGCCCTCAAGATTGTTGACATGTAATTGTCTCCGGCTTTGCACGCCTTGATGAGCTCTACATTGGTGACCTTCAGAAAAGGATCATTCTCATATTTACGCAGTACATTCGTCAAAAGTTCCTTTTCTAATGGATAAGTGGAACTCGGAGTCTTTGGCAGAATTGGCTCCGTTTTCTGAAATACAGAGAAAAAATAAAATCAAAGTATAAATTTGTAATATTCATTATTTTTCGTTTAAATTTTAAAAGTTCACGATGAATATAATTTAAAACACGACTTGATGGTATCTCCAGACGGAACGGAGATCCATATACCGGTATCCTTGTAATTATTAATGGTTTCCTTTACTTTATAACAAATTTTTCAACATCTCAATAGAGACGAAGTACAACAGACTTAAGGCAACTACAGGGCTTGCCACCTGTCATCGGCTGGTTTATATGATCACTTAATACGCATGCTCAACGTTCACCAATAATGCCTTCTTATTGATTTCCAATTTTTTTGAAAGTTTTATATATTTTAATCATAAATATCGTTTTAAAAATAAGCTGAAAAACACTACCGCTATCTATGAAGTGACGAAGAAACCTTTTATGTAACGCCATCTATGGAGAAATTGATTTGTAAACAAAGAAATAAGCAACAGTCTTTATAGTCAATGTAGTTTTTTGGCACCAAGGATTTATAATAAAATAATGATGAATATTGAACGACACATATCGCATGACGGGAAAAATTTCAAAGACCTCGTTACTCGTTGGCTGAAGCAGATTGGAAGAGAAGGATCTGCCTCGGTACTCTTAGATTTTTTGAGATAGAGGTTTTCGAGTTTTTCATCCTGGTTGTCGATGTCCTAAGTGAATGGAATATGTGAAGAAAAAAAGAAAATAAATCATATGATCGCAGAGTAGCCATAGCACAAATTATTCACAAAACAATTATATTAGGCGGAGTTGCTCCAATTACAATACATACTTTAGACAATTCGATATACCTAATACATAAATCACAAGCAGACTTCAAATCATACATTTTACAATTATTCAGTAAATAGTATTTGCCTCGCTTACACTTACACTTCACCCTTTAATTTTAATTTATTATTATTTTTTCTGTAACAATTTATTATAATTTTTTTTTTCACCCTAATTTTTTTTTACTATTTTTTTCTTTAAAAATATGATTAAATATATATTACCTACTATATGTGAAAACATTTAATTGAGATGCAATGTATCATCCATATTTATTATAACTATTGTATATTCTTTTACAATTGTATCTTGTTTGTTTTCCGAAATAAATAAATAAATTAAAAAAATTAAATAGCAAATTTAAATAAGTACTGCCTCAGAACAGACTATGTCTAGCAAGGCAGTAAAATTCCCAAATGTGTGGAAAAAAAATGTAAAGTTGTAATTAGGTATAAATAAGATTGTATTTTGTTCCTTTGTTATATTGTTATTATTGGAAATATATTATTCATTCATTCATTATACATGATGTGAAAATACTTTCGCATAGATGTCACCTCTGAACCTGAACCTGATAGGGAAAAAAATCCAATGTTTGCGCATAAGCAACTATAAAATTATTCGGCTAGTTTACATTTTTTACCTATTCTTTGTTGTTATTTATAGAAAATAGGAGATTTTCTTTGTCACGCTATAGTGAAAGTGGTTTTCAGCAATACCTTATGTATAAGTAAAATTATGCTTTTATACTTTGTCTCGTATAAGCTTTGTCTGCTAGCTAGGCCATCCTATGTTTTCGCCAGTAAAAACATCATTCACACTGTCATGTCATTAATTTCTAAGGCGACCTATTCTTTTTTCTCCATCGCTTACAGATATGTCAAATTTTAATATTATAATAAAGACCTAGTAACAAATGATCACGGATTGGAGATGTTTGAATATATTGACTTAGGTATATAACAGTAAAGCATAAAAGAACTTAGGGTGAACGTCTTAAATGTAAGATTTATCTGACGTACATACGAAGACCAAAAATCTGTATTTATTATAAACGACATAGTCGTTTGAATGTTTATTTAATTACGAACTTGTCATAAACTTTTGCCTAGTTCAGTGCACTGGAAACACTATCACTCTTATCAAACGATTCAGCAAAATATTGTGATAAAATAAACTTGATATTGTGTATAATTATGCTGTAATATGAATTATTTCATAATAGTTAGTATGTATAAGTTAATTTACACAAATGAGCACGTGTAAAAGCATGTGTATCATTCGTTATACAATATTATGATGAATCAATTAAAGTTTTTCATGACTTGTTTCCATGAAAACGTTTATTAAATATAATTTTCTGTACTCTACTGCATGATCGCAACAATTCATTGCAAACGTTGAGTTGTTTATATATTATATTTATTTTTATGTAAAAAACGAAAGTTATTTAAGCCGTACAGATCATGAATCATTCTTATCTGGGAGATATTAAAGATATTAAGAAAGTACACTATTTGCGCCATCTTTGAGCAAACGTGCGGGATTAATAAGAAGGATCGAGTGGGTAATCTTGATGGGTTGAAAATAAAAAAACAAAGGTCATGATCATTAATAGAGATAACCAAATAACCCATTTAGAAAAATACGAGATCATGAAATTGTATATTTGTGTACCTCGGCTCAACTAACGTAATGAAATTGGATTAGCAAAATGATATAGAGGGTAATCCAGCTGACTAAAACTGTCATGGCCGGACTGACTTGAATCTGGCAAGACAGAAATCTCTTAAATTAGAGAGGTTTCTTAATAAGATGAGATTGGTAAATATTAGTATATTCTATCTTCCTGGTATTATATATATTCTATTGTGGATAATGTCCACTTCTTAGAGAAAGAAGATTGTTGATGGTGATGAATGCTGCGTATTCCGTGGACAGCTAGATGGACTAATAAAATATGGCACGATAAAGAGAAGATAAAGTTAATTAAAGAGTTTTATTAATTTGAAAGGAAGAATATTCTAGCATGGTTAAAGAACTTAAGATGTACGTAGCGAAATGGTATGTAAACAAATACAAGCATTCATGTATCAATCAATGACAGCTAAAAAATATAATTAATTAATTTATTTTAAATAAGGCGAAGTCTAAAATGATGTTAGCAATTACAATTTGTAAATAAATAAGAAATATCCACATGTGTTTCTTATTTTTCATTTTTTTAATGTTTGTTTATTTGTTTATGTATGACTTTGATTTAAGTACTTTATGTATGACTTTGATTTGATTGCTTTATATTTGTAATTTTTTATTTGTCAGTGTGAGTGATTCCCTCATCAAGCAAAAGATTGCAATTTTTTTTGATGAGGCATTACATTTACTCTTGTAAAAATTACTATACTTGTGAATTATATTTTTATGTGTATTGTAACATAATATGTTAAATAAATAAATTCGTCAAGATGCAGATTTAGGATCTTGTTGAGTTAATATAGGTACTTTACGAATCGTAAAAGCGAGTTACATTATAACTTAAACTTTAACACATTTTCCTCGGTAAATACTATCGTAAATTAAATGTAAATAAACCCACCAGTGTACAAGAAGTTCCAAAATAAATATTAGGGGAAAGAAACCTATACTATTCACCCAAATATGTAGTGTACCAGATGTACCACTCATCTACATATAACTTATATATGCACATACTAAAATCTGTACTGTGTTGAATTTTTTTTTTTTTTTTTAACATACATACACTACAAAAACGCATAATTTGTGTACGTAAAGCAAGCCCTTAAGGTGATCACGTAAACCGGTCGATGACAGCTGTAAGCCCTATAGATAGTATAGATCATGATTTCCGGGTTTTCCTATAAATATTTTTTTTTCATTCCTGCGTCGTCTCTTTTGAGATATTAAATTAATTTAATTCAAAAAAGTTTAAATATTATATTATTTTTTGAAATTATTACCTTACTGACTTCCGTAATGAGAACGGATATGTAGCTAAAACGTATCAATAATCTATAAACAATCATTTATTTCATACGACCGTTTGTAATGTAAATATTGATAAACGTTAATCATACAGATGCATGTTTAAATTTCAAAGCAAAAATTCTTAGTTCAATAATCAAGTTAAGAGGTCGTTGAACGGCGTGTGCAAATGTATGTGATAAGGAAATGCAATCTGATTATGTATGCATTTTGATTAATTAAGTAATCAATATTCAGTAATAAATTCTCGTGTTTGATCAAATGCTAACATTGTTGTATAATATTTTATTAATTCCTTATACACAATAAGGATGAAAGCAAGGGTCTGAAATTGAGTACCGTAATGGTGCGAGATTTGATGTATGCAGACGATAAAAGTTCTATTAGCAGCGGTTTCAGAGATTAGCGTGTACGAACACCGTGAGATTTTTATATATTAAGATATTCAAACTTTAAATTAGGTTATTTCACTAGTAAAAGTAATAAGGGGGGCAACCTTTAGATGTCATAGAACTCCATATAGTAATTATATCCATGATATGGGTAATCGTATACCATACTTACAAGATACTGTAACTCTTCCATACTTTCTACTTAGCAGAAAGTATGGAAGAGTTACAGTATCTTGTAAGTATGGTATATGAAGGATGTATAGAGAATTGACTAAGGATGAATGCCAGCAAATCAAAGACAATGGTCTTTGAAAAGAGTGAAAGCAGAATAGCGTGTAAAATAAGAGTAGAGAACGAATGGCTCGAGCAAGTCGACGAATATGTATACTTGGGAAACATATTTCAACGGAACGGACGACTCGATAAAGAGATCGAAAGAAGAGTTATGACAGGAAACAGAGTGAATAGAGCACTAAGACCAATTATGAATGATCGCAACATATCAAAGGATGCCAAAGTTGCCATTCATAACGCCATCGTAGTGCCAACCTTGACGTATGCAAGTGAAACCTGGACATGGCAGAAGACGCGTGAAAGTAGAATAAATGCAGTTGAAATAAGATCGTTAAGAAGAATTTGTAATAGAACGATGTATGATCGGGTAAGAAATGAGGACATAAGGAAAGAATGTAAGATGGAGAAAGATGTATGTCATTACTAGAATGAAAGTGAACACATTGAGATGGTTTGGTCAAATGGGGAGAATGAATGAGGAGCGCCTGACGAAGAAAATATACAGAGCAGAAAGGAATGTCATGAGAGGTCGGGGACGCCCAAGAAAGGGATGGCACGACCATGTGAACGAAATTTTGAAAGACGGACTTGTTAGAAGTGTGAGCAATAGACGAACATGTATGAGACGATGCATGAATGTGGACGAGGCGAGGGAAGCGTGTCAGGATAGAAAAATGTGGCGTTCGGTTTTCTCTGCCTACCCCGCAAGGGACATGGAGTCATGGTATGTATGTATATACCCAATACAAAAAAATACACGACATGAAGACAAACAATTGTATAAATTAACTCTCGGAAACTATTTATTTATTTTTATTTTAGTATATAGGCACTTCAATAAGGGACAGAATTTAGAATTTCATGATAAGAGAAAGAACCAAAGTAGCCGATATAGCGGAAAGGGTCGCTGGCCTTAAGTGGAGCTGGGCTGGGCATATTGCCAGATGCTAGGATTCACGATGGACCTAAAAGATCATATAATGGCGACCGAATACAAGCCGAAGAGGTATCGGCAGACCCAGGCAAGATGGTCTGGTGACATTAAGAAATGTGCCGGAGGGAGATGGATGAAGTGTGTCCAAGACAGGGAGTTATAGAGAATCAAGGGGGAGGCCTATGTCCAAGAATGGAAAAAAAACAGGCTGAAGAAGAAGAAGAAGAAGATATAGGCACTTTAAACAAATATATTGAACACTTGTGGGATTATTATTTGTCATTAAGAAATTTCTTCCAACAAACAAGAATACAAAGTATGACAATATTATATATTATGTACAACATCAGAATGATTGGGTGCGAAAAACAAAAAAATAGTAAGATAAATACATAACACCAAGAAAATAATATAAAAAAAACACTTCATATAAAAAAAACTGGGAAAGGAAAAGGAGAGGAAATCAGATTATTCCTTCTTTAGTTTTTTCTTGAAAATACAAAGTGAGCTAGACGACACAATATCCGGACTTATACCAATAGTCTTGCTGAATGAACCTCGAACAACGAGTTGAGAGATTCTGTGTTATGGGTAGGGATGGATTGTGTTGTACGTTCAGCAGAACGGAGTCCATGATGAGATATACTGTGGCATGTTTGGAGTAGTAAGAATATTGAACTTTTTACTAATTTATTATACAGATACCATTTTTTTACAGAAAATTATATCAATATGAAAAAGTAAATTTGTGATAATTTTCATACTTAAATATTTTATTTGGGTAATTGATGTGCTGTTTTTTCTTTGAATACATGTTTAAGAGGGTGACTGCTGCCAACGTACCTATTTTTTCAATTTGATATACCATCATTATTACTAAACGAATCATTTTGAAAAAAATAACCTAGATAGTTTGAATATTAATAAAGAGAAATATACCTTAACTTTTTGATTATGTTCTGTATATATTATTGTAGGAAAATAATAAGCATACCCCGATTTTAGACATTTATCTTAAATTTCTAAAAAAATATAAGGTATAGAGCAATATTTTTTTTTATAAATTAAAGAAGAACAAAATACCTGGAAAAACATGATATGACATTGCATTAACGCATCAGGTTAAGTAAATAAACCAAAAAAACTTTTATTATGCAATGGCGCTGAATAGAAAATAAATGTTTATTAGGTTTATTTACTAAACCTGAAGCGTTAATGCAACGTCACATCATATTTTTCTAGATATTTTTGTCTTCTTTAATTAAAAAAAATATATTACTCTACGCCTTATAGTTTATTAAAAATATTTGATAAACATTGAAAATCGGGGTATGCCATTATTTTTCTACAAGAATTTATACAGAACATTATCAAAAAGTTAAGGTATATTTTTGTTTATTAATATCCAAACTATCTAAATTATTTTTTTCAAAACGATTTGATAAATAATATATATAAATAAATAAGAAATAATGATGGTATATCAAATTGGAAAATAGGTACGTTGGCAGCAGTCCCCCCCTTAAGAAAGACGTTCGATTGAAAGATTGAATTGAAAAATATCTAATTATTGAAATTGAGAATACGTATTTTTAAATGTTCGTAAATCTACATTATATGCAAAACATTGAAGATTTGTTCATTTTTTCTACCACCCCGGAACAGGTTCATATTTATTTGGAAAAGAGTCATATTTAATTTCTAAGTTGGTGTTTTGTGAAGTTGAAATAAACCGTGAAAAATATAGACCTGGCATACATTCTCGCGTATCTTGGCTTGATACTTCGTCGATGTGTTGAAAATGAATTCTCTTGAACAAATCGGCAGTTGAATTATTATTGGCAATGTATACGTACGTGACACAAAGACTCTTTTATGGATTCAAATAAACATACGTTTACATTTTTTATTAACAAAATTGTCTTTGTGTCTCTTTCCTTTTTTTTGTATTCACCAACCTTTGTTTCTTAATTTATAAACGGGTATATTTATATTTTTATGTTTTATTATTATTTGCAGAGCTGGTAAATTGATATAGAATAATTTGTATTCTACGCTAGGAAATTCAATCGATTCAGAAGCTACCGCTCTTCCGTCAGGACAGATGACAACTGATTCTAAAGCTGCGGAACGGTGGAAACGAAACAAAACAAAAGATAAGAACACAGCCTTGTAACGCTCAATCGATACGCATGGTAAAATTTATAAACCTGTGTAGGTACGATTGATAGACGCGTGCCTTGAATTGAACACGTATTAGCAGGAACAGTTTGTGTTGCTAAACCGGGTGCATTTGGAGGATACGTGCCTCGAATTCAACACAATTTTTTAAGTGCATTAGCGCAACAAAATAGTGCCTAATTCGAGGCATTACTTGCCTCCTAATCAACACGTAAAAGTAAATACGCAACCCGAAACGCCCGCACAGAGGTCAAACGACATACCAACTGTGCCACGGCGGTCGATTTATAATTACAAATAACATAAAAGTACAATATATATTTAAATCATGTTTAAAAATTTTCACCTATAAATATGATGCGCACTGGTAAACGCAACCACTCCCGGGTACTAGATTAACATTTTTCATATCTGTATTTAATAAGAAAGAAAATATCGAAAAATTAGCCATTAAAAAATGATTAATCGAAATCGTTGCTATCTTCTGGACTACTAATGAGTTGGTTTCAGTGCGGTGATACCCGTTTTATAAATGCAAATTAATCCAACATTTTTTATATAAAATATAAATTATTTTTACAGTTTACGTTTATAATTTGTTTATTTGCAATCAATTAAGTTGACAATTTCTGGTGTACAGTATTACACCTGTAAGAAAATATGCAAAATAAACATATAAGTAGAATGTCAAATGAATATGTATTAAACAAGTTAGGTATGTATAGAAAACCTACCTCAGAAAATGAGCTTCAATCAAAATTAATTCGTACTCACCAAGTTATATGTATTTAAATGGGACAGAAAATAGCGAGAGCGAAATAATAAACAAAACAATGAAATTAAATATGATATACATGAAAAAAAACAGACAAGAAAAACGATACTAAATAAAAAACAATAAAAAAATAAATCAAAAAAGGTACAGTGATAATCAAAATTAATAATAAAACAATAATAATAAGTGGTGTGTAGAGGATATTGATTAGAGATTAAGGGTTATGATGGAAAAAGAGGAAAATGAAGGTCACGAAGGTTTTTGCCGCATAAAGAATTCTATTCAATCTACCTGTATTAGTTTGCTTCGTACATATATTTTTTCGTTATAATCAAATAACGAAATATCGAAAAATTACAATTTTAATTGTATTGACGATTATATCGATTATCGTATGAAAACTATTTATATTATGAGAATTTAAAATTGAAAAGGGTAGGTAATTGGATCTACAATATTAACATATACATTTCTTTAAATCTTGTTTTCTTTAACCAATTACCCATATGCGTGATATGGGTAATCTTAAACGTTTTGATTTCAAAGTTTGACCGGACCTACCCCCCTGGGTTGTAAGAAGGTGAAAACATAATAAAATTCGGAAGATCTAAGATTCTGAAGATATCTTGATATAATTGGCAGCAATTTCTTTGTGGCACATTTAAACTAATAAATATTTTATTTACCATTATAAGTTTCTTCGGATGAGGGAAAAAGTCAGCTCTAAATCTGGTAATCATAAATTCTCTACAGTGTTAAAAGCATAGAAGTTGTTATTCGAATTAATTGAATATCACATCATTCCCGTGGTTCTACAAAAAAAATATAGCCCTTCATGTGCATGCAGTGCAGACTTGTTATATTTGGGAAACAATCGGCGTATCCAGAGTTTATGGTAAGAAGAATAAAATTATAACAACTATGCCAGTAATATGTTTCCACATGAAGTTAGTACATAAGTAGAATCAAAAGCAACAATAAAGGAAGGTGATTTTGTGTTTTGGTGGAGTTAATAATTATTATGAAACAAAAATACGAACAAAAATATCGTCCTGAATGGAAACATAAATAAATTTCGCAATAAATTTTCTTTCAAATCCACCATCTTAAATCTTAATATTTTGTAAGTATAAATCTTTATAGTATTGTAGTAAAAAATAAGTTTTTTCAGATCTACGGGGCGATAATAAGTATTTTTTTTTCGAAAGTAGTTAAGTGTTTCATTTACAGCTCCAGTACGGGAGCAGCTCAGATTGGGTAGGATCTTTTGAATTATATATATAATATTTGTGCATTGAATATCATATTTGGAATATCGGGTAAACGACAGCTGATTATTTTTTAATTCTTTTCAGCAGGAGCTAAATGTGTTTAATTTGACTTTCCTGCAAAGATTTCTTCTTATTCTGTACATATAAGCTATTTCATATTATCCTATTTATTGAAAAATAAATTAATGTATTGTATGGCAAGGTACAGATGAAATCATATTGATTTGAACTTAGAGTTAAGACACTTAATTCGAAAGAGATTTGTAAGCCATCCACTTATTAAAGGCGTCAAGACAAAACCTGATATCTGTTGGTATTTTGAATTTCAAAAATCACGAAACCATTAATTTCGTTGTAGCGGATAAAAATAATAAAAATCGCGTATCTGGATATCTTTATTTATTTGCAGTTAATAAAATATAATTTTCCGATATTATCCACAGTGAATCAATCAAATATATTTACATAACACATGCGGTGAACAAAACACGCCTTGTGATTGAAGGTTTGAATGATGCATGTAGATAGGTGCTCACATACCTAAGTTATGTAGATCTTAACAAGAATCAATAAGTGAAGAAGGTTTTGTGTATAAATAATACAATCATTTAACTTATAAATGACACTAAACAGCCATTATAATGTATGTACCTATATTCAATGTCAGTACTAAGTGAATATGACATTCAATAAAAATATTGAAGATGTAGGAATAAAATCTATTATCTAACTAGTTGCTTGTAACACATGAGATCCAACTGTCGATAGCAATAGTATGTATAGTTGAAGAATATGTACCAAACTATAAACCCGTAAATACAAATTATTGAATATTTTCAGATATTTTGTTTTCTATACAACATATGTAGGTACATATGTATGTCAAGATAGGATAGTATGGAGGAAGATCCTTTTTTCCTACCCAGAATATGAAAATAGCATGATGGTATGTATGTATGTTTGGAGATGAAGTATCAAACTATTAAGTCTTCTTACATATTGTGTATAGGCGAATGCCATACAAAATGTATGAAGCGATGTCGTCACTAAATTCAATTTTTAAAAAAAAGGTTAAAAAAAATTGAGATCTTCTGCTACAATCTAAATATTTTTTATAGAAAATTAAATTATCTAGTTGGGATGTTTCGGCTTTTTTCAATAATTGTAAAAGTTTTGGAAATATAGGCAGTTAAACTCATAAATTTATAATAAAAAAAAAATATTTTTCTTAATGAAAAATGTTTGAGAAACCCTGGAATTTTTTGAATAAACTAATTTGAGATTTTGTATTTTTCTATATTTGTACAAATTTTCAGCGTCCTAGCTTTTATGGTTTCTGAGATATATGGAAAAATAAAGTAAAAAAAAGTTGATAACCCCTGATTAAAACAAAAATTCGAAATTCTGAGTATAAAAGTTTTGTAAGCCTATAACTGTTTATATATTCTTAAATTTTGGGCTCTGTAAATTGAGCGGATCAAAAGTTATAAGGGGGGGACGGACACACACACAGACACACGAAATGTTCTACTCCGAATTCTGAGTAAATCCGTGTATGGAACATATATGCTGCGAAGCCTCTAAGTTGGTGTTTTTTGACTTCAAAGTTGGAAAAGCCGTGAAAAAAGTAGACCTCTGCATACAATTCTCGCGTATCCTGGCTTGATACATTGTCGATATGTTAAGAGAACAAAGTTCTCCTGAACAAATCGACAGTTGGATAATATTGCACGATTAAATTAAATCATCAGCAACGACGAGGTAATAAGCAGGGTTGGAGAGACAAGGCAACTTATGAAATGAATTGCCCAACAGAGAACAACTTGGATAGGCCACAACATCCGGCACCCAGGCCTGCTTTTTACCATCGTCGAAGGAATGATTGATGGGGGCAACTGTAGAGGCCGCTCCAGAAACAGCTTAATAGACCACATAATCGGTGACGTGCGCTGTAGCAGCTACAAAGAGATGAAGAGACTGACGGACGATAGAGATAAGTGGAAAGATCGAGTGTTTAGTGCAGACCAATCCTAGGATTGTGACCCAGAAGAAGAAGAAATGAAATAAAACCATAACTATATTTGCGACGTGGATTTTCTAAATTATAGTAATACTCAAAAAACTTTCGATGAACACATTGAAAACGAGTGGGTTGCGGCCAACTTTATACTCCTCACTGACAAGTCACTCCGCAGATTCTTCAAATATTGTATGGAAAAATTTCAGCAATTTGGTGAATTATTAAATGCCATTTTATGAAATTGAAAACAAAAATATCAAAATTTAAGTTTCCAGAGCTTGGGATAACTTTGAAATATTTGACAGTTGAAAAAATTGAGAAGCATTAATCAGATATCCTTCAAAATCTAATGGGCTCTAAGCGAGTATTAGATTATACTAGTTGCATGTAACACATGAGATCCAACTGTCCATAGCGATAGTAGTTATGTAAAGTTGAAGAATAAGAATCAAACTATAAACTCATAAATCCATATTATTGAAAATTTTAACTCATATTGGTATGTATGTCAAGATAGGACAGTATGAAGGTCAGTCCTTTGATCCTACCCAGAATATGAAAACAGCATGATGGTATGTATGTATGTTTGGAGATTAGTATCAAACTATTAAGTCTTCTTAGATATTGTGTGTAGGCTACTGCCATACAAATTGTATGAAGCAAGCTAAATTCAATTTTTCTAAAAATTGTTAAAAAAAAATTGAGATTTGCTAATACAATTATAATATTTTTTTTTTGAAAATTAAATTTTCTAGTTGGGGTGTTTTGGCTTTTATCGATATTTTAATAAAAAAACTGGAAATATAGGCAGTTAAACTCATAAATTTATCATAAAAAAAATATTTTTCTTAATAAAAAATGTTTGAGAAACCCTGGATTTCCAAAAATAAACTAATTTGAGATTTTGTATTTGTCTATGTTTTTACCAATTTTCAACGTTCTAGCTTTTATGGTTTCTGAGATATATGGAAAAATAAACCAAAAATTCAAAAGTTGATAACCCCGGACTGAAACAAAAATTCACCATTCTGAGTATAAAAGTTTTGTAGGCCTATAACTGTTTATATATTTTGAAATTTTGGGATCTGTAAATTGAGCGAATCAAAAGTTATAAGGGGAGGACAGACAGACACACAGACACACAAAACTCACATAAAATGTTCTACTCCGAATTCTGAGTAAATCCATTTATGGGAACATAAGAAGACCAAGTGGGAAAAACAAGGAATGTCAGTTTTTTTGTCAAATTCAGTTAATGATGCCATTTGGTAGCTATTGTAGGAAAGTATCCCCTCAACAATTTATATTTAACAAAAAAAGATGGGTTATAGCTAAAAATCCTGTTAAAGTTGTTAGACTTGTTAAAAACAAGGAACGTCAATGATTAATTTGCATGAACAAAGAATGTCCGTGCGTAATTTGCAAAAACATGACAAACAAGAAATTAGTACAAACGATGTTTACTATAATATGCAGCTATCGTTGTACATATTTAATAAACACGTACTTTCTAATGGAAAATCTGTATTTTATACATATCCAGAAACAGTTGCAAAGAAAGGTTCGAATGAAGTAATATCATTCCTATATAATTGTATTATTAACTATTTAGATTCTGGCATGAAAACTTTAGAGATATTTTGTGATTCTGCTGGGAGCAAAACAAGAACTATAATATTACGTTCAAATTTATTAACTTTTTAGTAGATAAAGTAAACCGTCTTGATAAGGTTTCAATAACATTTCCGATTCGGGGGCACTCATATTTGGAATGTGACGAAAATTTTGGACTTGTAAAACTTTAAACCAGAATGGAAACTCCTACCAATTTTTGTGACCGTTACTTTATGCCAGAAACAAGCCAGAACCATTTACTGTAATAAACGTAAGAGAAGATCCATCAATAATTAGGAACTGGAATAAGTTTTTCGAGACTTACGAAATTTATAAGAAATCTTGTGCATTTAAAATTCAAGATATAAGACAAACATATTCATCAGCAGACCATAAACGATTTCTTATTCACCGCTCAAATTACAATGGACCACAAACAAAATCAGTTATTACCATGGAGAAGCAGAAAACTACCACAAGAAAACAAGATATGGAATATTACCTTCTAGATAAACTATATTATGATGGTAGGTTTATAGTTCATTTTTGTTTTTCAACATAAAATGTACAAATTATTATAATATATTATCGATAATATATTATAAATTATTATAATATACTATCGTATCGTGAGGCAAGGATTTACCATGGCATTGATTCATTCGAAAACAGACGTACTCTATCTGATATGATGCTTCTCCACAATATTATTAATAATAAAATTGATTCTCCTGCTCTCTTAAACTATATATCTTTCAACATCCCTACCCGTAGAACTAGACACACTCCTCTTTTCTGTCTTACCACTCAACACACCAACTATGCTCAACATGCAACAATCTACAGAATCTGTAATACATATAATAGGCATTTCCAAGAGATTGACATATTCTTACTAAGCGCACCCACATTTAAAAAATATATCAAACTTAAAATTTCATCGTCATATTCAAATTTAACACTTAATTATACTGACACATTTATAATATGCAATTTCACACATCATTCACACAATATCTCACCATAATATGTAACCATTCCTAATATATCTTAATATACTACAATAACTTCAGCGACAAGCGACAACCTGTAATTGGCTTTATTCTTAATCAAATTATCTTTATGTTTTATAATTTATTATATGCTGTATGTTGTCCTTGAAATAAATAAATAAATAAGATGTTGGTGTATTATGAAAATAATATTTTTCGTTTTATTTGTTACATCATTAGGTATTGAAAATTCCCAAAGCAAAGTTCCAAGATCTTCAAGTTTCGAAACAATATTGTTCTGCCGAAGCCAAGCTGCTATATGAAAATCTACCTCATGAATAAAAAAAAAAATTATTGATAAAAAACAATTTTTAACAGATTTTTAATTATCTCAATAGAGACGAAGATGGAATATTTACTGTAGGAGAACCGGGAAATCAATGCGAAAAATGCATTTGTCACCTCAGGTATAAGAATTGTTGCTCTCATTATTTACAAAAAACCAATTCTCTCAATAGATGGCGTTACAACAAAATAAATAAAAATAATAAGAATGTTGTTCATAATTTCACACATAGATGGCTGTAGTAAAAATTCCTTATTTTCAAGCGAAAAGAATTTCAGTATTACAATATATAGAACTTTCAAAATTGAATTGATAGGGATCTCATTAAAAAGGTATAATTGGTGAACGTTGCGCAAGCGCATAAAGTGATCACGTAAACCAGCCGATGACAGGTCGTAAGCCCTGTAGGTGCCTTGATTTCCCGGTTCTCCTACAGTAAATATTCCAACTTCGTCTCTATTGAGATAATTAAAAATCTGTTAAAAAATATCTTTGACTCCCGACAGGGAAAAAATCCAATGTTTGCGCATATGCAATAATATAAATATTTGATAAAAAATAATGTTGTTTATCTATTTTCTAAACATTTTTTAGTGTAATATGAAAATTTTAATAAAAACTAAACGTTCATTCAACATATATTTATTATCCCAACCCTTTACCTGAAAAAAAAATGACAAAAACAAGGAACGTCTTTGACAATCCTTGTTTTTGTAATTTTTGAAATGCCCACTTCTCATTTATGTTGATTTATAAAACTTAATTTTTATCCTATTTAAAATTTAAGTACATTTTCTTATAGTCAGTTAATGTAGCTAAAAATGCTTAAAAACAAAATGATTTCAACATTATGTTCCTGGAAAATATTGACTTTGAAACTTTAAATTTCAATTATCTCAAAACTAACTCTGAGTGACATTCCTTGTTTTTCCCGCATGGTCTTCATATATGCTGCGAGGCCTCTAGTTGGTTTTATTAGCATGCAAAAAGTCCACTACGCCATACAAAATGTTCCTTCGTACACGCATCTTGGCTTAATAATGTCGATTTATTCAGAGAATTGAATTCTCATGAACGAATCGACAGTTGGATAAATCTGCAAAATTTGAAAATAATTGAATGAGTAGGTATTATAGTCGATAATCGACAAAGAAGAAAAAACGCCGCGCATAGCACAAAGTAGGTACATAGCACATAGTACATAGTATGTACACACACAGATACATTGTGATAAAACTTTCAGAATACAATCTTAGCGCGATACTAGTAAAAAAATAACCTTAAAATTGTGAATTCATAGGGTAGTGAGGAGAAATAATATATTGCATCAGGAAACGAATTGAATGACTGGTATTTTCGTCCGCTAAAACATCAGATAATATTTATTTATTCATGCAAAATAAATTAAAGATAGTTATATACACAATAGATTCCCTTGATATGTAGGCAAATACATAATTTGTTGGAAGTCTATTATTATAAGGAAATCCAAAATAATAGGAAGTACTTATCATACATTTAGAAGATATAAAAATTGTTTGCAAAAATTGCAAAAATTACATGCTTCCCAAATATTAATATGAACAAAATATAAGTAGGTACTTATAAGAAAGTAAAACTAACGATATAATAATTCAATACAAGTTGCATGTTATACATGAGATCCTACTGTCGATAGCGATAGTATTGAAGAATACGTACAAAGCTATAAAGACCTAAAAGCAATAAAGTATTAAATATTTCAAGATATTTTGTTTTCTATACAAAACATGTATGAACGTCAGGATAGGGTTGTATGGGGGTCAGTCCTTTTTTCCCTGCCAGAATATGAAAAAGGCTTGATGATACGTATGGATGAAGATAAAGTATCTAACTACGGAGAGTTGCCGTAGAAATTATGTATTCTGCCATAAAAATGGTATGAAATAATGTCGTCACTAAATTCAATTAAAAAAAAATGTTAAGAAAAATTTCATATATATTGCTATAATGTTTATGTTTTTTTAAGAAAATGAAACTATCTAGTGGGGTGTTTCGGCCTTTTCGATATTTAAAAAAAGGTACTGCCTCCCTGACCAGCCAGGATAGCCTAGGATGTACACCGATTTTTTTAACCTAACCTACAAACGTTTGGTAAAAATAGGTTGGTTAGGTTTGTTTGTAGTTAGAATTGCGACAGGCATGAGCCAGTTGCATTATAAATTAAAAAAAGTAACTAATATATTAAAATAAAATAACTAAATTGGTGTTGGTCAAATATTTTTTAACCAGCTGGCTGGTCAGGGAGGCAGTATCTTAAAAAAATGGAAATATTAAACACAATAGTTTATCTAAAAAAATGTTTTTTTTAAAGGGCGACTGCTGCCAACGTACCTATTTTTCAATTTGATATACTATCATTAATTCTAATCAAATCGTTTTGAAAAAATAATTTAGTTAGTTTGGGTATTAATAAAGAAAAATATACAACTTTTGATAATGTTATGTATATATTCTTGTAGAGAAAAGATTTTCAACGTTTATCTTATATTAGTATTAATAAACTGTAAGGTATAGATAGAGCAATATATATTTTTTTAAATTAAAGAAGACAAAAATATCTGGAAAAATATGTTGTGACGTTGAATTAATGTTCCAGGTTTAGCAAAGAAACCTAAAAAAGATTTATTTTCCATTAAGCGCTATTGCGAAATATATGTAAGTTTTTTTTTGTTTATCTATAATATAATTACTGTACGCCATCTTTTTTCGTCCTTCAACGGATCGCCAGTGTAATAATTTTTCCTTAAACAATTTTCGCGTTCGAAATTTTTATTTAAAATACAAAATAAATTGATGCGAAAATGTACAAATTGATCTTTTAAAATGTATTTTCTGCATAAATTGACAATATTATTGTTTAAAAAGGAATTTTAAACATTCAGAATAAATTTTAACCGTAATAAACTGCGGAATATCCATTTTGAATACTGACAACATTGCTTTCAATATGTCATGATAATACGCAAAAGATATTTGACAGGTAATGTTTTCGTTTAATCGCATTATTTAATTATATATACATATGTATAGTTTATCATTATTATTGTATTATTATAATACAATAGGGTGGTGCTGCGCGTACATTACTGGATCCACTAATTAAATCACAAAAATTTGTGGTAAGAGTTATCAACAAAAAGCCTTTTAGGTATTGTTCTGAAGAACTTTTTAAGCAATTCAAAGTATTGGATGTGAGGCAGCTTTATACCAGATCAATATTAATTCTATTTCTAAAAAACAAACCTCCTCAAAAATACTCCATCTTGAATAACACAAGAGGTAAAATATCGGGTAACTACTTGGTGCCAAAAATGAATACTAAATTTGGGCAAAGATTTTTTGTATTTACTGCACCTCGAATTTATAATAAATTGCCATCGGACCTTAAAGGGTTAACTCAATTCAAAGCCCGTGGTACCAAGTGGCTACTCGATGTGGGTAGAACCCAAAATGAAAGTAACGTTACAACAATAATTTCTTAACTAATTATTTTTTGTTGTCTGTTTATATTGTGTTTATTTTTATTTATTTCACTTTTAAAACTGTATTTTTTAATTTAAAATTATGTAAGTATTCCTAATGTTTATTTTTATAGCTTTCTTATTCTTTTGTTTTTTAATGTAATGTAATAATTTCACAAATGTACAGGTGGCTGCTTCAGAACAGATTTATTCTAGTGAGGCGGCTATCTTATATTAAAATAATGTATATGTTTATATGATCATAAATAAAATAAAAATAAATAAAATAAATAAAAATATATTCAGTCTTAATTGTTGTGTACTGTTCTAAATGATATTTCGAATGTACATTAAAATTATCAATATTTGTAATTTCAAACGTACGCATTTAATATAACGCATTTCTTTCAAGACATTATCGAAAATATATTTTTTTATTTTTTTCGCATTTTTACTATAAAAATACTGTTTTATTACTTGATTTTAACGTTTCGACATAAAGATATTTAGTTTTTAAATGTCCTAAATGGTATATTTGACAATATTTAGTTTTACAAGGCTATTTCACAACTGCCACGTAGTGGCAAATAAAGCCGCGCAGCGGCCGTCGGGGGTCGGGCCGCAATAGCGGCAAGGGGCAGAGCCCCTGTTCTTATTATATTTGTTTAAAAAAATATTATTGTACGTTGCCCATTTTTACAAATAAGTAACGGAACATCAAAAACATTTGAGATTTGAATGCTTTACATGCACCGAATAATTATTATTTCATTGTGAAAACATCTTGAAAAGCATGCCTATATAATTGAAACATTATACATGATAATATTATGTGCTTAAGTACAATTTAAATGTTTTTTTGAAATATGATTCATTTATATTAATAAATATACACTAATAACTTATTGTTTAATTTCTATTATGGTAACATTATTAAACATTGAGCTAATAATATAATAAATTAATGAATATGTTGGTTCAATACTGAATTGGTTAGATGTGCAGCGGTCATAGGTTGGTGCGAAGCGTTAAAAAAACGCACCCAAAGAAATGCGCGTAGCGCATTAACATAGGCGCGAAGCGCCTAAAAAGATGGCGCGTAGCGCCAAACCGGGGTTGGGCCGCGAAGCGGCCAGGGGCGGAGCCCCTAGTTTACCTAATTAACCTGACGCATCAATGCAACGTCACAACATATTTTTCTAGATATTTTGTTATTCTTTGATTTCAAAAAAATATGCATTGCTCTATACCTCATAGTATTTTATGAAATATAAGATAAATATAAAAAATCGGGGTATGCTTATTATTCTTCTATAGGAATATTAATAGAACAATAATTTAAAAGTTAAGGTAGGTACCTATATTTTTCTTTGTTAATATCCAAACTAACTAAGGTATTTTTTTTCAAAATGATTCATTATGTAGGAGTGATGGAATATCAAATTGAAAAAATAGGTACGTTGGCAGCAGTCGCCAAAAAGTTTGAGAACCCTGGAATTTTATCATAAAAATCAATTATTATTATAATATATTGTATTAAATTATTGAGTAACATTATTTTAAACGAAATCTTAATACGCAAAAGTTTTAAATCAATATTAATTAAGATGTAGTATTGCCAATTGTGTACGTTGTCCAAAGCCCGGAACAACCTTTGAGCATCAATAATAAATATTTCTTTAGCATTTATGAAAGAAAACAAAAAAATATATAGATATTATAGCGCAAGAAGAAACTTATGTTGTTTAATAATAATAATAAACACTTCCTTGCACCCTGCGCAAGTGGCGAGTTTATTGCCAAATGGCAATTTCTTCCAACTGACCAGTGTCATCAGCCCAGAGAAGCAATATTAGCGTGAGAAATTGATTTAAATAAATTTCTCCTCTGCTGGGGATCGAACCCAGGACGCCAGCACAGAAACCAAACGGCCAAACCCAGGACTTCCGCACAGAAATCAAAAAGTAAAAAACAAATTTTAATTTTGTTTTTTACTTTTTGTTATCGTCTTCGTATGTAGATATAAATTATAAAGTTGGTTTCCCTTTTTATTTTGATCTACATACTTGTATTTAATAAACTTGGAGTTGATTGTAAATATTTTTTATTATATTGTTTTTTAGGACTATAAATTTTTTGAATTTTTTATATATTTTTTTGCAACGTTTTGTTTCTATATCAATGTAAATATTAAGTACCTACATATGCTCCTAAAATATGATGCATATATTAAGGCCCTTGTATACCCTGAGTATACGAATGTACACAAAAATGCACACTAAATTACTTTATAATGTATGAAACACGAAAAAATATTGTGCATCAACTTATATGTGAATAAAAATTTAGAGTTTTTTTTAATAGCAAGAAAAGTAATTGAAACATTAAAACAACAAAAAACTCAGCTGGTAGATTTACATATTCTCTATCGATTGAAGTAAAAATCTATTTCATACGTCTTGTAGTTTTTTTTAGTTATTTAAAATAAAAAAAGGGTTCTACTAAATCTTATTTTACAAGAATAGTATTAAAGAAATTCAAAATTCAATAAACTCATGTAATAGAATAAAGATGTACATACAAACTGTTCTTTCAAAGACGTATCTTTTGAGGGTACTGGGGAAATCATTTTCAAAATATACTAGCCTACTATAGCCTTAAATAATATTTAAATAGTTTATATGTTTTGTAAAATGTGACTCACTTCACAATACGAGGAATTCTCTTTTTGAAGTTGAGTCATACATAAATATGTATTTGTCCTTATAAAATTTGTAGTATTGTGTATTTTCTATTGTTTTTTTGAATACATAAAATAGACATATTCTAAGAATGTTCCACTAGGTAATAAAATCTGCGCCGGGGCTATAGCATCTTGAAACTTTGATACTATAATAGTGGATAGCCTAGTCTTAACACCATTTTTTTTAAACATAACCTACAACAGTTTGGTAAAAATACCAATTTATTGATTTATTTTAATATTTTAGTTACTTTTTTTAAATATATAATGCAACTGGCTCACGCCAGTCGCAATTATGACTACAAACAAACCTAACCAACCTATTTTTACCAAACTTTTGTAGGTTAGGTTAACAAAAATGGTGTGAAGACTAGGTTATAATAATAGTGAATGCGAAACACCAATCGAACCTATGTACATAAAAAAGTGCATTTACAAATCAACTACAATAAGAACAAAATACAAAACGATATGGAATTGATGCACAACGAAAAGAGACGATAAAGAAGAATACAAAAAAAAGCAAAACACACAAAAAATAAATTAAATCACGATGAGAATGGATCAAACACAATACGATGCAACAGGATATTTAAAATATAAAAATTTAGAACACATCATAATAGCCATGTCAAATATTCAATAAAAAAATGTTAATGGTAGGCGTGATTTCTAATAGCCTTCTGTATTTATATATAAAAAAAATCACGCTTTATACGAAAACCCTTTATACTATAACTAACGCGTCAAAATAGCAAGTGATTATCAACAATTTTCAACACTTTGAAAGCTGTTATCTCCGAAAGCCATCACTACTCAGGTTTTATACTATCCAATCGTCGTTGTCTGTTATGATAGGTATCCTTTTACATAAAAAAACAGCCTTTATAATATGACGTAAATTTGCATTCTCTTGGTCACATATATCAATAAACTTCAGAACAAAGAAAAAATAAGGTCGTTCGCCACCGCCACAACCCTCAAACTCTTCACATCATACAAGAGACAAATATTCAGTATTGATAATGTACTCCTTCCTTTCTCGACTTGCGTATGTGGAAAAGTTCAATTTGATCAATTCGTACTTTTTTTTTTCAAATTAATACTAAATTAGATTGAAAAAATATATTACGAAAAAACATCCTTGAAAATATGCGAATGCTATTATATGAATGCATTTCAAATATTTTTGGAAAATATTCAAAATATTTGTCTTAATTATCCTGGCCTTGTCCTTTATTCCCACATCTTTTTTCATATTGTATGTCCAATTTGATGCTACCTAAAATTTAATTTGTTTTATTTCAAAAATGTAAATAACTCATGTAATATAAAAAAGATTTTGATTTAACTAGGTTACATAAATAACTGTATCGTATTTTATTTTAATATGACATTTATGTACATATTTCATGAATAACAAATTACTATTAGTATTCACGATAAATTGTACCTTTTTCTAATAACTAAATATATCATTATAATATCACAGCACATTAAAATAAATTAACTTAATATTAATATATGAAATGTCACTGTTAAAAAGAACGAACGTACAATGAGATGTCACAAAAATGAATATTGGGTAAAAAAAAATGCCAAGCGATACTAACCTTTAAGACTCCGCTGGTTTGCGCCATTTTTTGTTAAAAATACCCACAAATTCAAAATGTCACAAGAATTAAAGAGCGTTCACCGGCCAAACCGAACTAGCGATTATATTATTAAAAAAAAAAAATTTTTTAACAGCGTTTTTTTTTAAATTAATTTATTATTGTCTATCTCATTTTTATTATTAATAATTTGTGATTTGATTTGAAGGGTTGAATAATGAATTTAGTGAGGAAATGACAGTTTGTCAGAGTTATGAATTACCAGGGCAGCATAACGTTAAAGGAGGTCAATGGGTAATCGGTTCAGGAGCAAGGACACGAACTTGACTCGGTAATATTATGGGATAGTATTATCTACAGTGAGTGGCCTAGAGTTGTGACTAGTTGCGCGGCGCCGACCGACTGCACTGAATTCTCACTGCCAGAGTAACTGCCATGTAATAGCTAAATATACGAATAGGACGACCTTGATAATCTTCATGTGCTTTTGTGCACTCCTACTGCAACTTGTGACTAGGATTGAACCGAACTGGACCATCGCCATTTTATAATTTATTAAAAATAATATGAACTTATCAAATTATTTGTTTCGGTTAGCTCAGGACAGAGAGACGACGTTGTAATAGCCGACGTTATGGACCTCACATGGAAAGAAAAAGATTATTCAATCGATAGGTCGACGGAAGCATATTTTTTTTATCTTACAAATAAATGACACAAAACATAAACATATTGACAAATATGATAGAAAGTAACATATATGGTTATTAGCAAATATGACGAAGGGGGGGGGGGGGGGGTTCAGAAATACACATAAATGTAGTGAATACCTGTTTTCATCTATCTTCTCAACCGCAATGGGGGACGGTAAACGAAATTATTATTCAATAGTCTAGAGCAGTGATTCCCAAAGTGGTCTATATCAACCCCCAGGGGTCTATGACAACCTGCAAGGGGTCTACGTCAGCGAATAAAAAATCTGGGGCTCCATGAAATGAAAATGGGGGTCCACGATAGTGGATCTCAACATACACTGATAGTACCTATCGCATAACAATTTATTATTATATGTTGTATAATGTTTTATTTTAACATTTTTTGTCATGTTACTTTCAAATTTCCTTAAAGTTCCATCATACCAAAACCTTAGACAACATTCATAACATTCCCCTTCTCACATAAATTTATAATGGTTGTACGCCTATGCCTGCTAAGACCATACAATTTAAATTTGACTTTGATTTTTTTCGGCCTTCGTGGCTCAGTTAGTTAGGTATTTCAATGCTGAACCAAAGGTCCCGGGTTCGATTCCCTGCGGAGACACAGTTTTTAATTGTGTTTTCAGTCTGGATCTGTGAGACGATTAATATCGTATGTCTCCAGAATGTGGCAACTTGTTATTGGGTGCGTGTTAAATTAATATTTGACATAGTACCTGTCAGTTGCCAGAGAAGCATAATATCAGGTAAGTAGGGGGTATACCAAAAATCGAAAAACATGGCAAGGGGTCTACGACACAAAAAAGTTTGGGAACCTCTGGTCTAGAGACATACCTAGCTGTGTTATATTGCGAGATCAAAGTATAAAGGTGTATTTATAGTAAAACTAAATTAGGTATGTAAAAGGTAAGAGATTAGATTAAAATGGATGATTTCAACGTAAATTTTATATTCTAATATTGCAAGTATTATGGGGAGGAATTGTTTTTGTGGGATCGTTTTTTTAAGGATTAATTGAATAAATATATTCAAAGATTGTATACAATGAAAATGTTGACCATGAGAGGGAATTTGAAATTATTCAAATAATTGGATTATAAGGATAGGTACGTAAGAATTAAAAAAAGTGATGTAAACCAGCAAATACCGACTAAAAATAATACTAAATCACAATATAACTTAACAAATATGATAACACAAAAAAATTGATCAAATACAACAGTAAAAATAGGTACATACTTAACATTTATAGATATCTACTTTTTTCTCGTGAAAACAAGAATGCACAACAATTGCAAACTTTTGATATAAATGTTGCCAATCGGCAACTCGTGGGTAGTACAGGTCGAAAACACTAGTTTTATTATTCTTCCTATAGCGCATGTTATAAATTGGTTCCAGAGACCACACATTTCTTTGAATATTACCAACAAAATGAAAATCACTTACAAAAAAAAATTGCATCATGCAAATACAAAACCAAATGCAGAGACATGACCCAGGTTATATTGTATAAGACAGACGGCCCTATAATTATTTAAGGACGAGAATAAATGACCCCAACAGTCGTCACAGACAAAGAGTTGTTTTATAGCAACGGAGAATAAGAAGAAGTAAGTGCGTACGCATAAATTTTTGATCGATTAGAGACAAAAATTAAGTTAATTTAAAATTTTCAAAAAAATGTCACCATGTCACGATGGTTCAGTTTCATTGCGAAACATTATCAGAAGTGCATCAAAGTGATAGCCAATATAGTGCATCATATAACTATATAATATAGGTAATATTTCTATGATTCAAATGACAATGGGGAAATAAAGTAAATGAGTTACATATATATATATATATATATATATATATATATATATATATATATATATATATATATATATATATATATATATATATATATATATATATATATATATATATATATATATATATATATATATATATATATATATATATATATATATATATATATATATATATATATATATATATATATATATATATATATATATATATATATATATATATATATATATATATATATATATATATATATATATATATATATATATATATATATATATATATATATATATATATATATATATATATATATATATATATATATATATATATATATATATATATTATAATATTTTTATCTCGGTTTTCCCGTGTCAGTAGGTCTTGACTAAGACCATTTGTCTTCCGACGTTTCGCCTGAATATCACCAGGCATTTTCAAGGACTTAACGTAAAGCACGCGCGCGACACACGTCTACTCAAACTGAAAGCTCACCGTCAAGTTTCAAGTTTCAGTTTGAGTAGACGTGTGTCGCGCGCGTGCTTTTCGTTAAGTCCTTGAAAATGCCTGGTGATATTCAGGCGAAACGTCGGAAGACAAATGGTCTTAGTCAAGACCTACTGACACGGGAAAACCGAGATAAAAATATTATAACATATTTCACCCGTGAAAACATCAAATATAACATATATATATATATATATATATATATATATATATATATATATATATATATATATATATATATATATATATATATATATATATATATATATATATATATATATATATATATATATATATATATATATATATATATATATATATATATATATATATATATATATATATATATATATATATATATATATATATATATATATATATATATATATATATATATATATATATATATATATATATATAATATTATGTACAGTGTAAACAAATTACCTACATTGTACTTAATATTAAGATACACAAATAAACGCATATGCATATTATAATAATTATGGATACCTACTATATGGATACCTTCCTACGAGATTTGTCAATATTGCTTATATGTATATGTACTATTGAGATCCCGTATTATGAAGTTACAGGCTTAGTGAGCATTACTGTCAGACTCATTTCTTTTTTTTCATATATCTTATTTCCATATATCTTACCACGTATTTTTTGGATGCTCTATAAGAAATCGATACAGTTTATACGGATATTTTTGTGGAAAGATTTTAACGAAGTGCAGTTTCCACTAAAGATTTAACACCTTCTTGCAATGGCTTCCCCGATAAATTACAAAGAAATATTAAAATTCATTGAGAAAAACATTGTAGTTTTGTAGGCGTTTTTTGTCTCTTCTTTGACTGTTTTTTGTTTTTATTTATATAACATTCTCACGTCGTCAAATGGCACAAATCGACCTTAAATGGTCGTATGGCATATATTAAAAATAATAATAATAATATATCTTAAAAATCATAAAAGATGGAATGCTGAAAATTTGTATAAATATAGATAAATACAATATCTCTTATTAGTATTTATGAATAATTTCCAGAGTTTGTCAAAAAACAATATTAAGTAACATACATTTTTTATTTTACTTCTCGGGCAACACTACTAAAACAGGTACTATGTCAAATAACACGCAAATTTTACAGGCAACCAATCATGTTATAAGTTGCCACATTATGGAGACTTAGAATATTAATCGTCTCTCAGATACAGACCGAAAACACAATTAAAAACTGTGTCTCCACTCGGAATCCTTCGGATCAGCAGTCAGATACCTAACCAACTGAGCCACGAAGGCCGACAAGTATATATCTTTAACTGCCTATATAACACCGAAACACCCCAACTAGATAATTTAATTTTATATAAAAAATACATAAAAAGTACATTTCAAACTTTTTAAAACTATTTTCGTAAAATTTGAATTTGTTGACGACACAATATCTATGGGGGCTCTCAATCATTTGATACTTGATCTCCATACATACATACATCGAGCTGTTTACATATTCATACTTACAACTGTTGACAAAATTAAAGATTTAGAAGTTATCTTCGATTCGAAGCTCACATTTAACGCACATATAGACGCAATAATTGACAAAGCTTTTAAAATGCTCGGATTCATAGTACGCTTATCGAAACCTTTTTACAATACTCAAACTCTTCTTGTTTTGTATGCAACCTACATAAGACCGATTCTGGAACATTGCACCCCGATCTGGTCTCCTTTTTATAACATACCTACATATAAATAGAATAGAAAGAGTACAAAAAAGTACCTTAAAACCGTCAACTACAAATCACACCTTCATTTTCCTAACTACACAGATTCCAGGAAATTTCACGGCCTTGAATCACTCAAGAACCGAAGAACTCATAACGACCTATCACTTCTACACAAAATAGTTAATAATTGTTTTGATGCTCCCCAAATAATAAGTAATATACTGTTTCATGTGCCAGGTAGAACAAGAAGACACTCAAATCTATTTCATATTCCACACTGTAGCACTAATCACAGAATGAATTCAAGCTTTCAACGCATTTGTTAGCAGTATAACTTAAGTTTTTACGACATTGATGTACTCAACAGCACATATCCGCAATATCGCTGGAGTATATCCGCAAAAACGTAGTGATACGAGACATGGAATACCAATCCTCTTTATTCCCTCCCAACTCCCCGCAATTCCTAAATACCCCCATTATCTATATCCCTAATTTTGAATTACTTATCTTGTTTATATTCTTTGTTATTATTATTATTTTTTTTGTTTTAAGCTGTATACTTTAATTAAGTTTTTAACTAACTCTAATGTATATGTTTTTAAGCTGACTTGTCCTTTTTTTATATTACGCATGTTGAGGGAACTATTTTGGCAAATTACTGATATTTGTTATTGTTTTTATTTATGAATTATAATTTGCTGTATGTTTCCTCTTAAATTAAATAAATAAATAAATATTCAGGGTAGGATAAAAGGACTGACCTCACTGACTATCCTATCTTGACATAAATGTTTTGTATAGAACACAAATTTGATAAAATTTTCAATAATCCAACTGTCGATTCCTTCATGAGAATTCAATTCTCTGAATGAATCGACATTATTAAGATGCGTGTGCGAAGGAACATTTTGTATGGTGTAGTGGACTTTTTGCAAGCTAATAACACCAACTAGAGGCCTCGCAGCATATATGTTCCAATACATGGATTTACTCAGAATTCGAAGTAGAACATTTTATGTGAGTTTTGTGTGTGTGTGTGTGTGTGTGTGTGTTTGTGTGTGTGTGTGTGTGGTGTGTGTGTGTGGGTGGGTGTGTCCCCCCCCCTTATAACTTTTGATCCGCTAAATTTACAGAGCCCAAATTTTCAGAATATATAAAAAATTATAGGCATACAAAACTTTTATACTCAGAATTGTAAATATTTGTTTCAGTCAGGGGTTATCAACTTTTGAAATTTTGGTTTATTTTTCCACATATCTCAGAAACCATAAATGCTAGAACGCTTAAAATTGGTATAAACATAGACAAATACAAAATCTAAATGGGTTTTTTTTAAATTCCAGGGTTTCTCAAACATTTTTTATTAAGAAAAATATTTTTTTTTTTGATAAATTTATGAGTTAAACTGCCTATATTTCCAAATGTTTTAAAAATATCGAAAAAAGCCGAAACACCCCAACTAGATTATTTAATTGTCTATAAAAAATATTAATATTGTAGAAGTACATCTCAATTTTTTTTTAACAATTTTTATAAAAATTGAATTAAGTGACGACATCGCTTCGGCAGTCACCTATACATTACATCTAAGAAGACTTAATAGTTTGATACTAATCTCCAAACATACATACATACCATCATGCTGTTTCGATATTCTGGGTAGGATCAAAGGACTGACCTCCATACTATCCTATCTTAACATACATACCTAGGTACATGTGTTGTATAGAAAACCAAATATCTTAAAATATTAAATAAAATAGATTTATGGGTTTACAGTTTGGTACTTACATATTCTTACTATCGCTATCGACAGTTGGATCTCATGTGGTACATGCAACTAGTTTAGATTAAAGCTTTTATAGTACGGTGTGAGCTGCGGAGGGCAGAGAGGACTGGAGGCGACTAGTTCTGTCTCAGCATTGAGGAAACGAAGAAGAAGAGAAGAGAGAGAGAGTTCCTACATATTCTTCAAATACTATCGTCATCTGACAGTTGAATTTCATGCAACTAGTTGGCAATAACACTCTCAGAATAATTTGTGGAGAAAATCAATTAATATTTAGGTATGTATGGGAAGTAACCGCGTAATTACTGATGTGACTTATAGTAATAATATCCGATTTACATAGTACTTACGTGGTTGATAACACTGTATTGTAACACTGATTTATCTAAAAGTGCCCTTCAAGGGAGGTTATAACAATTACATGTATCTGTACGTAATAATTTTATCATTTACAGTATATAGGTACATGTAAAATAAATGTTCTAATAATTTAATCTTAATACGTCGTCGAAATACATTAAATCGTATTTGTCATGTTGATTTCTCAAATTTAAGAAATATAAAAATCACCCGACATCACATCGCAAGTACAACATGGATATAATTATTGTTGTGGGTTTTTAAGATGACATAAAAGCTAAATCTAGTGTCTGAAAACATGATATACTAAAACCGCATCTGACTTGAAATGAAAAAAATGTCACAAAAATTCACATTGATTTTATGTACTCTTTAAGCACATAAAATATTTATTTCTCTACGACACAAAGTAAAAGAGTACCTAATTCAAAAAACTTATGGTTTTATTTTTAGAGTCCCTCTATTTAACATATTCAAGAAATCCTATTTCAAATTGGGGTTTGTCGGTTTATACACCCCCTTTGTGTTCATGTATTTCTTTTTAAATATAACTTAAACACAAAAAGAAACATAAAGATTTTAAATATTCTTGAAAAAAATTTTTATAAAAGTACTGACAAGTTTTACTAAATATGAAAAAAATTCAGGTCTGCAATTAACGACGACGAGTCTACGGCAAGATGAAAAAGCAGGATTGCAAAATTATATTTGAACATATGATACACTTTATTTTTTATATATCAATACCTAGATATCGAAATTTTCCAAAAATAATTTATTTTTTAGTTTTAAATAATGCATTTATAAAAATGTTTCAGGCTTCGATGTACATATTTGGTTATTATACGAATTTGTATAATAACCAAACAGTTCCTGTTGAAAACGAAGGTTTAAAAAGCATTGGAGGCTTTAAATAGTCACAAGTGTATTTAGAAATATTTTTAATTAAAATAAAACACCTCTTTTTTAAAAATGCAATCTATTGTTTTTAAAATACACCTATGTTTATCATTGTGTTGCGAATATTTTAGAGTTTTCTTTTAAACTCATGACATTTCATAAGAAAGCAAGTCGCTAAAAAATTCGAACAAATTAATAAATTAATGTTCTAACTGCTCTTTAACCTTGAGCTGAAATAACGAGTCTATGAAAATAATTCCTTCCTTGCGGAAATAAAATTGCACTCAGAGCAAAATGTATTAACATTATAACTTTGATCATGAACTTGCAGTATGATTCATGACTTAAATATTCAATCGATTTCATGTTGTTTAGTTCACAGAGTTCACGATAAATATTATTAGAAATATAATTAAATCAAACGTTTTAATAAATCTACGTAATGTGTATATAATATTGAAAAGAAAATTTTATCATTTAAACCAGAATTCGGTTTTCTTTAATATTCCATTTGAAAAATTATGCAATTAACCTGCAATTTTTCTGACACAAATGTTTTAAACGCATTACATATTATATCTACTTATTATATTTGATTTTGGGTAAGTACACAAAATATTTTTTTCAAAAAAAAAATATTGGCTTTTGGTCTGCAACCGGCTTGATTAAGTATATGCTTGTGTTATAGGTGAACTAAATCGGTCGTGGCAGGAATCGAACTCGCGACCACTGTATTACTAACCCAGTGCACTAACCGCTCTGCCACCACCCACCTATCCATCGTATAGTTCATTTTCTCTTTCTTTAAATGTTTCATTTCCATCATTAGTTGTGTTGATAACGTTCATGTAATTGTAATATCATTGTTATATAATTGTACAAGTGTATACCTGTATGTCTTCCAGATTATTTAATAGGGCAAGGTTTCTGACAAGTATATTATGTGTTGCAAAATTGATCGTGAACTTGTACAACTACCTACCGTTGAGTCATGCCTGAACTAAATGTACAAAGCTAAAACTATAATGTATGTAGGTACTAAACATTCATTATCGAACCAAACACGATGAAAGGCTTCGACGTATGGTTTTTTCCCCAAGTTCAATCGAAACCATAAAACGTTTGATTGAATACATCTTTTCTTAAAACTATATAAAAATTACAATATATTCATAACAGTATTATACATGCACCATATACATACATGATATACATGCACCACACGTTATTTCATTCAAAGTACCGAAAAATTTCCTGTTTTTGCGTTTATTCGTTATTTTTCATTTTATTTTTATTTTGCTTATTTTATATTACTTCTGGGGCAACTAACAGGTACTATGTCGAATATTAATTTAACACGCACCCAATAACAAGTTGCCACATTCCGGAGACTTTCCATGTTAATCGTCTCACAGATCCAGACTGAAAACACAATTAAAAACTGTGTCTCCATCGGGAATCGAACCCGGGACCTTTGGCTTAGCAGTCAGATACCTAAGCTACGAGGGTTAACAAGGTTTTGCCACATAACGCCTATCCTAAACGAGCTGCACTGGTTGAGGCGTCCAGAGCGAATATATTACAAAGTGTGCTTGTATGGTTTTCAAGGTTCTATATGACTTGGCTCCGCACTATATTCAAGAACTGTGTCAGAGGAATGTACCATCAGAGAGACGCTTAACATTGAGCTCGTCAGAATCACACAATACCAATTCTTCAAAGGAATTGAATAGAGCCATAAAGCGGCTTACTTTGATCGTGTTTTCAGTGTTAACAGACATATCAAATGGAATAAATTGCCTTCTGAAGTGCGTGGAGAGAAGAGTTTAGAAATATCTTGAGACTTCTCAGAGCCAACAATTAAGCAAAAGCGCCCTTCGGTCTTTTACCATAAAACAGTGCTATAAAAAAATGATTATAATAAAAAAAAATTATATTGCTTCTTAGGAAACAAACAGGTACCATCCATATCAAATAGGTATTAATTTAGCACGCATCGATAAACAAGTTGCCGTAACGTTGATCTTCTCATAGATTCAGTCAGGACACTTTTGCATATTGTGTATTTGTTTACACAAAATATTACTATTAAACAGTTGAGTATTTTTGGGACTTTGAAGAATACATTTAATGGTTGAAGTCTGGTATTTATTGCAATGTATGCAGGTACAAGATGATTATTATATTGGCATAACTTCAAGGAACATAATATTATGTACAACACGTGTAACGACGCACTTTTGTTTCTGAAGACGATATAATGCAATTTGTTGCTAGTTGCTATCGATTTGATGAATAGGATTTTTTCTGCTTAGATATATTATAAATATGAAAGTGTTATGTTAAATGTAAAATATTATTCAAGCCGTATACATTGCAAATAGATAGATAAAAAAATATTTTTACTCTTCTGATGTTTAAATACCTATTATCGATTCTTCTCGAGATCGTTCAGAAGAATCAGTAATAAAAGGATGTATGACAGGGTAAGAAGAAATGAGGACATAAGGAATGAATGTAAGATGAAAAAAGATGTCATTATTAGAATAAAAGTGAAAACATTGGATGGTTTGGCCCCATGGGAAAAATGAATGAGAGACGCCTAAAGAAGAAAAAATACATTGTGGATGTCGGGGCCTCCCAAAAAAGGGATGGAAACGATAAAAAACGATAATAAACGAAACCATGTAAACGATATTTTGAATGTGTGCCAAGATAGAAAAATGTGGCGTTTGGTCCTCTCTGCCTACCCCGCGAGGGACATGGCGTGATCGTATGTATTATTGTTTATTAGCAACAATTATTATAAATTCTTCATTTATTGGTAGGTAATGTTTTCCAAGATTTTTAAAACAAGTATACATAGTAGGTAATAGGATATTTTCCTTGAATGAGACGGTGTACACTTCCTATTTTTAATATTGAGAATGAATCCTTTATTGACCAAAATTGATGTTTTATAAGAAGTTGACTTTTATAAAAATATTTCTCAAAACATATGACCATTCATATCGTTTGCATTCGACTACATTGATAAAATAGCTTTTAGATTAAAATAAACAAATAAGACGGATTCCTGCTCCGTCAGTAGGTACAGAAACTTTAGAATTGTTTGATTCTTTCCCCAAGAAACAGCAAAATTTTGTTGCAAATAAGGTTGATCAACGAAGCTGGTTGAATGGTCCAGAACGAATATGTTTGATGGTATTGAATGCTCTGCATGACTCTGTACTTCGTTCTTGAATCCGTACTTCGTTCAAGAATCGAGTCAAAAAAATGTGCCATAAGCAGGGCTACTATTGGAACGCTCTTAACACGTCCTAATCTTAAAAATGTATAACTCAGTGAATTTATCTCGATTATTAATTTTCATTCAATCAAAAAATTCGTGAAGATCAAAAATGAAATTGTCATTAATTTTTGTATAAATGCCGATCACCGTGGCTCAGTTGAAAGTCCGTTTGGTTTCTGTGCTGGCGTCCTGAGTTCATTTATCTTGCATGTATTGGTTCTCTGGGATAGACACACATAAAAAATGTCATATGGCAATAAACGAGAAAGTGTTTATTGTTATTTTTATAATAAATTAATACAATTAATTAATTATTATAAAACAAAAACATTTTTTGAGTCTGAATTTAATCTAATATTTACTAATAACTTCACGTGTAACCCTGCTGAAGGAAATCTTACATTGAATCACGGGGTATGAATTATATCAGCTAAATTATTCACAAAACAGTTATATTAGGCGGAGATTATTTATTACCTACTTTCATCATAATTTGTCTCGCTTACACTTACACTTTCACCCTTTAATTTTAATTTATTATTATTTTTTCTTTAACAATTTATTATAAATTTTTATCACCCTTAATTTTTTTTACTATTTTTTCTGTAAAAATATGATTTAATATATATTACCTATTATTGTAATAGAACGATGTATGACCGGGTAAGAAATGAGGACATAAGGAAAGAATGTAAGATGAAGAAAGATGTCATTACTAGAATGAAAGTGAACACATTGAGATGGTTTGGCCACATGGGGAGAATGAATGAGGAGCGCCTGACGAAGAAAATATACAGAGCGGAAAGGAATGGAATGAGAGGTCGGGGACGCCCAAGAAAGGGATGGCACGACCATGTGAACGAAATTTTGAAAGACGGAAATGTTAGAAGTGTGAGCAATAGACGAGCATGTATGAGACGATGCATGAATGTGGACGAAGCGAGGGATGCATGCCAGGATAGAAAAATGTGGCGTTCGGTTCTCTCTGCCTACCCCGCAAGGGACATGGCGTGATGGTATGTATGTATGTACCTATTATATATGAAAACATTTAATTGAGATGCAATGTATCATCCATATTTATTATAACTATTGTATATTCTTTTACCATTGTATCTTGTTTGTTTTCCCGAAATAAATAAATAAAATAAAATAAAAAAAAATAAAATGAAAAAGGCTTTTTAAATCAAAATTAATATATCCCCCCCTGAAATGCTTTGAGCTAACTACATAAAGATGCTAAGGATCTCAATAAAAAGGCATAATTGGTTATTGATTGATCACGTATACCAGCCGATGACAGGTCGTAATCCCTGTATGTTCCTTGATTTCCCGTTTCTCCTATGACATTCCAACTTAATCTCCATTGAGATTTAAAAAAAATGACAGAAAAATACATAAGGCCTTTTTTCATTGAGCCAAAAAATAAATAAAACCGTCCTTAGAATGATTCTGAATTAATTTTTGGATGAGAAAAAAAACTGGAATCAAATATCTCCTAAGCTGTTCTTTATTGATCTGCGTACATATATAAAATAAGGAATGAATGTTGTAACGGAAATTGTCCCGTTTAATCCTTTTAAACTAAAATAATATTAGTTATCACAAAGTAAAATAAATTCAGGTAATCATCTTCAGTTTTGGGCTCCCCCTATGATCTCCACAGCTTCCTATCCTGGCATACAACCGCCTACAGCCACTCATTTATGTCATCGAACCACCATACAGGTAATATTCTTTGTTATTTTGATAATTTGATACGTTCGTTAATCGCATTAGACGATTTTTTATATATTTTTTGAACATGTTTACAAGATGTTATTTAAACAAACGCAACACCGCCGAAGATAAATTAAAATGCAGACAAATGACAAAAATGCAAGTCTTCAAGGCTAGACAAGGTGCTTGTGTGGCAAAATAAAAAAATAAGCATTGAATTGAATTCTTACAAATAAAAAAAATATTATAAAAACACAGCCAGAAGATGAAATCATACAACATATTAAATGCACAAACGATATTATTTCTTGTTTGCACAAAAACATTTATTATATATAGGTTTTCCATATACGAGTATGTACATATATATGTAAGGCTAACTGAAAAATTTGTACAAATCTTTAAAAAACATTCATGGGAGTGCCAAATGTAAAAAATAATACTTTTTAGCTGTTAACGTATATTCTTAAATATTTGTTAATGGCATAAAACAGTTTTATAACATTTTTTTGATTAGGTATTGTTTAATTAAGGCAAATTCTTTTTATTTACATTTTTCAAAATGGAAGCATGAAAGGAGTTTTTATCGTAAAAAATCATACTTCTGTTCTCCTTGGTCCGTCCAAATTATTGCCACAATTGGATATAGGGGTCGGCTCTTCTCAACCTCGTAAAAATCACACTGAACAAGGTTGTTGTATAAATCATCTACAAATTTTGATGTATTTCATATTACCTCGATTTGTCTCAAAGATCTAATAACATTTTTTGTACAAATAATAGGTACTTTTTCCTCCTCACTAACCCACGGGGATATAGCTAGGAATTATGAATTCGCAATTTTTAAGGCTACTTTTTTATCGCAGATTATCAACTAGTATCATGCTGAGATTGTATTCTGAAAGTTTCATCACAATGTATCTTATGTGCTGTGTACTTGCTATGTGATATGTACGGCGCGGCGTGTTTATGTTACTGTATCAATTAAAGACTAATTAACTCATTCGATTATTTTCAAATTTTGCAAATTACTATATCTAATACTCGCTTACGCTACGTCCTACGTAGGCGATTCAAAGCGAACGCGATTGCGAAGCGATGCGGTGCGGATACAAGCGAATTCAATGCGATGCGGAGCGACGCGGCGGCTCTGTCCTACGTGTGCGCGAATCGTTCCCTCTGCCGCCAGGTACTGTCATGGATGTACGTATATAAAATACTCAAGAAGTATGTACGGCAGAGAAGTGAAACTAATATTGTGTACTTAGAGAGGCATATTTATGGAAGATATCACAATATGTACGAAGAATTACGTGATCTTGAATTAATAAATGAGACTGAATTTACATCTTTCCAGGAAACATATCAAAATTTGACATTCGTGCAAGCGAGAGAAAACTTTGTGTGTTTTGAACAACATGTCCTACTTGTAGTCCCATTTATTTTTGCCAAATCCTAAAATTAACGGTTCGATAATACCTAATAATTCTTTTGTCCCATAATATGGGACGTTCATGGACAGAAATTAAAATTTCTGTTTCTGACATGTCAAAAAACAATGGCGCCGCTATCAATTCGCGCGAAAATATCAAACCAACTGATCGCGTTCGCTTCGTATCGCGCCGCTCCGCATCGAAACCAACTCGCGGTCGGTAACGTAGGACACTTCCATAGTTACCGACTGTTTGTTATTTTCGTGCCGCGCCGCGCCGCTTCGCATTCGCTTTGAATCGCCTACGTAGGACGTCGCGTTAGACCCCATTAGATTTTCAACAAAGACCTTTTAATAATGTAATATAAGGTCTTTGATTTTCAAGGATATTTGAATTGTGCTTCTCATTTTTTTTTATTGTGACCTCAAGCTGAAGAAACTCGAAATTTGAAATCACTCTCATAAAATTGCATTGAATTATCGATATTTCATAATATAATATTTTAATAAAACTAATTTATCGAACCCATTTCATAAAAATGCTGAATATTTTCCATAAAAAAATAGAATACTTTGATATAGAAAAGTATAGCGTTGGCTACAACCCACTTGTTTTCTATATATTTTGTTTCATTAATATGTGTTTCTATGTTTGTATGTAAAAGGCAATTTATGTCGTTTATTAGTAAATAAATATGACAAGGGATCTGTAGAATACATATTTTCAATCAAAACACATACATACCATCACGCTCTGTACCTCACGGGGTAGGCAGAGAGAATCGAGCACCACATTTTTTATTTTGACACACATCGTTAACATTCATGCATCGTCTCATACATGTTCGTCTATTGTTAACTCTTCTGACATTTCATTTTTTCAGAATATCGTTCACATGGCCGTGCCATCCCTTTCTTGGGCACAGCCGACATCTTACACCGTTTCTTTCAGTTGCTTATATTTTCTTCGTCAGTCTCTCTTCATTCATACATCTTAAGGGGCCTAACCATCTCAATATAAATTTCTTAAAATTTTAGATAAACAATAAAATAAAAAAAAACGTTTATAACTTAATTCCACTGTTTATTTAGACTACGACCTACAACCGGTTTCGTGCTAAGCACATTTTCAAGTTGTAAATATACATAAGTTTAATAATTGTGAAATTCCGTTATAAACGTTTTTTTTATTTCAAATGTTTATTAAAAAAAATTGAAATTTTTATGGAATTCCATCAAGAACTTTTGATCAAAAAATTAAATCTAACTATCGCAATGTGTTGACTTTCATTCTATTAATGACATATTTTATTCATTTTACATTATATTATTATGTTCTAATTTCTAACCCTGTCATACATCGTTCTATTACAAATTAATCACATTTCAACTGCATTTATTTTACTTTCGTGGTACTTCTGCCATGTCCAACTTGTATGTGACGTCTGACTAATTGCCTACCCAACCAGGAACACGGTTAGATGATGTGAATGTTTTTTTTGTGCAAGAATATATACTTGCATATTATATACACAATTCATATGCAGCGATATTTTGTTTGCAAATATAATAAATGCATAAAAAATAGATGTGTCTAGTAAAAAACCGCTTTTTTTTGGCGCTGCAAATTGCATCTACATAATGCATACCACCGAAGCTTTAAAAGTCAAGGCGAAATTATAATAGGTTTGTTGCACTTCTATAATTATTGTGTTAGATTATTGCCAGTCAAATGCATTTCTTAAATTATGTAATAAATAAAAATATATATTTTTTTCGTGTGTTTTCTTTGTTTAATACGTCAAAGTAAGACTCCAATTTTCGCTATCTTCCTGCGGTGTAAAGACATGGACTCAAGACCCACAGTCTCAAATGCACAGTCCTAGGTAACTAAATACTATCTCCAAACCTCACAGGAGTATGTAGTATTCTTAAGTAGCAATTGCATTGCAGAGATATCACTAACTAAATACTAAATCGCCATACACAAAGGTCGATGGCGTAGCATTTCTCATCATCTCGTGTGGATCGCTAAAACTCTGTGTGGGATTTGATTTCACAAAATTACCAAATACATATTCGATGAAGTCGTAAAAAATCATCATCCATCTAAAATACCTCGTATTTTAATATTAAACTCGCGACCAACCTTACTTTTTTACAGTTTTCAAATGTTACTTTACGCCATCGAGTTTTAAGATATGTCTCTGCAATGCAATTCTCATACAAAAAAATCGCAGCATCCTTAAGTTATAAAGCCACGTGATATCCAAGCTTTAATGAGCCACTGTGCAATGCAAACGTGGTTAGTATTTAGAATTTAGTATTAAGGATGGACTCTACATTCGGGCCTGAGAGCGTTAGAGGGAAAATGGATTTAAGCCTTCGAGATGAGATTCTGGTGAAAAACATTGCGAATACCATCGACTGTTATGTAAAATAATCGATGTGTCTATAATATTGAAAAGAACTACAGATAAAGGATAGCCTGTCAACCATTTGCCTGCAGCGCACCCTTCATTTAGACAGATTGCCAGAGAAGCTCGTCGAAATGGGAAGCGTGGAAGAGAGAATATCCAGATATCACTTAGGTACCGATGCGACACTGATTTTTTTTAAAGTAATAGAATTTTATGCTATAGTAAACCAAACTATATTGACTACAAAACATTTGGTAATTCTTAGATACTAAATGTTTTGTACACAACCAATCAATAAATAGATAAATCTTTGTTATTGATGACAAGTTTGGCTATAATGTAGGTAACCAGTTCAGTTGTCCTATATATTTTTTTCTTCTTGAAATGATTTTGTTTGAAGTGTTAAATCCGCCACATGATTTTCACTGACCGAAACCTTCGACCTGTCCAAGACCGTCATGTATGCATAAGGACCACTCGTCAAGTGATTGAGTGAAGCTTTCATTCTCAGGCATAAGAAAGAAAGAAGAACATGTTTCAATGAAATATGACCGTCAACAACGGCGAATAACGCAGTTGGCTTATAAGGGTGGAGTGGAGATGTTAAATTTTATAAACAACTTTTCAAAGGGAAAATTGAAAGACGTGAAAATGTCCTGGCTGCAGGCGTTGAGATCGTGGAATAAGACGAATTCTTTGAAGTGACCAAAATTAGAAGAACCCTACAAGGATCACAAAAAAATATATATACATTTTATGCTAGGAATTGAACTTGAATCTCGGAACTTGAACGACATTACCTACCTGCTTCTAAACAAAAAGCGCACCTTGGTGTGCCTTAGATAAACCCATAAAATGTATAGGTAAAATACATAGCATTTTATTGATAATACATTTATTTATCAATTTGATCGATAACAATGATCGTTATTCAATTTACTTAACACTCATTTTCTGTACATGACCAACAATTGCCCTAAATTTGTTTTTGCCTTCACCTGAATCAGATTATTAAAGTAGGTGCGTAAATTGTCGTAATATTATTTTTTGTCAAGTACAAAGTATATTAAGATAATAATAGGTAATACCTAAGTAATTGATGAGAGTATATACTTGAAGGGATTTCGTTTGTCAATTTGTATGGCCTTGATGACGCTAAGCCCTTTGTTGATTCGATTTCACTAAATTCGATATCTGACCACTTATGTAGGTACGTGTATGACTAATTATGGACTTACCCATTATCAAGTTGTTAAAAATATTATCAATCGATAATATCAGATCTAACATATATTAGTTGCCATTATCAACTTCCTTAATATCTTGTTGGTCAGAATAAATTTTCGAATAGCAATAAGCTTATTAATGAACAATATATAATTATGATCGAAATATGCAAGCTAAGAAGTCGCGGCGCTATTGGAGGGAACATGTGGAGAGAATGGATCGCTAAAGACATCGTTACATCAAATTGCAATGTGTGGAATTCCAGAGGTTCTCCGACCATCAGGGCGGCTGTGTTCAGATTCAACGCTCGACGTCGGGCGTCGAATGTTCGCGAAGTTGCAGATTATGGCGTTTTAACACCAATCTCACTGAACGCTTTCGAGCGGCGTTTCAGTCTGAACGCTGCATCGGGCGTTTTAAATGTCAAATGTCACTTATCATACATGTCTCTTTTTAGGTTATATTTTCATCGATAGACAACAATTGGGCAGTGGTGTAAATAATGATCTCTGACCGTTTATTTGAAATTGTTGAATGATACATTTATAAATTAACACCTTTGTGAATGCATATTGTCATTTGTCATCATAAATAATGCCAACTGACATAATAGATACCACAGAAACAAATAGAAGTCATCATTCCACAGATAAAATATAAGTCAACAGATACTATAACTGTCAGAGCGTTTTTCACCCGACAATTCTATCGAGCGTTTGGTGCGTTCACTCGACGTTCTGTGTCTTTCGAGCGTCTGTTTCCGGTCATTATGAAAGGCTTAGAGCGTCACGGCGTTCATTGTGAACGTAGCCCAGGAAAACTGTCAAAAAGATCTTAGGCGGCATATACCATGTCTATACCTGGGCCGTCCATGTATGGAGAATTTTATATTTTAACATATCTTAGCGAAAGGGATCACTTGAGTAGTACTTTTGGCCCTCTACTGATACTTGAAGCTGGCTTGTTGGATGTTTTTTTTTTAAATATGAATGATTTTAGATGTTTGAAATTTCTTGATTTTTCCAAACTAAGTATCAAAAGTTTTATTGCAGGTAGAGAATTTTATCCATCTGTCGATTCGTTCATGAGAATTCAATTCTCTTAATGAATCGACATTATTAAGCCAAGATGCGTGTACGAAGGAAAATTTTGTATGGTGTAGTGGACTTTTTGCATGCTAATAACACCAACTAGAGGCCTCGCAGCATATATGTTCCCATACATGGATTTACTCAGAATTCGGAGTAGAACATTTTATGTGAGTTTTGTGTGTGTGTGTGTGTCTGTGTGTGTGTCCCCCCCCCCTTATAACTTTTGATCCGCTCAATTTACAGAGCCCAAATTTTCAGAATATATAAACAGTTATAGGCCTACAAAACTTTTATACTCAGAATTGTGAATTTTGGTTTCAGTCAGGGTTTATCAACTTTTGAATTTTTATTTAATTTTTCCAAATAACTCAGAAACCATAAAAGCTAGAACTCTGAAAATAGGTATAAAGATAGATAAATAAAAAGTCTCAAATAAGTTTTTTTTTTAAAATTCCAGGGTTTCTCAAACATTTTTTATTAAGAAAAATATTTCATTTATGATAAGTTTATGAGTTTAACTGCCTATATTTCCATTTTTTTTAAATATCTAAAAAAGCCGAAACACCCCAACTAGATAATTTAATTTTATATTAAAAATATAAACATTTTATCAGCACATCTCAATTTTTTTTAACAATTTTTATAAAAATTTAATTTAGTGACGACATCACTTCATACAATTTGTATGGTAGTCGCCTATACACAATATGTAAGAAGACTTAATAGTTTGATACTTAAATCTCCAAACATACATACATACCATCATACTGTTTTCATATTCTGTGTAGGAAAAACAGACTGACCTCCATACTATCCTATCCTGACAAACATACCTACATGTTTTATATAGAAAATAAAATATCTTCAAATATTTATTAATTTGTGTTGTATATAGTTTGGTACGTATTCTTTGATTATGCATACTATCGCTATCGACAGTTGGATCTCATGTGTAACATGCAACTAGTTATAAACAACATACATCCGATCAAATTGACTATTACAGCGCGGCTGACAGTTCTCCCGAAATTGACCAACGTTTGCTCCTTTTCAATTTAACGATTGGCGCGTGACACACTATGTAGAACAATACGTATCTACTAATGCACTTAAAATGACATATTTATCATAACTACTGCATTCTAGGTATTGAAACGAGCATAAATATATTTATTATGTTACTAGGTGCATGTCACACATGAGATTCAACTGTGAATAGTATAATGTATAGTTGAAGAATACGTACCAAACTTTAAACCCATAAATTCAAATTATTGGATATTTTAAGATATTTTGTTTTCTATACATGTAGTTATGTATGTCAAGATAGGATAGTATGGAGGTCACTCCTTTTTTCCTACCCAGAATATGATAACAGCATGATGTTATATATGTATGTTTGGAGATCTTGTTAGATATTGTATATAGACCACAGCCATACAAATTGTATGAAACGATGTCGTCACTAAATATTTTTTTTATAAAAATTGTTTTTATGAAAAAGTTTTAGATGTAGGTACTACTACAATGTTAATATATTTTATATGGTTTTTGAGATATGTGGAAAAATAAAATAAAAATTCAAAAGTTGATAACCCCTGATTGAAACAAATATTTAATATTCTGAGTACTTATAAAATTTTTGTGAACTTATAACTTTCTAAATATTCTGAAATTTTGGGCTCGGTGATTTGAGCAAATCAAAAGTTTATAAGGACACACACACAGACACACTAAAATATAGACCCTGCATACAAATCTCGCGTATCTTGGCTCGATACTTTATTGGTATGTTAAGAGAATTAAATTCTCTTGAACAAATCGACATTTGGATTAAACTTGACTTATTTTTTGTATAACAGTATCCCAAAAAGCAACTTTTATGACCCCTTTCAAATTTTGATCGAAAAAAAATAAACTTTTCATTATTTTTATATTAACAGTATCCAAATTAACAGTATTCAAATAAGCAACTTTAAGACCCCTTTCGAATATTGATCGAAAAAAAAAATTTTTTTTTATTATTTTTTATATTAACAGTATCCAAATAAGCAACTTTTATGACTCCTTTAAAATGTTTATAAAAAAAATTAAACTTTTTAATATTTTTTTATATTAACAGTATTCAAATAAGCAACATTAAGACCCCTTTCGAATGTTGATTGAAAATAAAAACTAAACTTTTTATTATTTTTTATATTAACAGTATCCAAATAAGCAACTTTTATGACTCCTTTAAAATGTTGATCATAAAAAAATAAACTTCATATTTTTTATATTTTTTATATTAACATTAGGTATCCAAATAAGATATTGAATAATGTCGGCACTTAATATGTACATACATAAATAGTTAAGTAAGTAAGTTATAGTGCACTAAGAGTGGCTATACGTGTAATGGGTTATTGCACTTACCACGTCAGCAAAGTGCCGGCCGGAGGCAAGCTTTAAGCTGGTTGCAGACCAAAAGCTATGCTAAGAAAGTTTAGCTTAGCTTGCATAGCTGATGTTATTTTTATACAAGTGTGCAGATCATAAACTATGCGAGCTAGTATGAAAAATGACCTCAGCTACGCGGCTAAGCTAAACTAGCTTAGCTTAGCTTTTGGTCTGCAACTGGCTTTAGGATTGAACAATATCCTTGATATTCTGAACGTCTTTATGTCTAACCAGATAAGCTCCATTGTCGTAACCCTGTCTTCTGGAGTTTTTCATATCAATGGCGTAAATTGATATAAACAATTTCATATAATTAATAGATGCAAACATTCATAGATTTAAGTATACTAGTGATCGCCCAGTGGTCAAAATTCGACCGTAATTCATTAAAACGAATATTTGGAATTAATACTATTAAATTTTGAATTTTAATGAGGTTTTTTTGTCAAAGCCATTGCGTACACCTATATTTTTTTTAATTTTGTTCTATTACGGCACCTGCAAGCGTATGCTTACAAATATTTCATTATTGCGTGTTATTTGCTTTTATTCTCTGTAATACCTATGAAATTTATAATTTAAAATAGATAGAACCCCCGGCAAACTTTGTATTGCTTGTATAATTAAATATGGTCCTTCAGTACCTCCCGTCCCTTCAGTACCACCCGTCCCTTCAGTACCTTCCGTCCTTTCAGACCCTTCAGTACCACCCGTCCCTTCAGTACCTCCCGTCCCTTCAGTACCAAGTATCATGTTTTCACCAAGGAACACAGTTTTCTCTTCATGTATTGTAAGTCAATTTTATAAAGGAAATTATTGTGTAAGTACCTACCATTTATATTGTTTCAGAGTAGGTAGGTATACAAATATGTATTTTCCTTTAAAATGTTCTTATATTTGAATTTAAACAACTGCGCATGCGCCGTAAACACCACAATGACATTAAATGTGACCACAGAACATGGAACAAAAAGAATGAATATTTCCTACCTACCTACTGCGTGTTATCGGAATATTTCTCATACTAAGTGGGTATATTAAAATTACGTTTCCCCTCTCTTCACCGTTCAATGGTACACAATAAATGGTTTGATGTGAAATATTTTTTTATTTGATTTAATTTATTTATAACGCATAATGTGTATGAATATTATTTTTCTGCAGTCCTCCTCCATATAAACTTTAAGTACGCCAAATCTCAAACTCGTCCGTGCGCCCATTTATCCGGAAATAATTATTATTTTTGCGAATTATTATTTTTAGCAAAACAATAATTCTCTTGTGTACCCAATGCTGACTTCATACTACGTTGTAATACCTAAACATGTAGGGCCCATCGAATTGACGGCTGATTTGTTCGATGCATTGACAGTACAAATCACAAAACACCTATGTATACAGGATAAGGTAGAAAAATGAGTAAAAAATCTTAAAAGAGTAATTATTTTTTACCACTCCATTAAAATTAATAATTTTGTATTAAAATATACTTTCCTTCTAATAAGATCTTTCAAAAAAATGAATATGTACTTAAAACATGTACATCCTCAAACGTTCCTTAAAATAAACAAAATTGCTTGTGCTAAAGGTACATAAAATCAATCGAAAGAGGATTCAAGCCCGTTTCTTAATAATGATATCTTTAGAATAATAAAAAATACTCAAGCATGTAGGGAATGCAATAATTATCTACAGATTTTAGAGAATTATGTATTTTAATTTAATAATTCGACAATACTTACATTATGCAATTCCATGTAGGTATTCTGATCAGAAGCTGGCAAAAATCATTGGAGGAATAAAAGGTTTCAGCAATAAAATATGATATGTTTGTGATTTATTCTTTATAAAAAATTATAATAATTAACAATCAGATGAATGAAGTAAACAATTGAGTGCCATCAAATACTTAAACTAAATTGATATCCATCAAAAACAGAATTTTTCTGGACTGATACTTATCACTTAAACATGTAATCAAAATAAACAATACTAATGTATCAAAATCCACCATGAAACTTATTGGCGTTACTTGTACTCACATTTTACATTAAATAAACAAATAACTATTAATTAATTTTATTTCAGAATATTATGTGGTTACATATGGTGCTATTAAAATAAGTACAAGTCAATAATGTTTTCTTCTAATTAAAAAGAATGAAGTAAAAATATTTAAACAAGTAGGTAAATGAATAACAATAATAAGAGTATAAGTCTCCTGAGAGGATAGAGTAAAAACTGTCTTACAAAATTCAAAGCAATACATAATCATAATCAACATTATAAAAATATAGTTTAAGAGGTAGAACATTAGGCGTGTTTTTTACCCTAAAAATGCAACATACAATAATTCTTCATCGCACTTATCACTAACTTACCTTAAAATTCATTCCTTACTTTCAAGATCAAACTAACATCATACATACATTCCATCACTACATTATATAGGTACTTCCTTCACTACATAATATGTAATATAACATCATATTAATACAATAACACAAATAAGTATATATAAGAGCACATTATTACACATAAAATATGATAATGAAGCTACAAATTGATAATAAAATAATTTTTAAAAAATCTGTCAATCTACATATAAGTTCATGAAAAAAAAACTATTTTCACATTTACTTTGAAATATTTGTATCAAAGTAACACAAAAAAACACATAATGTAATCTAGGGTAAAAAAATCTTAGTACAATAATAAATATACCTACTATAAACCCTGCACCATAAACCAATTAATTAAAATTTCATAGTCAAAATTTCAAAATACTATGATTCAAATTTTGATGAAAAATAAAAAGATCAATTTAAAATAACTACAAATATGTTTTATACTCAGCATTAAAAAAACTGTTTTGAAGCGAACATTTCATTAAGTATTTGACATTATTTTTTAGTAAAGAGCGAGAGTGAAACTATGAATTCACTGATTTATCTATAGCAATATTAAAAACCTCTATATTTTACGCTACACATAATTATTCATGAATATCAAACATTTCCTATGTCTTCTTGTGTATCTACTTACAAATTGTTATTATAAGAAAAGCATTCTTGTTATGAAAATCATTCAGTTTTTATTTTACCACAACTGAAAAATCTTAACTCAGGAAATCTTAATATGTACAAAAACACATCATAGCTATACAATAACACATACATAAGTTTATATAAAAGCACATTATTTCAAACAAAATATGAAAATGTATACATACAGTAAATGTAAATATTAATGATTACGCTTATCCATCAATAATTGAAATTGGTGAATTAACAACAAACTTCAAGGTTAATTGATCTGCATTTAAATTTAAACTATTATCAGCATGTATACTATCTGTACAACAAGCTTTAAAATATGTTTAAGATTTTCTTAAATAAAATTTTTAATTTTGATCAATATTTCCTATGTTTATATCATAACGAGATATCAATTTTTCCATTTGTGACCACCTTCTCAATTTTAAATCGTTTCACAATTGAAGCTGATATTTCTACACCATTCATACATACACACACACTCTGCTTCTTTGAAATATAAAAAAAAATAATATTTTTCACAAATTTTAAAATTCCACTGACACAGTTTAACATTTTTTTGAAAATGCTGAATAAAATCATCATAATCTTGAATATTTATGATGATTTATTTATTTCACTTCCTAAAAATTGTACAATATCTTCTGTTTTCCGCTGTTTTCCTAATTGCTGGATCTTTTCTTCAATTTCGATAGATAGGCTGGACCATCCTTGGAACTGGAAAATCCTCGGAACAGCACTGTCTTTTAGGCGTGGATACTTCAGAGGAATATTTCCATCTACATCTTTTTCAACAGGTCTGGTGTTAAAATAATATCCGATGGATGACAAAAACAGCAGAAGCAGAAACAGCAGAATTACCATTCGGTATCCAATTTTTTCGTGGAGAGATACTTTGAAAATGGAAACAGTGCCTTCCTTTTGATTTGCAGCCAGGAACACAGCACTCCGGAACCATCTGTAAATTTATACATTATATTTAAACAAATGTCTTTCTAATTTTGTACAATTCGTTTCAAATGATAAATTGTTGAAATAAAACCATTTAAACGTTGTTAAGTACATTTTTTGGATAAAAACGGAAGAGCATTTTGCGATGCGACGAGAGATTATTTTGTTTAAACAAATGTCTATCAAATGGTTTGGATTTCGTAACAAATCATAAAATTAAACCATAAACAAGCGTTCAAAATCATTATATTGTAAAAAAATAGTTGGAATTCACTATATTACTATTAATCAAAAATATAATCCGCCATGACACACAGGAACGCATCACGTAGGAACGAGTGCTTCAATATTAAACAATGAAAATTATGGTATTTTACTACAAATTTGATGCTTACCTTAATCGACGATATTCCTAACGTATAAAATAAACCAAATTAGTATATTTTAACCACTGTAACTAACTAAAACATCGATATAATTAATAAATAACGCACGAAAATTTCGACAGACCATACAAATACGTAATAACGGTCGAACTGAAATGGGCCCTTCGACGATGTTACAGAAATTTCTACCGCACAGCTTCTATGGAGTCAGCATTGTGTGTACCCCATTACACTGTTGCCAGACATACCCATTTTCCGCTTTCCCCCTCTTTTTGACAATGGATCCGCTCTCCGCTTTTAGAATCTGCTCGAAAAAAATTATGGGACTGATTTACAACCCTCTTAATGATACAAATGTATGCAAGCACTGTTAAAATTCATATAATTATTATATTTGCTAATAATGTTTGTACCATGCTTAAAATATAATAGTAAGTAAATATTACACGTGTAAATTCATAGTTAGAATGCTTTTATATTTATAGGACTATGTAAACAATGTTATGTCATATATTCTGTGAATTTCTCAACTGGAAACACTGACATTGAGGTGCCCTTCCCTTGGAAATTACTGCGTTCATAGTAGGTTAGGAATAAATTGCCTTGCGTCAGTATCTAGTGAAGTATTTCATATAGGTAATGGCTTTTGTAGTGTTTGTAACTAATTTGTTTACACTTAGTGCAAATTTCCTGTATCCAGATTACTTACTTATTAGTTCATCTTCTACATTTCCATTCCCCTACAATGTTGCTTGCTGCGTATTTTAAAATGACCGATAATAAATTACATCGTATTATTACGATGCTATAATTATGGGGTGACACACTCTCGATAAAGTAAATCATATCATGTAGGTACTCTTTCGTATCATAAATGCCAGCAGACACACAATACTTTAGCTTAAGATAGGTGAGATTATATTGCGTTTGGTTAGGTTGGACTTCTATTTGGCGTTTATATAACGGAAGAAAATCCAATTTCATATATTTTTTATACCTACATACCTACCACTTCAGGTGCCAGACTTACTTATTAATTCAATAAGGAAGGAAATATCAAAAAGC
>OY754981.1:21559641-21657976 GCA_963576475.1 Molanna angustata
TGTCCAATTTTCCTTCCATCTCTTCGCAGGTATCTGGATTAAAACTTATTTCTTCTTATTCTTCTTCATCGTGTATTTTTGGTCATTTTACCTATGAAGTTGGAGAATCCTGGGAGAAGAAGGTCCAACTGTCCTTCCATCTCTTCGCAGGTATCTGGGTTTAAACTTTTTTCTTCTTCTTCGTGTATTTAGTCATTTTACCTATTAAGTAGAGCATCCTGGGAAAAGAAGGTTCTTTCATCTCTTCGCGGTTCTTCCAGGATGGTTTCTGGATTTAAACTTTTCTTAACCGACTGATGGGACGGGATGTAATGAAGGGAAGGGAGGCACTAAAGGTCCTGAAGGGACGGGAGGTATAAAACTGCCTGAAGGGACGGAAGGTACTGAAGGGCCTGATGGGAAGGGACGTAATGAGGGATTAAAGGGACGGGAGGTACTGAAGGGCCTGAAGCGGCGGGTCCTGGAGTCTAATTCTTTTTCTTCTTAATTTTATGTAGACCTTTAGGGCAGTTTTTTTACAAACTATATCCTATTGTCTAATTCATCTTCTTCTTCTTTTATGTATACATTTGGGTCATTTTTTTATAAAAATTATTTCCTTTAGTCTAATTATTATTCTTCTTCATTTAAGTACGTAGACTTTTGGGAGAGTTTTAATACAAACTATTTCCAATAGTCTTATTCATTTTCTTTTACATATGTAGACCTTTTGGTCAGTATTTATACAAACTATTTCCAATAGTCTAAATATTCTTCTTCTTCTTTTTTGTAGACCTTTGGGTGAGCTTTTATACAATCTATTTCCAATAGTCTAATTCTTCTATTAGGTATATGTATTTTTACTTATTTTATGTAGACCATTGGAATAGTTTTTTATACCAACTATTTCTTATACTTATTTTTCTCTTTTTTATTTAGTCTTTTGGGTTAGTTTTAAGTCTAATAGTCTATTGTGCAGAAATATTACTAACGATATGCACACTTGATGAAAATACATATGAAATGAATGGGATATGGGATGTGACGATATAACCTGCACTAGAATCTTTTCAATACTTTTGTTTAATTAAATCTAAACCATTTATATCATCCTATTTTGAATAATTTTCAACACCTAATATTTAAAGAATGGGGGTTGTGGCCATTACTGAACTCTTCACAACATTTATATTCAAATTAAAAACTATTTACTATAGTTCAAGTCTTCTTCTTCTTCGTTAATGAAGACTTTCAGTCAAATTGAGCAAAAATATAATGCACACTTGATGAAAAAATATAAAAACGAATGGGATGTGACCAATACTAGATCTTTTCAGTACCTACGTTTGTTTAATCAAATTTTAACCACATCCCAGCATCCAAAATTACTAAATTTTCAATAGGTACACATTACAATTTGTTTTCGATGATAATATTTAAAAATGGGGGTTGTGGCCAAACCAATCTCTTTACAAAGTTGATAAACAGTCATATTTAAAACCATTACGCATAGTCCATGCGAGCAGAAATTGTATAAATATTTATACAATTACTTCATTCACACTTTATAGCAATATATAAAAAAGAATGGGTTGTGGCCATCACTTGAACATTTTACAATACTTAAACTCAATCAAATTTCAAACCACTTTTCATAGTCTGATATTGCAAAATAATTGGGTGACAATATTATAAAAACGATTGCTTTTTCTTTCACAATTTTACATTCTTGGCCAACGGCGGGACATAAAAGCTAGTTGTCAATATAAACAACAGTTTTATATAAATATAGTACCTACTCGTGTTTATACATTTATGATAGCCAAAATAGCTACTAATAATTACAAAAGTTATACATACATACATACCATCATGTCCCTCACGGGGTAGGCAGAGAGAACCGAACGCCACATTTTTCTATCTTGACACGCATTCATCGCCTCATCAACATTCATACATCGTCTTATACATGTTCGTCTATTGTTCACGCTTCTTACATTTCCATCTTTCAAAATATCGTTTACATGGTCGTGCCATCCTTTTCTTGGGCGCCCGCGACCTCTTATTCCGTTCCTGTCAGCTTTATATATTTTCTTCGTCAGGCGTTCTTCGTTCATTCTCCCCAAGTGGCCAAACCATCTCAATGTGTTAACTTTCATTCTGTTAATTACATCTTTCTTTATCTTACATTCTTTCCTTGTATCTTCATTCCGAACTCTGTCATACATCGTTCTGTTAAAAATTCTTCTAAGCGATCTCATTTCAACTGCATTGATTCTGCTTTCGTGCGACTTCTGCCATGTCCAGGTCTCACTTGCATACGTCAGGGTTGGCAGTACGATTTTGTTATGAATGGCAACTTTAGCTTCTCTTGATTTGTTGCGATCATTCATAACTGGTCTAAGCGCTCCATTCACTCTGTTTCCTGCCATAACTCTTCTTTCAATATCCTTATCAGGCCGTCCATTCCGTTGGAACATACTACCCAGATAGACATACTCGTGGACTTGTTCAAGCCATTCATTCTCTACTTTTATTTGACACACTGTTCTGCTTTCACTCTTTTCAAAGACCATTACCTTTGATTTGCTGTTATTCATTTTCAGTCCGTTTTCTATGCATCCTTCATATACCATACTTACAAGATACTGTAACTCTTCCATACTTTCTGCTAGCAGTACTTTGTCGTCTGCATACATCAGATCACGTACTGTTACAGTACTCAGTTTCAGACCCTTACTTTCATACTTAAGGGCTCTTATGCAGAAATCAATGTAGAGATTAAAGAGCCAAGGGGACAACACGCACCCCTGTCTAACGCCATTATTTATAGAGAACCATGTTGTTGTTGTGCCGTTAACACGAACACATGCTTTGCTGTTCTCATATAATAAAGCGATTGCACGTATCAGCTTACTCTTCACTCCGTACATCGATAGTATATTCCATAGTTTTTCTCTTACAACTTTATCATATGCCTTTTCAATGTCTATAAAGGCGAAGAAAAGTTTTTGGTTTTTACCCAAAACCTTTTCTGTGACCATACGTAAAGAAAAAATTTGGTCTATACATCCTCTGCCGCCAACAAAAGCCCCTTGAGCATCCCAAATCTTGCTCTCTGTAACCTTTCGTACTCTTTGATCCAGGATCCTTGCATACATCTTACCAACTGAGCTTAGCAAACTTATGGCTCTATAGTTTTTGCAGTCGAGCTTCGATCCTTTACCTTTATACAAAGGTACCACGACTGCATTTCTTCAGTCTGAGGGAGTGTGTCCTTCTCCCCAACATTTGTTGAAAAGAGAGAGACACCACTCCAACGTCTGTTCGCCGACATATTTTATAAGTTCAGCTGATACACTGTCATACCCGCCAGCTTTCCCCGCTTTCGCGTGTTTTACTGCTTCAAACACTTCTTCTTGCGTTATTTCATCCTTATCATCTTCACTTACTTGCCATGTTCTCTGACTCACGTCCCCTCTTACTCCGCTATCATACAGTTCCTCGAAATATTCTTTCCATCGCTCTTTCACGCCATCTTCGTCCATAATTATTTTTCCATCTTTATCGTTTATTCCTTTCGAAGCTTTCACAGTTCGATTTTTTCTTTTCGCTACGCCTTTCCAGAACATTTTCATGTTTCCAGAAAAGTCGTTGGCTATTTTCAGGCTTTCTTTCTCTTTTATACCATCTTTTTCCCTTTTTACTGTGTCTTTGACTACTTTCTTGCATACTTTATAATTCTCTTTTGCTCTTTCTTCATTATTCGATCCTTTCGCGGCTAATAATGACATACATGCTTTTTTCTTTTCACCCACAACTATCTTAACACTCTCATTCCACCAAGCATCGCCTTTCTTTCCACCTCTTTTAGCAATACCAAAGATATTCTTCGATGTCTTACACACGGTCTCTTTCAGCGTCGTCCATGCTTCCTCAATATTTCTTCTACTGTGTATTGCTTTAAAGAGTTCGTTTCCGGTCTCTTTTGCATACTGATATCTTACACTCTCATCTTGCAGCCTTTCTACCTTGGTTCGCTTCGGTGGATCACTTTGGTGTGTTTTAGAGCGCCACCCGGTGAACAAATCAATTCTTGATATTAACAAGTAGTGGTCTGTCTCCAGTTCCGCACCCCTATACACTCTCGTATCCACTGTCGCTTTCCTTAGTGCGGCGTCAACACATACATAGTCAATTATCGACCTTTCATTCCCTCTTTCCCATGTATACTGGTGAATTCTTTTGTGGCTGAATACTGAGTTCACCACAAACAGATTTCCTTCCGTGCATACTTCCAATAGTCTTTTACCATTAGTCATGTTAAAATATGCATTCCGTGCATATCCAATAGTCATTCACTCTAATATCGCCGTGAGGTCCATGGACTGACTCAAAATCTTTCTTACGGACACCCACCCATCCATTTAGATCTCCAGTCAGAATCACTCTTTCATTATCCTTTTTTTCGTTCATTATCTCGGTCACACTGTTCCAAAAATCATCCTTTTCACTCTCACTATCGGAGTTTCCGGGCGCATATCCTATTATTAGGAGTACGCTTGTAATTCCTATCTTCAGCCTTACCCACATTAGTCTAGAACTTTTAAGCTTGTACTCTTTCATACATTTCCCCATTCGTTTCGCTAGAATCACACCAACTCCTTTGCATGCAAATACGTCACTCTTCACTCCCGACCATAGTTCTATCATACCATCATTCCTAATGTTCATCCCTCTTTTTCTTTTTTGTCTCACTTACACACAATACATCTATTTCTTTACCTTTCATTACGTCGCACAATTCATTCATCTTTCTATCCATTCCTCCTCTGATATTTCAGACTCCCAGTCTGCACTCGGCTCTCCTCTTTTCGCCTACCCCCTGGACCGTAACATGACGAGTGGCGGGCTTCATCGATGTTCTCCCGACAGAGCCCAGGAGGTTTTTCTTACTTCAATTATCCATTCATCACACTTTCCCATACGTCAACTGATGTAACACACATTTTTCCTTAGTTTAGTTAAAAAATCAATTTTGTGTATTTAATATATCAAAATAATGTGGGTATACACGCATATGTTGTGTTGCATTGTATAAGGTATGCTAACCCGCACACCTGTTGATGATTACCCCACGTTGTGGGATATGCCGTGATGTTATGAAAGTATGAATGTTCTAGAAAAAAATGTAGATACATTTTATTTAGATGTGTTTTCTCGCATTATTTATTAATTCGAAGTGTTGATATTATGAAGTGCATTCAATTCTTATGCTTAAATGAGGTTTGATATTTTTTTATCAATAAAAATTTTCATATACTATCTGATCTCATCTTTCTCGAGTATTGACTACATATTGTGCATTACGTCATTGTTCTTAAGAGGGAAATATTCCATCCTCAGTCTGCTACATATTCATTCATCACAATCGTATTGCAATAACTGATAAGCGTATTTTTAAATAGCTTTGCATTTCATTATAATATCTAGTATTTTTTAATGCACATTTTATTGTTTGAATTATGTTGATAAGCGGAATGCACGAGAAAATTAGGTAATATTCAATATAAGATCGTTGAACTCGGTTTTCATCTCGAATTGAAGGTCAAATAGATGACATCCGGGTTTCACAGACAAATAATCAAAATATGTCTATTCGTCGAAGATATTACGTCCGATTCTAGAACGTTCTTTTTAAGAACATTCTAAAATAGGAGCTTTCCTATTCCTCTTAGTCCAAGTTGATATTCTATAACGTTATTTAAGGAACATTAGAAATCACGAATTAGTTCAATTGCCTATACTGTTCGGTAAATGTGGCAACACCCAAAACTTTTCCACTCGTAATATATATTGCTACCTACATGACAGTCAGCTGTACGATGCAGCAGTATATACATCGTCGTCAACTCGTCGTTGTGTACGTCACACACAGTTGAATTAAAAATTAGTTTCGATACGTGTTGATCAACTAAAAAACATACGCGCTGTGCGCCTCCTCAAATACCCAAACCGTGTTTGGAAGTGGTGTCTTTCACCAATACAGTGTGTATTGTGATACCAGAGAACAGTGAGTGCCTTCCGTGAAGAACTCCAGAAGAAGGAAGAAATTCGCCACCAGGTAGGTGCAATATTCCCTTCTCTCTGTATCCAACATATACTAAAACCAAATTTTAGTCGAATCAACTGTCAAAACGTTCCTAATTGTACATAGTTCACACCTAATTGGAAGCGTACTAGTTATTTTCAAATGTTGAACTCAATTGTCTATAGCGCAGACTACGCATGCGTACTGCGCACTGTTCGACCATGTTTTTCTATGTCGTGTCGCCGTGATGTTTTTTTTGATCGACACTAATATTCTTTGTTTCTTGTTTTCAACATAACGCAAAACGTGTAAATTATCCATTTTTATTTGTTTCCGTACACAACTAATGTTTTCAACAGCCAATATATTTCGGACTGGTGTGTAAATAACTAGTACGCATCTAATTATGTGTGAACTAACATTCGGAACGTTTTGACAGTTGATTAGACTAAAATGTGGTTGTAGAATAGGAAATTGAACTAATTCGTGACTTACTTGGAGTTAGAATGTTCCTAAATAGGAACGTTCCTATTTCAGTGTTATAGAATATCGACTTGGATTAAGTGAAACAGAAACGCAACTATTTTAGCCGGAATTTTCTTAAAACGTATAGATGTCACATAACACCTCTTCTTAACGAACTGCACTGGTTGAGATGTCCAGAACCAGTGGACTATAAGGTATGTCTGATGGTGTTTAAAGCTTTGAACGACTTGGCTCCACACTACATTCAGGAATTGTACCAGAGGAATGTTCCATCGGGGAGGCAGCTTACGCTGAGATCGTTTGAATCACAGAGTACCAACTCTTTAAAAGAATTGGACACAGTCAATAAGGCGGCTTACTATGAGCGCGGTTTTAGTGTGAACGGGCCTTTATAATGAAATAAATTGCCTCTTGACATACGTGGAGCTCAGAGCATTGACACCTTCGGTAAACTTGTTAAGACTGCCTTGTTTCGTAGAGCCAACAAATAAGCTACAGCGCCCTTGGAGTGATCTTGTATCACTAAACGGCGCTTTATAATTTTTTATTATTATTATTATTGGATGTATTACTATCTACGGCGCACTAATATTGTAGATTTTAGTTTATTGACCAACTTGAATTACAGAATACGTAATTAAATTCAAATGACCTAATTCTAAAATTTTAAAATGTTCCAACTTTGGTTCAAAAAGTTCCGTAATTGGACGTTGTAAGGTGACCAGAGATTAGAGGACAATATGATACGCAGAACGATGGACATCCAAGTACAGGCCAGAAGATCACGCAGACCACCGACATCGTGGCATTCCACCATCAGAAGAGAGTTGCGGGAGGCAGAATTACGCAAGGAAGACACACACGAGAGAGAAAAATTTGGTGAATGAGGACAGTGAGGGCAGACCCACCTTAATGGAAAAAAAATGCCAAGGTGAAGAAGGTAAAGGTGGAAGATATTGAAAAATATAAATAATCAAGGTTCCATTGGTCATGTGGATTTTAAGATCACGAAGAAGATTTTTAAAGCCTTTAAGAAGTTCTGTCATAATAGTTATGGCGCATTGCTATTGTTAGATTCCCAGTAGGTTATTTTTTTGCCTAGATCTTGGTCATACCCCTGATGTTTCTCATTTAAAAAGATCTGAAGTCAATGACAGTCCACGAGTGTTCATCTTCCATTTACATTCGTCGATTGTTCTTTTTGCACTATAGTGGTAATCTAGAGGGCTCCATGAGCTACTTTTTGGGCTATGCATTTTTTTCTTGTCGTTTCTGGGGCGTTTACAGTCCCTATATGCGGAGCGGTTGGTGGTGGGAGTAGTGAAATAAATAATCTTTCTCTTTTTTAAAATTTGTTTTACTAACCGTGTTTTTGAGTGTCTTTATGATTAGTAAAAACATACACGCTTTTTAAAAAAAAGGTCAGTATTTAAAGAAAACAATATTTCTAACGATATACCTATATATTAAGGTATGTATTGTATTTAATACGATGTTCTTTCTTCTTTTCGAGATACAGTTAAAAATTGTATGTTTATTTATTTATTAATATTTAGGAAACAAACAACTTAATACACAATAAAGTAATAATAATGAAATATTAACAACTATGACAGCAATATGTTTCTACAATAGAGTACCCAGGTAAAAAAAATATGTACAAATTATTTGCTCATTTAGTGAACCGCGAATGAATATTATTTTTTTTCATGGGTAACGAATACCTATATTTTTCATACAATTATGATATAATACTAATACTACAAATTTGAAAAACCATGAAAAATATAGACTTACAAAATACTCTTGAACTAATCAACAGTTGCATTATTTTTAAGTAGTAAAACTGAAATTAAAAATCCGTAATAATACGAAACCGAGCTATGAGAATTGTTTTAAATTGTAATAGAAGAACAAACATATGTAACCAACTTCACACTGACAGCTCTATGTCACGATTTTTTTGAAATTCCACCGAATTTTCGGCATCTCGTATAGATCGGTAATACTCTTTGTGGGATTTGATTTGACAAAATAACCAAATACATATTCAACGAAGCCGATAAAATCGTCATCCACCGAAAAAATCTCGTATTTTAGTATTAAATTACTCGTAAGGTTCCTCGCTATCAACCTTACTTTTTGACAATTCGCAAATGTTTGTTTACGCCGATGTGCATGCGCTAAGTATTTAGATATGTCTCTGCAATGCAATTCTCATAGAAAAACGTCGTAGCATCCTCCAGTTAGGAAGCCACGTGATCTCCTAACTTAAGTGAGCGACTGTGCAATGAAAACATGGTTAGTATTTAGAATTTAGTATTTAGATAAGACTCTGCATTCGGACCTTAGAGTATAGGTTAATCACCTATACTCATTTTTTAAGACTTCATTATTCAAAATGATAAGGAGTAGGTACCTAATAAATATTAATTTCAGGATGTCAATTGACAGGAATAGGGGATGAAATAAGAAAGACACCCAAATTATTAGAATTAATGATTTATGAAAATACTTATTTCAGAAAAAAACGGGGCATTAACAATTTCTATTTTAATGTTATTTTTTAAACCTTTTGATTTACCTACTACCTCCCTAAAGAACATTTATTTATGTATTACAAATAATTACCTATTTATGGTTAGTTTGATGAAATGAGATATACTACCTGTACATCGCCTATCTAGAAAGTATGAAAACTTGTCAAATGTAATTTCAAACCTTGCCCTTTCATGTATAGTTATGTATATGAACTATCTACCCTTGAGGAATACAAAAAAATTAAAGATAAGTACGTCAACTTGTTAAGAAATTAATTTTTTTTTATGTCTTTGAAGATAATGATATGTGTTATGAAAGAAATAAATGTTTGCGATAAATGTTATAAATAATATAAGATATTATATCAGACTTTTAACATAATATGAAAATACCCTTTCTAAAACGGATACTACATACATACTCCAAGTCATTTTGATTTCAATTGATATTACATACACACCCCACTACAATATATTAATTTATTTATTATTTATTTTATTTATTTATTAATTTATTCATTCATTCATTCATTCATTCATTTATTTATTTATTTATTTATTTATTTATTAATTAATTAATTTATTTATTTATTTATTTATTTATATATTTATTTATTAATTTATTTATTTATTTATTTATTTATTTATTTATTTATGTATTTATTCATTTATTTATTAATTTATTTATTGATTTATTTATTTATTTATTTATTTATTTATTCATTTATTTATTAATTTATTTATTGATTTATTTATTTATTTATTTATATAAATATTTATTTATGTATTTATTTATTTAATTAATTACACACCCCACTACAATATATTAATTTATTTATTATTTATTTTATTTATTTATTAATTTAATCATTCATTCATTCATTCATTCATTTATTTATTTATTTATTTATTTATTTATTTATTAATTTATTTATTTATTTATTTATTTATTTATTTATTAATTTATTAATTTATTTATTTATTTATTTATTTATTTATTTATTTATTTATTTATTTATTTATTTATTTATTTATTTATTAATTAATTAATTTATTTATTTATTTATTTATTTATTTATTTATTTATTTATTTATTTATTTATTTATTTATTTATTTATTTATTTATTTATTCATTTATTTATTAATTTATTTATTGATTTATTTATTTATTTATTTATATAAATATTTATTTATGTATTTATTTATTTAATTAATTATTAATTAATTAATTTATTTAAACATCTATTTTTTTATTAATTAACTTATTTATTTATTAGAAATAAAATTTAACAGTAAAAAATCAATTTACGAAGGCTTATAATATACACATTACACATATTATTTATTTGTATTACCCCCCAAAAAGAGTTTGTACTCGTGCTTTGGGGGGGGGGGATTCTTATTAAAAACAAAAGTTAATTATCATTTTCATCATAATAAATCAAAAACCAATAATATTTACAAAACCAAAAGAATAGAAGAAAAGGAAAAAAACATTCAAATAAAAAAAACACAAAATAGGCAATAAGACAAAGTATGATATAGTTCCCACTACATATACATACCCTTCAATATGAATGTATGGATAACTCTATACTGTTAACATCTTATAGGCAGAAGCGAATTCAATTATAGAACCCATAAAGCAGGGATTTCGTGTAAAGAAATAGGTATTTAAAAAAAATAATCAGTTAAAAATTTCAATATCGCACGCGGCAGTTAAAATATAATATCTTTTATCGTTTGAAGTGCAGTAGCGAGCGCGTCTGTCCAATTGAATATTTTATACCATTTGAAGCATAACGTCGCTACCTATTCGCTGTTAACTATAGCTAATTTTCATTTTTCTTTCACACCAATAGGATTTCTTTATGGAAATTTAGTCTCCCTCTCTTTTTAAATTCATCGCTCTATATATGAACTAAAAGGAAAGCTACCTGTCTTACAGATTATAACAAGATTGTCGAGAAACACTGGTTAGTTGGAAGAAATTGTCATATGACAATAAACTCGCCATTTGCGCAGGGTGCAAGGAAGTGTTAATTATTATTATTATTATTGTCTTTTACGCAGCGATCGATGTTGCCAAGTATTGCTGCTGACACGAAATATGAAGACTGGCTTATAGTTTTTAACGTCAGTAAAATAAGCGGGTCAAAAAAAAATATTGTTACTGTAGGTAACTATAAAACTTAATTTTCTAAGTTTTATCTTTTCATTAGTTTGAAATCTTCATTTAAAGTATTTCTTTACTACGTTTGTACACGAATTTTCTGCTTTATGGGTTCTATAATTGAATTCGCTTTTGCCTATAACATGTTAACAGTACATAGCTATCCATACTATCATATTGATCGGTATGTAGTGGGAACTATATATATGTACTTGTCTTATTGCATATTTTGTGTTTTAAGAACTGTTACTTTTTTAGATAATAAATTTTTTCATGTTCAATTTTGATAATTGGACGATGTTCATGGTTATTTACCAATGAATCAAATTTTGTTTATTAGTTGGATTCTTTTTCTTCTTCCTCAGCCGTTTTCAATCCATCGTTGGACATAGGCCTTCCCCTTGCTCCTCCACATGTCTCTATTCTTGTATGTGTCTATTGCAATTTGGTTATTTCTCGTTATTGTAATAACTAGTATTTTTATTATAAGTATTCGTTTCGGATTTCTATTTTCATTAAGGACAAATCTGAAGATGTTTTCATAAATTATTATGTAATGAGATGCATACAAAAAGTAATTTTAAATCACATGTTGCAAAGATTGTCATTTCAGGAAAATAAATATGAAATACATATTTAAGGCAACAACTTTTTTAAATCTTATGGGGTCTCATATATGTTATTTTATAGTTCGGTCCATAAAATAAAAATGGATTTCAGGTTATTCCTATTTGCAAAACTCTTTTGCTGAAATGGGTATTTTTCCAATGAAAAAAACCATTTGGAATAGTGCAGGGTTTAGATTGAATCCTATGAAACATCACCAAGCTATATATTAAAAATCATTTGAGTTTTCATGTTTCATTTCATTATTTTGGTATTTTCCAATTTTCGTTACGGGTTTGTTTTATCCGGATGTCCTATGCACGCTCTTGCTATTACTCATACCTATTAATTTTGTTTATGAGCAATAAAAATGATGAAAATAAAATAAATAGAAACAATACACTCATTCAACTTCTACCACTACCATCCGCTCTACAAATGGGGACTGTGATCGGCCCTTTTGCAGATCTGTTAAAACATAAGTAGAAGATTATCTGCGCAACGTATGTATTGTTTAGTAATAAATTCACATGAATTTATTATTTAGTAATAAATTCATATGAAGACTGGAACAGATAATTTTTGTAAGACAGAGAATTTCATCAAAAATACGAATTGAAACTTATTTTATATTTCAATCACGCATATTTTTTATACACTAGTTGCATGTAACACATGAGATCCAACTATCGATAGCGATAGTATGTATAGTTGAAGAATATGTACCAAACTATAAACCCATAGATACAAATTATTGAATATTTTCAGATATTTTGTTTTCTATACAACATATGTAGGTATGTATGTCAAGATAGGATAGTATGGAGGAAGATCCTTTTTCCTACCCAGAATATGCAAATAGCATGATGGTATGTATGTATGTTTGGAGATGAAGTATCAAACTATTAAGTCTTCTTACATATTGTGTATAGGCGACTGCCATACAAAATGTATGAAGCGATGTCGTCACTAAATTCAATTTTTAAAAAAATTGTTAAAAAAAAAATTGATATCTTCTACTACAATGTTAATATTTTTTATAGAAAATTAAATTATCTAGTTGGGGTGTTTCGGCTTTTTTCGATAATTGTAAAAGTTTTGGAAATATAGGCAGTTAAACTCATAAATTTATCATAAAAAAAATATTTTTCTTAATAAAAAATGTTTTAGAAACCCTGGAATTTTTTTGAAAAAACCAATTTGAGATTTTGTTTTTGTCTATGTTTGTACCAATTTTCAGCATTCTAGCGTTTATGGTTTCTGAGATATATGGAAAAATAAAATAAAAATTCAAAAGTTGATAACCCCTGACTGAAACAAAAATTCAAAATTCCGAGTATAAAAGTTTTGTAGGCCTGTAACTGTTTATATATTCTGAAATTTTAGGCTCTGTAAATTGAGCGGATCAAAAGTTATAAGGGGGGGACGGACACACACACAGACACACACACAGACACACGAAATGTTCTACTCCGAATTCTGAGTAAATCCGTGTATGGAACATATATGCTGCGAAGCCTCTAAGTTGGTGTTTTTTGACTTCAAAGTTGGAAAAGCCGTGAAAAAAGTAGACCTCTCCATACAATTCTCGCGTATTCTGGCTTGATACATTGTCGATATGTTAAGAGAACAAAGTTCTCCTGAACAAATCGACAGTTGGATAATATATTTTACTTCCCGGAATATTTTACTAGTATCATCAAAAAGACAATAATACAACTTATCGTACACACTTACACCCAGTTTTATGATAATGCAGTATGGCGTATTTGTAGTGATCTTGAATGTCACGCGATTTTATACGTTTAAATAGGTCATTACTAAAAAAAAATTCATGTTAAAATGATGTATACCTATACAATTATAAAATTTTATTAATGAGTGATATTTGAGGACAATTTTACAACAACATGTCCTCGCGGGGGGTTATATAATTTGTGCACAATCAAATGAAAATTGATTATAGCGACAGTACAAGTTTGACATTTTATTCTGAATATTTTGGTAAGATTCCCGAAGTTAAACACATCTTTCAGCAATATCAATTTAAGATTCATACTTGAATTAGTAGGTATAACTAGAATATTAGATTTTTTGGTTTGATTAACGTTTTTTTGTCCATAGGCATCTGAAAAACAAGGAATATTTTTGGTTTGAAAATTGAGTATTTTTCGGGATTCATTTATTAAAACTAATTGCATGTTACACATGAAATCCAATTGTCGGTGGCGAAAGTATGCATAGTTGAAGAATACGTCAGGATAGGATAATATGGAGGTCAGTCTGTTTTTCCAACCCGGAATATTAAAACAGCATGATTTATGTTTGCAGATTAAGTAGGTTTCAAACTATTGAGTGAGATATTGTGTAGTGTTTACTGCCTTACAAATTGTATGAAAAAATCGTATGTTTTTCTTAATAAAAAATGTTTGAGAATTTCTGGAACTTGATGAAAAAAAATGAGATTTACAAATTTTCAGCTACGGTTGATCAAACTCAATGTATATAGATGACGAAGTGCTCATAATGATGATCTGGAAGAACTTCATAAAATAACTTGCTTCCCTAAAAATGTATAAAAATCTAAAATGTGTGGAAATCAACATTACCATACCAAAAATCATAAGTCCATCCATCAATACTATGACAATTGACATTTATCTGGGACATAAATAAAATAAAGGAAAGGATAACTATACAGCAGAAATACCCAGAAGGATCGGATTTGGGAAGTTTAAACATTAAAAAACAAAAATATTTCCACAAGTCAATATGGGGGGCATGGAAGGAGCCTCCACAAGTCAATATGGGGGGCATGGAAGAGAATTATGAGAATTATGACTGATCATCCAGGAGGAAAAAGGAAGATAGGAAGACCCAATTGCGATGGCAGGACGAGGTGAGGAGGGATGCGGTACAGCTCCTAAGCATTACAAACTGGAGGACGGCAGCTGAGGACAGACGGGTTTGGAGGCAGAAGTTGAAGGAGGCCAAGGCTCGACTTGGGCTGTAGCGCCATCGAAGAAGAAGAAGAAGGAAGGAGCCTCCACGAGAGATTGCTATACATAAAAAAGCAATCCGGCGCCCCCTGGTAACGGTATTAGTCGGCCAATCCTTTCAACACCGGACAGCCACTCAAAAAGTCCGACAAAAAGGCTCAGGGCCACTCACGACGACCTCAATTAACATAGAGGGATTAAGTCAAGACAAAGAGACCATTCTCTCGGATATCTGCAAAGACATAGATATATTTATGATACAGGAGACGCCCAAACGACAAGGCGATATCCGTCGCTGAGTGGCAAGTTCCGGACCCGTAAAGTAAGTAGTACAAGTCTAAAGAGAAAAATGTTTGAAGCATGCATCCTGCCTGTGCTTACGCATGGTCTGGAAACTATCAAGCTAACTACGCGGACCACACATAAGCTAAAATGCACTCCAAAGATCGACGGAAAGGCAAATGCTAGGCGTAAGTCAGAATAAGAAATAAGTAAGCTAGAATAAGAAATGAGGATATCAGACGCCTGACGAAATTTTTGGATATCATGGATCGAGTTGAAAAACTTTAATGGCAATGGGTGAGTCATATTTCCAGACAGGTAATGGACAGATGGGCGTGCAGAATTCTGAAATGGAGACCATGGAATATGAAAAGAAGAATATGCCGGTCTCAGAAAAGGTGGGCCGATGGCCTAATTTCCATTGCTGGAAGGGGATGGGTCCAATAAGCCTAAAAATAGGAATGGAAATACCTACTTATTAAAAGAGGCCTACATCCAGTGGAAAGGTTTATTTTATTTTTTTATTGGTAAAATAAACAGGGTATATATACCTAACCTTTAAATATTTTATGTTGACTGAATGAAGAAGAAGATGATGAATGTATTTTGATTATTCTTATTTTATGTTCATTTATTTGAGAGTGTATAATAATATAATATATATTATTATGTTATTTCAGGAAATTTTTAATGTGGAATCCCTCTTTTAACGAAACTCTAAAACATTATTATCCACCGTCGCGTCAATACCGTTTATTAGTTCACCGAAATCTGATTACCAACAAATGTTTATGCTAGTGACCGCTAGATGGCAATATACTATAGTTATTGATAGTAAATTATTTGCGAATTATTTTTGACCATGTATTTAATATTTAAGTACGAATAAAAAAAAACATTTAAGTTGTATAATGTATTGCATGTAAAATTAAAAAAATAAAATATATTTTGATTATATTATGATAAATTTTGAATGTATTCTTCAAAACAAATTTCTTTATTTGTTTCATAATCTTATTTGAATATTAGATAGGTACTTTATTATAATGCATGATTTTATACATTTTAATTTTTATTATTAACTTTATATTTAATGCTTAGGTACTTATAAACATAAAAAAAATTTCTTATTGTAAATTGTAAAAAAAACATAACATTTCAATTTCGTTCGTTGACATGAAATATCGACGGTGAAATCAACCATGTAAGGTTGTAATGTTTCGGGTGAATTGTTACACATTATTCAAATATATAGAACTCAATAAGAATGCATAATTGATGAACGTTGCGCAAGCGCATAAAGTGATCTCGTAAGCCAGCCCATGACAGGTCGTTATCCCTGTAGATGCCTGGAGTTCATGGTTCTTCTATAATATCCCAACTTCATCTCTATTGGATGTTAAAATGTTAGAAACATAAAAATCATACAACAATAAAAGTTACAAAAAAAAATGCGAGAGGAAAGGAGGGGACGAGGATATGATTAGAGACAAATTTAAGTGTTATGTGTAAGGAAACGATGCTTCAGATTTCTTTTAAAATCGGGAAATGATAATGAAACTCGAAGGTGCGATGGGTGTGATTCCAAAATCGGGCTGATTGTACAGATATAGATATAAGTGAAAAAGGAAGTATTGTGTACTGTGATACTGAGCGTTCTTTCAGTATGTGAACGAAGAGGTAACCTGTATTCTGAGAGGTAGTGAATCTTTACTCGTTGGCTGAAGCCGATTGGTAAGGAAGGATCTGCCTCGGTACTCTTAGATTTTTTGAGATAGAGGTTTTAGATTTTATCATCATGGTTGTCGATGTCCTAAGTGATTGGAATTTGTGAAGAAAAAAATAAAACAAATCTTATGATCGCACAATAGCTATAGTAAATTCAAATTAGTACTGCCTCAGAACAGACTATGTCTAGCGAGGCAGTAAAATTTCCCAATGTGTGAAAAAAAATGTAAAAATGTGTTCCTTTGTAATATTTATAATATTGGAAATATATTATTCATTCCTTCATTTTATTTTAAAAGAATTGACATTCATTAGTAGTCTGATTTTTTGGTCATTCCAGAAGGAAAATGTATATTATTGTATTGCTTTATTGTTTCTATAGAAGCATAATACTTCTATGGGCAGAGTAACAAAAAAATCACATTACAACATAATTTATTAATTTTGAATAATTTATGATACTTAAAATATACCTACACTTGAAAGTATAAAATTTCTCAGGTACTGGTAGATAAAATTATATAAATAGGTGGTTTATAAAGTACTTTGCGGAGACAAGAGATCAAAACTAGGGAAATAAATAATAAGAAAAATTTCATTCAAAATAAATTATAAATGCCTTATCTTATAGTTAATGACTAAAACCTGGTTTAATAATAAATGCTGGTTTTATAAAAGTGGATCATTGGAATTACAATTATTTTTTTGATGGTGGCAAATATGATCTATCGGATTGGACGTGATTTCCGTTACCATTGTAAGCATTGGGCTTGTTCAAATTGAAAGAATCCCCTTGTGGAGCGTTGTACTGAGAATTATGTCCATTTCCATTTGGAGGACCATATTGAGAGTTGATTACGTTTGGACCGGACGGAGAAAACGAAGGACCATTTCCAAGGCCATGCGTGAATGCAGCCAGACCGTTTCCGTTTCCGTTATTACCTGGTGGTAAATATGTCCTTTCAAAGGCTGCGCTGTTTCCATTGCTAAAGCTATTGTGTCCATTTCCGTTACCGTTTCCGGCAAAGTGTCCATTGCCATGTAAGGGTCCATTTCCATTGCCATTTCTTTTGGGATAACCATTTCCATTACTTTTACTATTAGCACTGGAATAGCTGTTGCCGTTAGAATGGCTGATTTCACTAGAAAAACCATTTCCATTTAATTGTCGGTTTCCATTAGAATGTACATTACCATTTGAATATCTGTTTCCATTTTTGTAACCATTGCCATTGGAATGCCCATTTCCATTTCTGTGATTGTTTAGGTTGGAATATCCATTTCCACCTAAAAATGAATTTGGTGCTCCATATACATTAGTAAGCCCATTTTGACCATTGAAGCCGTTCGGTTTTCCAAATCCATTTCCATTTCTGTGTCCATTACCATTAGAGTAGTGACCATTGCCATTTACATCCCCATTTCCATTTAGCGGGTATCCATTACCGTTTCCATTTTGATGGAAACCATTTCCATTTTGTTGATATCCGTTTCCATTTTGATGAAAACCATTTCCATTTTGTTGATATCCGTTGCCATTTTGATTCAATCCATTTTTGTTTCCATTTCCATTTTGGTGGTGTCCATTTCTCTGATGATTATTTGCTTTGCCATTACCTCCATGGAAGCCATTACCATTGCCATTGATATGACCATTTCCGTTTTGTGATGGTGAACCGTAAACAGCTCCAGGAGTTGAAAATGCTGAATTCAAATTGTATCCTCCGCTTTCTTGTGCCAGTCTCGCATCTGCTTCTTCCATAGCTCTAACTATTTGTTCGTTGATACTATATAAGGATTCTGCCCGGCTGCAATCAAAATTGTACCACCAATCGCAAACCAGGTATTCTTGGTTGAAAACAGTTCCATTTGGACAGAGAAAGCCATCGCTCCTTCCCTCTTTTTGGCATATGTAGAAAGCTTGACATTGGGCTTCTGGATCGGCATAGTACCCAGGATATTGTTGATTTGAACAACTGAAGCTGGTCTGAGGAACTTCGGAATAAACTGGATAGTCTCTACCTGGTTCTCCCGGTATTTCATCTCCGTGAAAACCTTCTTCGTCAGAAAATCCCTGCTGACTGAAATTAAAGTCCAACTGATTTTGTGGACTGTCTCGTGGGTATCCATTTTGAGCTCTCGCTAATGCAAGAGCGCAAAGAAGTATCGACCACTTGAGGAGCATTATAATCCTGAAACAAATTGATAATTTACTTATTTATGTTTATGCCATAATTGACCTTACACTTAGTTTTGATTTTTTTAGAAGAAAATTTACTTGAGAAACTTTTAAATATACAAGCAAGCCCATGTGGCTCGCATGTTCTGGCTAGTACTCTGGCCGCATGTGCTCGTGGGCCTGGATTCATGAATCCAGTGAAACCACGATTGCCTTTCTCTTTTGTATCTAATGTCAATGGAAATTTAAGGATCAACAACATGAAAGTGTCTTTCTTTTACTTTTGTTTTTGTTTGCTAGCGAGTTTCTTTTATAAATTACACAGTATGAACTTTTGCATATTAAAATACAAAATTTAAAAAAAAAAATTGTTTCATATTTGATAATATCAGTACCGACCAACATATTTTTTAAAACTATTTTGAACAAATGTTTTGTTTTTTTTTATACATTTCCACATATCTCAAAAACCATGAAAGCTTAGTATGATGAAAATTTGTATATTCTATTCTATATTGTTTTACGGCTATCCACTCGTCTACGAGTGATCCTAGCCATTATGCAAGTTGTAAAACATAATTAAGATTTAAAACGAGGTATCAAAAGATGTAGGTATTGTTATAAAAAGTCAAACTAAAATTTATTCTTTATGCGTTCAAATGGTGCAAGGGTAATATTTTATACATAATGTTATTATTGTTGTCGCTTCGAACAATACTGTAGGTCGCCGAAATGAATGTTTCAATGATAATAATAGGTACATACATATATAATAAGTAGCGTAAACAAGTTGGTATTATCACTGGTAAAACACGGGTGCTATAAAACTGTCGCTGCGATGCTCGACGAGCCGGTATATGTATTATACTCATTGAGTCGGTGTTAGTTAATACTGCGAGGGGCAGCCAAAAAGTTTTTAGAAAAATTTGTATAAATACTTATAGAAATATACCTACAATATCTCAAACTTGTTTTTATGACAAAGTACCTGGGTACCTCAGACTTTTTTAATTAGGAAAAATACCAATTATATACAAGCTTACTGTACTTAATTGCGCATATTTCTCAAAAATAAAAATTAGAAAAAACGTCGAAATATTCCGACTAGATAATTTAATTTTTTTAAAAATATACTTCATCGCAGTAGGTAGGTACATCTTAAACATTTTATTAACAATTTTTGAAAAAAAATAATTGAGTGACTACATCGTTTCATACAATTTCTATAAAGATTAAGTATCCAACTATCCCCGTAGATATTGTGTCCCTGTAGATATTGTGTATTTTATTTTATTTATTTATTTATTTTATAGAACACAACAGCAAACAAGAAAAATTTATACAAATATACAAAGATAATTTTATGTTGCCAATTATAGTATTCTAAAATATATTCCATACACATTAGTTAACAATTTTGAAAACAGGATAGGAAAGGAGAGAGGTAGGGAGGGGAGTGGGGGAAGCATCGACCACTAGGAACTCATATTATTATGATTTAAACCTCATGTTTCTCAATGTATGAGTACCTAATACAAAGTTAAATTATAATAAATAAATTAATATTAAATAGGTACAATTAAAAAAGTTAAAGATGCGTACAACAAAACAGAGCACAGATTAAATATCCGAAAAATTAAAAAAAAAAAATATATGTAAACTCCAAGCAAACATATCCAATTCCGGATCACTCAAACAATTTCTATTGTACCCAGTACAAACTCTATTAATATATGAGGTGAGTATATAGTTAGTTCTAGAAGATTCTATGTAAAAGAGAGACTGTCTTCTATTTCTTCTAAGTGGTCAGTGAAAACGGAGTGAGCTTAGAAGAGGTGTACTGTCGATCAGACCGTTGATAATTTTGTATAGAAAACAAATATCTTGGATTGATCTGCGTGTCTCTAGTAGTTTTGTGTTGTGGTGTTTTAGAAGATAGTTAGAGAAATGTTATTTATAACGAAATTTAATTGCTTGATATATTTTTTTGAAGAAACAAATGGTTCTTATATTGATTATCCATAATGCATTGATATAAATAAACTAACTGGTTAAGGTTTTTATTTCAACTACCTACTTATTCTTTTTCCATTACCTATTGTGAGATTCAAATTCTGAATGATATACACATTGTTCTGTGAAACATATTTCGAACAACAATAATGAAAACGTACATTTATAATTCTAAGTTGTAGAAAAATATTAATCAATATAATCTTACACAAGAATTATTTTAACAAATTATAAGATCATGGTAAAGTAGCTAAATTTTAATATTTTCCCGACACATTAATATTAGTTCATATTTTGTCTACTTACAAACGAATGTATCCAAAAATATTTCAAGTTACAATCCACTATTGAATTATTCACTAGCTCTATTCACACAATGAATACACAAACTGTCTCTAGTATAGCAAAACCTGAGTAAGTTGTAGGACCAAAGAAGAGCATATCTTTTTATACAATTTTGCTTGAAGATTCGTGACTACGGTTTGTATTTTGGAAGCCCCCGCCCAACGAACATTTTTGTAACTCAAAAATCGTGAAAGAATGGCCGATGAGCAAGTTCTAACTGATAACTAGATCAATATCATCGAAAATCACCAGGTTAAAACGTAATTATTTTATTATTGCATAAATTATACGTGTAAGGTATCATTTGTTCATCGTACCTTACATACTCGTATAGTGCGAAATGAACTATTGCACATTGATACCTTAATACACATTATATTTAAACTAGTCAAAATCACACATTAATCTCCACTTAACATTCAATATCTACCATCCCTAATTCACGAGCAGGGACAGCCAGTAATCTCAAAATTCATCACATTTAAAATCTTAATACACAAAAATGAGTGGGTTGTGGCCAACGCTTAACCCCTCACTAACAAGTCACTTCACAAAATATCTAAATATTGTACGGAATATATTTTTATTATTTATATAATTTACGTACAGGTGTATAAAGGCGGGTTTATTGCCATTAGGCAATTTCTTCCAACCAACCCGAGCAACGTGAAGTCTTTGAAGTTAAATTAGTACAATACCAATTTAATGAGAAATGAATGAATAAAAAATAAATAAGTAAAGAGAATGAATAAAAAATAAATAGGTATTCATGAAATAAGTTTGTTAAATTATTTTTGATTTAAATATTTTATTTAAAAAATGATAGTTCTTCAATGCCATTTTAGGAAAGTGATGTGCCTTATTGCCAATTTGAAAATAAAAAATAACAAATTTCGACTTTCCTGAGCTTGGAGTCTCAATGAAATATTTGACAGTTAAAAAAATTAAGAAGCACTATTCAGATATTCCAATGGGGTCTATTCAAGTATTAGATATACAAATTAGCAAAATGAGAAATTAATCGTATGATTAATTGAGTATTTTTTTTTCAAAATGATAAAAAGACACACCACTTTCATAAAATGGCATTGAAGAGTATGATGTTTTCGTAATAAAATATTTAAATAAAAATAATTTAATAAACTCATTTCATGAAAATTTGAATATTTTCCATACAAAATTCGAACACTTTATAGAATGACTTGTTAGTGAGGAGTTTAGCGTTGGCTACAACCCACTCGTTTTAATAGTAATTGTAAATGAAAAAAAAACGCAATCTGTTGACTTTTATTTCTCTTTCGAATGAAATAAAAAATTTCTTCATATGCCTAGTTGTTTTTTTTTGTTATTTACAATAAAAAAAATAATTTAGACTAATTTTACAAGAAAATTATTTCACAAATTCAAATTCAAAAACTCACGCCATGGAAAAAAGAAGGACGTACCTTTAGAGGGTTCTGAGGAAAAGATTTTACAAATTTTGTTATTCAGCCTCTTAAACCCAAGGCGATCGACATAGCATTCATGGCCAACGAGTCAGTCAAAATGCTATCCATTTCTTAAGGTCCTGGGTTCGGTTCCCGGTGGAGACACAGTTTTTAATTGTGTTTTGGATCTGTGAGACGATTAATACCGTCTTACAGTCTCCAGAATGTGGCAACTTGTTATTGGGTGTGTGTTAAATAAATATTAGACATAGTACCTGTTAGTTGCCCGAGAAGCAATATTAAAAAAATAAATAAACAATCAATGGTATATTCCACCGACGAAAGTAAAAACTGCTTAAGAGGGCGCCTGCTGCCAACGTATCTATTTTTCAATTTGATATACCATCATTATTACTAATCAAATCGTTTTGAAAAAATAAATTAGATAGTTTGGGTATTAATCAAGAAAAATATTTCTTAATTTTTTGATAACGTTCTGTATAAATTCTTATAGAAAAATAATGGCATACCCCGATTTTCAACATTTATCTTACATTTTTAATAATCTATAATGCATAGACCGATATTTTTTTTTTGAAATTAAGAAAGACAAAAAAATATGGAAAATTATGACGTGACATTTGCATTAATGCTTCTGGTTTAGTAAAGAAACCTAAGAAACAATTGTTTTCTATCCTGCGCCATTATGAAATAAAAGTTTTTTTGGTTTCTTAATTACTATACCTGAAACAATAATGCAAATGTCCCGCCGTAATTTCCAAGTATTTTTGTTTTTTTATTTTATTTAACATAACATATATTGCTCTACGCCTTATAGTTTTTAGAATTATAAGATAAATGTTTAAAATCGGGATATGCTTATTATTTTTCTACAAAAATATTTACATATTTATTAGTTGGACGTCCAGCACTCATAATGATAATCAATATTGTTTTCTTTTTATGAAAATTGTAAGCTAAATGTCTGTCAATGTAAGTACCCTTTTATAATAAATAAATAAAAAATGTTAATAAATATATAAATAATTAAAAAAAAATACACAAATATATAAATACATAAATTGATGATGCGTTTGTTGCATTTAATTTTGCTCTTTTAAATAATTTACAATTTACGCATTGATCTGCCAATTCTTTTGTGGAAGTGAATAATGGTAATAATAATAATTGAGTGTTATTATTTGTAGTGCTTAATTGTTATTAATATAATTAGTAATTCGGCCGGCGCCGTAAAAAATAAATAAATAAAAAATAAAAATCAAATAAATTTTTAGTTTTTATTACTCTATAGCGATTCAGGATAGATTAATAAAAAGTAAAAATTATCAAAAATATATAATAAAAGACATAAATGTAGTAGATGATAGTTGTAGGAAATGTTTGGCCTTTCCGGAAACAATCGAGCATATTATATCGGGCTGTTCTTTTCTCGCGCAATCAGAATATACATTTAGACATAACCAAGTAGCAAAAATAATACACCAAAATTTAGCTATTAAATATAAATTAATTCACGCGATAAACATAAAACCATATTATGAATATGATCCGATTAAATTTTTAGAAAATAATAATATTTCGCTTTATTACGATAAAACAATATTAACTGACCGGTCAATTCAACATAACAGACCCGATTTAATAATACATGATAAAATTAAAAAAATAACATCTATTTGCGACGTGGCTATTCCAAATTCTAGTAATATTATAAAAACTTTTGATAAAAAAAATAGAAAATACACCGCTTTAGGTGACGAGATTAAAAGACTTTGGCATTATCGTAAAATAATAATATTACCGCTCATTATTTCAGCCACTGGTATTATTCGAAAATCGTTAACCCGTAATTTAGTAATTATAGATTTATCGAAAAACTTAAAAATAAAAATGCAAAAAACGGTAATTATGAATACATGTAGAATCGTTAAAGATTTGAATTAAAATCGTTAAACGTTAATATTCGGGAATCAGTAGGGTTGTTGGGAAGTATAGAGACCTCTTCAGAGCCTAATCCTTTGATATGTTAAGTATCTGGATGGGTGAACTATTCCCAATTGAAAGCTTGATGATGCGTTTGTTGCATTTTATTTTGCTCTTTTAAATAATTTACAATTTACGCATTGATCTGCTAATTCTTTTGTGGATGTGTATAATGGTAATAATAATAATTGAGTGTTATTATTTGTAGTGCTTAATTGTTATTAATATCATTAGTAAATCGGCCAGCGCCGTAAAAAAATATATAAATAAATAAGTAAAAAACTAAATTAAAAATAATAAACAAATAAATAACTTAATTAAGTAATAAATAAATTATAAAATTTTAGATATATTTTTCTTTATTAATATCCACATTTTGAAAGTTATCATTTTCAAAATGTAATGTGTAGTAATGATGCAATATCTACCTCATTGAAAAAATAGGTTCATTGGAAGCAGGCCCCCCCTTAAATATATTTGAAGAGAAAAATGAGTGAACAATGATTTGAATGGTACAATAATTAATATTTAAAAAATAATGTTCCATACGACAATGGATTGATTCGTGCAAAAATAAACCAAGGATTTTCCTAACAATAACATAGAAAATAATATCCTACTCTATCAATTGATTAATTACGAAGTTTTGTTTTCAGATTATTCACATTGAAATGGGTTATTTTAATTTATTCTTCAAAAGATGAGTACACGTACTACATAATGATACATGTTTTTAAAAGAAAGAGAACCTAACTCGATAATCCGGTTTTAGGGATAACAGTTTACACACAAAAAACAATTATGAATCAGGTGTTAGTTCCCGTTCCACATTAAATAGGCACAATCGCAGTATTATGCACTCACAACTACCACAAAATATATCATAGGTGGTGTAACTTCACACAAAATACATAGATCAACCAGGTTCTGATGTCCGCCATAATAACTGTCATCAATCCTTATCCGTCATAATACTTGTCATCAATGAACTATCCTAAATTATTAAACGCGCTCATGAACCAGTTATTTAGAATTAAGGAAGAAATTAATGAAAACTTTGGAGCCCAAAAAGATTTAATCACGAGATGTTGGAAAATAATTGATCTTTTCAAATGTCCATTGTAAATTTGCCAATTGTACTGTTAGTTTAAATTATTTTTTACTTTATTATTCATTAAATATATTTAAAGCAAAAGAACCATCTGAATGGTCTCTAACTACAAAATGGTGCTGTTAAAATAAGATTACCTACCTACTATTATTATTGATAAAGAATGTAGGTAATCAATAACCTGGGGGGCAAGTTTGGTTCAATCGGTGAAATCAAAACCCTCGTGATTACCCATATCATGGATATAATTATTATATGGAGTTCTACAATATCTTTAGATGTCATAGAACTCCATATAATAATTATATCCATGATATGGGTAGTCACTAGGGTTTTGATTTCGCCGGTCGAACCAGACTTGCCCCCCTGGTGAGACTAATAATAACTTGTATACATTTAAATGATAATCGTTATGATTTTCATATCAAGATGCAATACATAATCAATAATCTAAAACAATAGCACTGGCATTAACCATGTATCTATAATATAATTTAATATATAAGTACACTAAATGAAACAAGAAGGCCTCTAAATTAAGTAAATAATAAACATCAAATATATCATAATAGGTATTCATGATCAGATAGGAATTAAAGTTCTATTTAAAAAAACACAAGTTATTTAAGTATGTGGTATATTTTAATTTGAAGCAATGCAATGTTAAGTATCATAGGCAGCAATGTTTTTTTTTTATTTCTCCTGCTGCCTATTTTCTTCTAGAATTCTTCGAGGGAGTTCAGGATCCAGTCCATATAGTACGCCACTCTTGTATGTATATACGGCTGATCGATGCTTCCGCAAATGCTCGGACCACGACCGACAATAATTCCTTGAGCTACGTAGCGGTATCCGTAATTTCCTTGATCGTCCTTTGTAAGATGCAAACTCATCAATGGACCACCGGAATCTCCAGTACACGTTTCGTTGCCTCTCATATTCCACGTACATAACATTCCCGGAAATATATGTTTTTTTAACTTTTTACTGCATCTTTTGTTTGATATCATCGGGATATCGGCTTTTACAAGATCAGTGCTTCGTTCGTTCTTCTCTGTGACACCCCATCCGCATGCCGTCATGTTTTTCACTTTGAGCGAAGAGTCCTGCAAAAGTCTGTTGATCGGTAAACAAATAGGCTCCAATAAACCATTGTGCATATCAATATTAGCGTTTAATCTTAACAACGCAATGTCGTTGATAGAGCCATTTTTTTGCGAACTAGGCGAGATAGATTTTTCAATTAGGAAATCTTGCACATGCGGCATGCAGAATTCTCCATCACAGTCATATTCTGCATTTAAGTCATTTTCCCCTACTCTGACTCCATACAGTTCTTCAGTGACGCAATGGTTCGCCGTTAGGATGTAACGTGAGTTAATAATAATACCGCCGCATGATTCCTTATACGTTATATGCGATTCGTTCTTATATACGACTACTTCTTTACTAATTAAAACAGCCATCCAAGGAAATTCATTCAGTTTCACTTTAACTCCGCGAAAAATACGATCATCGGAAAATCTGCCACACTGGGTCGACAGAAAACGAAGATTGGGATGATTCTCGACGTTGGGAAAAGCATTTGGACAACACACTTTTGGTTTGGATCCTTTGAACCCGCAATGGAGTTCATTTAATTTTTCTCTACTTGCCGTTTTATTGAAGTCGGTGTCAATTTTCGATTGATAATTTAAACATTGTTTCAATTTCTTACACACAGTTTTTCGTTTATCACAAGTACCCAAGTCTTTCCGCAAAGAAATTATATGACTTATAGTCAAACCAAAAAATAAAAATAGTAGTAAGCAATTGGATAATGGATGCATTGTGTTAAAACTTTATACACCACACTGCACTGAATGTTACTAATCATGTACCTATTTATATTATAATTAACTAAGAGCATAACTCAGATTATTATGTAGGTACCTTAATACTGATTATAAAGCTGGCGTACACAACATGGTGTACCTACTCACGACATTAAGTCACACGACAAATCGCAATTGATAACGAGGTTTTGAATAACCGATCATATTTTTGTTTGATGCTAGTGCCAAAATATCTACTTTTCATAAATACATACAGATGGGTCGATGGTTAGCGCTACTGGATATAATCCAGTGGTCGCGAGTTCGAATCCTGCCTCGACCGATTTCGTTCACCTATAGCACAAGCATTTATTTGCTTATTTTAGGGAACGTAGGAAGATGTATATGTACTTGTTTAACAAGGACATAATATTCATTTTTCATAGGCGTTAACAAAAAATATGTGTACCTATAGGTACTATTATAATAATAATAATGAACACTTCCTTGCACCCTGCGCAAGTTGCGAGTTTATTGCCGCAGTGCAATTCATTCCAACTAAACAGTGTTTCCAGTCCAGAGAAGCAATATTTGCGTGAGAAATAAATTTTTAAATAAATTTCTCCACTGCCGGGAATCGAACCCAAGACGCCCGCACAGAATCCGAACGGCATACCAACTGTGCCACGGCGGTCGGCATAATGGATTAATAGATTGCCAAAACTTCGACTGATGTTGATAAAAATAGTAGGTACGGACAGAAAACTTAGGCAACAAGGTATTTCGTCCTTTACCTACAGAACGTTCTATCCATTGCCCAAGTTACTAGAAAACGGATTATCTTTGCTTGTCGAAAAATGTCACCAAAAACTGTCAAAAAGTTCATTTTTTGATAAATTATTGTAGTATTCGTTTTATTTATGTGAATGCAGTAGTATTTACGTTGTAACTATTGTATTGTGTTGTATTGTATTGTTTTGTTTTTACTTATCCTTTTTGCCTATTGCTCGAGAATCAAGCGGGTGTGACGATTAAACTCGCACATCACCAGCGAGTACTGTAATAGCATCGGACAGTTATTAACATAGAAAAAAATTATGCTCTCGATTGTGAATCGTGCAAACACATACCAAGAATTGTATAGGAAATGATATCCTACATACACACTTTGTTAATTCATTAATCACTAATTAACTTCCTCTTGGTGTGGACGATGTATGGTAAATGGTCCAAGGTAACTTTCTTAGAACTGACCTATAGACAACATTTGAAACAGATTCTGGTACTCTGAATGACGAAATCGAAAGTTAAGAAACATATACATACGTCATTGCATACATCATCATGTCTGCATATTATTTAACGTATCGAGATACTCGATGATGATATGGTTCAAAGCGATGAGATATGTATTCTTTTACACATGTACGTAAGTTTAAATTTTCTTACGTTTTGTGATGAGCTCGAACCATTGAGAATTACTTTAATTCAGTTAACATACTAATGCTCCTGAAGAAGACAACATCATACCCGTAAAATATCGTAGACTACAATTGAAAATTGGTGTGTAAAAAGTAATTGTTTTATTATTTACTAGCTGAGAAGCTTCGCTTCGCTCAGCTTCTAAGCTAGGGCTTGCAGCCGGCTTTTACCGCTACGCGGTAAATGACCGCCTCCGGCGGTCGATGGTACTGAGGGGTCTGAAGGTACTGAACGGTCTGAAGGTACTGAACGATCTGAAGGTACTGAGGGGTCTGAAGTTACTAAAATGTCTTAAGGGATGAAAGATTCGGGAGGAAATGAAGAGGGGTATGAGGCATTGATGGAACGGGAGGTACAAAAGGACCTGAAGAGACGGGAGACACTGAAGAGACGGGTGGCACTTAGGGACAGGAGGCATTGAAAGACGGGAGGCTCCGAAGGGACGGGAGACACTGAGGGACCATTTTTAATTATACAGGCAATACGAAGATTGCTGAGTTTCATCTAAATCAAACGCCTATAATCCGCAAAGTGGTTAAAAAGGTTGCAAACCCTATTGTAGAAGTCAAACGAAGCTTCTCTTTTAGTTTCTTAATTTGCGTTTCACAAACCATGACACGGAGCAAGCTTTATTTTTCGCTGCTGTGTTTGTCGCCTCCGCACAAAAACGTTATTCTTATAAAATATTAATTTACAAAATAATAAATTGTTTAATTTAAGAAAGATTGATATTTTAAACTCCTTGTAAATAAGCATGTAATAAATATTAATATTTTTTCGTGCAACTCTCCAATAATAATTAGTACTTTAAATCCTGGCAACACCGTGGTTGACATTTGACTTGACATTTAACAAATGACCGATAAATTATGTTTGCAAACTCAACATGTAGTCTAAATCTAAACGATATTACTTAAATGTTTACTCGATCATCTATTGTGTGTTATGTGTATTTAGATTGTATAATTTTTTATGCTTAAATAAGGATATTCGCCTTTTCAGTTAATTTAGCAAGCATTCGCAGACTCTTATTTTAACTGCAGACATTAAAGCGGTACTATAGTTTGGTTATGGACATTTTATATTTAATTCACCAGAATTTGATGTATTTCAGATTAGCATTACAGTAGCGAGATGTATTCTAAGTGCAATTTTTTTAATACTATAATTTATTTTGCCAACTGTAACCACTAAAATATAAAATCATGTATGTTCTCTTCGGTGATAATTTATTTTTCTTGTTTATGTTTACCTCCGTTTCACGATGAAACTTTATCTGTTACAGAAACATATTATATTATTATGTTATATTTTTCAACTTGTAACTGACAGTATAGCCAATCAGCGGAGACTTCTAATTGGCTGTTAAATTATTATATTAGATGTAATATATATGCTGTTAGTCTTTAAAAATTTATAAACAAATAAATATAATAATTTTAGTCTAAATTTAATACTTAAACTTTGTCGTATGTTTGTTGAATAACAAATGAGAACGTATGAGGCCGACTTAAAAATTATTTACCAGTTAAGACTAAAATCATTCTAACGCGACGTCCTACGTAGGCGATTCAAGGCGAACGCGAAGCGGCGCGAAAATAACAAACAGTCGGTAACTATTGAAGTGTCCTGCGTTACCGACCACGAGTAGGGTACGGTGTGACATGGCACGATGCGAAGCGAACGCGATCAATTGGTTTGATATTTTCGCGCGAATTGGAAGCGGTGCCATAGTTTTTTTTTGTAAAGTATAATGTCAGAAGCACGATTCGCGTGCCCGTAGGACAGAGCCGCAGCGTCGCACCGCATCGCTTTGAATTCGCATGTATCCGTTCGGATCGCTTCGCATTCGCTTTGAATCGCCTACGTAGGATGTCGCGTAACTCAACAACACATGCTTCCATTACTTGACTACGCTGACGTTGCCTACGCTGAGATTCAACTGAAGATCAACTTAGCAAACTCGAACGGTTACAAAATGTCTGCATTCGATACGTGTTTGGACTCAGGAAGTTCGACCACATGTCCGAGAGCAGGCAACGACTGAACTGGTTAAAGATCCGTCACCGAAGAGATTCCCGTGTTCTTTCCCTTTATATATTTTATATTTTTAATACTATAAAAGTCTTTAATTATAATTATTATTAGGTGATGTATGTATGTCGAGTATCGAGACGACAATGCGTATATGTCAGAATAGGAAAATGTGTTCAATTCAATATGGTTATATAGTTTTTATAGTTTGATTCAAGTTTTTTCAATTAAGTTTTTGACAAAGATATACATTGTTAGAGGTATGGAGAAAACTTACCACGTTAATAAGTTTTGTTGAATTTGATAGTTATATATTTTTATCGGATACCTACCTGGATATTAACAAAACACGATGAAAACAGAGTGGATGCCTTTGAAAGAAAAATCTTATGCAGAATATACCTATGTACCTATTAACGACTGTCAAACATGGCGTAAAAGATATATATCACCGAGCTTTATGATCTTTACCAGGACATCAGCATAGTCATGAGCCATGGGGCAGCAGAACTCGAAGGTGGCAGCCAACGATAGAACAGTATGGAGTAGATTCTTGGACACAGATAGGACCCATCAAGAGTTGTGACGCTAAGAATAATGATGATGATATTTTTATGTGAATAAAGTAATTGATTGTTGGCAATTATTTAATTTTATTTTCTTAAATTTGTCTTCATAAATTTGAAAGTGAAATAATTTGTTAATTAAATGAAACATACAGAAATGTTTTGAAAATATAGATTTCTTCTTCCTTGCCTCTTCCCAGTTCATCTGGAGCGGCCCTTCTGGTATGACCTTTCCTTTCTTGCCCTTCGGAGACCTTTCCATCTTGCGTCATTTCTCTGGTTAGTTGCTCCTCCCTCAACTCCTTAATATTTGTCCACCAGGTGGCCTATGTACGGCCTCTATTTCTGGACTGAGTGCGATATCCTGTGTGAGTTTAACTATATGATCCTCATTTCGTCTGGTAATGTGTCCGTACCATCGGTGTCTGGCCTTTAGTTTCTCCGGAATAGAGGCGACTCCAACACTACCTCGGACGTATTCATTTCTAATTCGATCCTCCTTTGTAACACATCTAACTCTATCCCCTTTGAAGGGGTCTCTCATAATTCTTTAGTGGTTCCTAAAAATTTCATTTGAAAGCAAGCATTACATACATACCATCACGCCATGTCCCTCGCGGGGTAGGCAGAGAGAACCAAACGCTACTTATTTCTATCTTGACACACATTCATCGCCTCGTCGACATTCATACATTGTCCTAAATATATTCATTTGTTGTTCATGCTTCTGACATCTCCGCCTTTCAAAATAGCGTTCCCATGGATATGCCATCCCTTACTTGGGCGACCCCGACCTCTCATTCGATTCCTGTCCGCAATGTATATTTTCTTTGTCAGGCGTTCCTCATTCATTCTGCCCATGTGGCTAAACCATCTCAATGTGTTCACTTTAATTCTATTAATGACATCTTTCTTTATCTTACATTCTTTCCTTATGTCCTCATTTCTGACCCTCTCATACATCGTCCTATTATATCTTCTGACATGACTTTTAAAATACTTAATTCTATAATGACATGCATTTATAGAATTACCTGTCAATAATGTATAAAGAGGCTCTGGAGGATATCTATTGCAGGTATGTGTACTATTCCATTGTTACAACACATTCCTGGGTTTTCTCCCTTCCATTTCAAATCACCACAATATGTACAAATTATAGACATTCTACCAAAAGTTGATACTGGCTCAGAAATAAATTGCAACTATAGGTTAATATCTATATTGCAACTATAGGAAAAAGCAGAATTTTCCTTTTGTCTCCATGATTCATGTTTCAATGCCACTTCTGTTATTTTACATACAAAAAAAATAGTGTTTGGCGATATTGTTAAGCGTTTTCAATTTGACTCAGGGGCCTTATGACTTGAAGACTTAGAGGCTGTTTTATACTTTTAATGCTGCTAAGATGGCGCATTCAAGTGCAGTAATTTCTATTTCTTCAACGTCTTGCATATTCATCTGATCTATTGTCATTAAATTATCACGACTCCCTACCTCTATCCAATTACTTGAAGACTGAAAATCTGTACTTCCTCTTTCTTGCTGCAGAAATTGTAATACCCTATACGCCGTCATTCGTAATCTACTGGCTTCACATCTCCTTTCTTGCTGTTCTTTAGATTCGTTTGCCCTAAGTGCAACCATTCGCAACATGTTATTTTCATGTGCCATTCCTTCTGCACCCTTTCACCTACTCCTAGAAGAATGACATAACCTGTACACCGAAATACAATAATCACCAACTCATTTATGAAAATATCTTTAAACAAATACCTACGTTCTTTCCATATGTGAATGTTGATTTAAAATTTACCTAAATTCATCGAGAATTGAAATTTCAACTTACATTTTTTTGTAACTATATAGGCTAAAATTTGATTCCGAAAGAAAATAAAATATAAAGTTATTAAATATTGGAAAATAAACTAAATCAATACATATTAATTACGATAAAAATAAAAAGTAGCTAACTTTCGAATATTTGACAGCTGAAAGAATGGTGGAACAACGCGAGGAAAGCAAATCTGACCCACAATGCAAAAGAGACCATTTGTTCAACGTGAATTGCTCACTCTCCCTGTGTCGGATTCTATTACTTCGTGCCATTTGAGGTCTAATTACGATAGGGACGCATATATCAGAATGTTGGTATTTTTGTCATCTTCGGGGTAAATTCACATAAATCAATTTTGGCGACTCGGCGAGTAAAGCATAAAAGCATTCTTTAATTCTTATTATATAACATTTAAACATACTTTCTTTTGAAAATAATAAAAAAAAAACATATCAGCTTGTGAGGCTTTGTGTTTTCATACTGTTTCAAATGTAATATTATAAAAATGTAATATTGTAAGTTTTTTACTCTACTGTAAAATTCCCGATTTCCACATAGAAAGATTTCAAACGAATGTAAGAACAGGCAGCCTTGGGCAGACTGACATGAATATAGTCGTGCACAAACATTCGCAAATCCAGAACGACAATCTTACCAGGTCTACTTTATTTATATGCAGATTTGTTAAGATGAACCATAATAATAAAAGAGATATATTCATTTTAACAAATAAAATATTTTTATATTCAAGATGTAATTTAACATTTCATCAATAAGAAATTAATATAAATTGTTAATTTCTTGCCTATAATATATGGACATTTGGGGTTCTTTTGGTATTTTGTGGTATGTAGAGCTTGCCAAAGTGCCAGAGTGGTCACTTGGTTGGAAGCGATTGCATACCAGCGTGAGCTGGTATACACGCCTGTAATTGAGGTGGTAAGGTCGGTCAGTTGGACGTGTAGGTATTACCTGTTTGTCCGCCTTCAGCTACATACAACCCAAATGATATCCCAACCGCTTGGTTCGAACCTGGAGGCCGTCTGTTCGGATAGTCCCGACAGCTGAGCCACAGATTGATCGACCAAGCAACTGCGATACCGTATACAATCGATTAAATATTATTATCAAATATTACTCAGGTAGGAATGGTAGACAGATTGAAAGATATAACAGGAAATTTAACTTACTCTTTTATTTATCAAGATGATGGTTACAATTGTTGTTTACTATTATTACTTGGTACAGAAATGTCGAGTTATTATTTACTGAATATAAATGTAAATTTGAAACGCGGACGATTTGAACGACGACGAGCGGTCGGGCAGCGTGATGCCTAGCTTCGAGATCTGGACAGAAAATGAATGAATGTTCCAATGCAGAATAATGTTTGAGTGCGCAGCCCACGTGGTCTTTTAAGTTTTACAATCTCGTGTAGGATACAAACTTTGGGCTTGAAACTTTGTCGATATGTTTGTTCAAGAGAATCGATAGTTGGATTACAATGGAATTTATTACACTGAAAAAAAATAATTGTGACCACCGAACTGGCTACCTGCGTTTTTAGCCAAACCTTTGTTATTAGTTATAAGTAATTAAAAGTTTATCTGTTTATGACTGTATTGTTTGGTTAAACACACAAAATATTTAGTAGCACAAAACGAATTGTTTTGTAGTCACTATAGTTCGGTTAATTTTAACATTACTTTTTTTTCAGTGTATCTCACGACCCCGGATGAACTGGGATAGAGGGGCAGGAAATGATGATGATGATGATGATGACAAACAAAAAAACATGTTAACAAACGACAAACAACCCTTACATGTTTTTCTCGAATTTTAAAATTTCACTGTAAATTATCGGGGAAGCTATTGCAAGAAGGTGTCGAATCTTTAGTAGAAACTGCACTTCTTTAATCTTTCCACAAAAGGTCGGTTTAAATCGTATCGATCTCTAATAGGGCATCCAAAGAATACGTGATCCAGATCTTCTAGATCTAGGCGACACTCGCAATAAGGAGAATTAACAAGATTCAATCTATTCAAATGAGAATCGAGTATATAGTGACCGAACAGCATTCGGGATATACTTGATAGGTACTAAGATGGTTGGGTCACTTGGTAAGAATGAGCGAAGAACGTCAGACGATGAAAATATATGTACATGTGAATGACATTTTGATGTAGGGAAATGCAAGAATCAAGACCACCATCTACAAAACCTTAATCAGACTTAAGAATTCTAGGAATTGTTAAGGATAACCAAACACGACGGAAAAGGAACAACGAGGAGCTCTACGATTTATACCAGGACACCAGCGTAGTCGAGTTAAAATAAGCAGACTACGCTGGTTGGGGCATTTGCACCGCATGGAAGATCTGGGGCTCCCTAAAAAGGATTGTATGATAATCCCGCGGGGATAAGAAGTGTTGGCAGACTAAAAATGCGCTGGTTGGATGTTGGTGTCGCGATAGTTTGTCGTTTGCCGGGCCAGAAAAACTGGAAAATGGCAGCCACTGACAGCCCAGGATGGGGAAGTTTCGCTGTCACGCTGAAGATAATGTTGATGATGTGAAGCTCGAATCAAGATATTGACTAATGTGGCCTTTGGTTCTCTCTGGACATAATCTGGACGTAATGTTACTACATATATTTATTTGTCTATTCGACCAATATGTATAATCTCTGACAAAGCATAAATTGAAGTACGCCTCGTGGCACTCACATGAGTTATGGAAATATAATTCCTAAATAATGTTTTTGATAGTAGCGTACCTAATTATTATTGAATATCGGCAGAAGAGTAATCGTGATTCAACAGCTCGTTTATTATTTAAAATGTATAATGGGAACTCTTAAAAATGATACACTGAAGAAATGTTATTATATATACATATATATATATAATAATCATCATAACATAATGGTCATACTTTCAACACAATTTTTATCTTAACAATGAGTACGTACACGTACACATATATTCTGTGGGTCAATATTATAATTTAAATTGACCATGGACAATATAAATGCTTTAGGTGATACGTATATTGTGTTATTTAAGTATACTAGAAAACAGTAATTTAATGTGGTTTAGACACGTAATGGCTCTTTTCATTATTTAATAGGTACATACATATGTAAAAATCAAAGATATTTTTTGCAAACACATACCGTCTTATAAACGTAAACTATCTATAGTACCTGGTAATAGAGCATGATTAACGAAAAAGTTTACTTACAAACCGTGACTATCTTTATGACATCTTTATTAAGTAGACGTCAAGTTAGGACAGGTCGAGAGGTTGTTTAACGCTAACGCGTCATACCAAATGTTTCAAAATGGCGGATCTTTCACATATGATCCGACGCATATTTGAGATTGATAACTTATCTCAATTTTTGCTCTCCACACTATGGAACAGTGGAGAGTCATGATATCACAATTTTTAAGAGTATTTTTATTACATCAATTTCTTAATGGGTATCATGTAGAGAGTGCACACTGTGAGTTACGTCGTGATGTGTTTGTATGTAGGTATGTATGGCGTACGGCGTACGGATAATCATTTTTGTGTCCTCTCTACAGCCCAAACTATAAGTCCGATCGACTTCATATTTATATCATATGTGTATAGTGCATAGACCTAGAGCTGATTAGTTTTCCATAGACAACTTTAAATTTCTTCTCTATGATTTCATCATTTACGTTGTTTTTTTTGTGTCCTGTCTACAGCCCAAACTATAAGTCCGATTGACTTCCTATTTATATCATTATAATTATTAGTTTTCCATAGATATCCGTTAATTTCTTCTCTATGATTTCATATGTCCAAATTTTCTAAATGCTCTCACGGTCTGGAAAATCGAGGTATTTTTTTGCGATAAAAATACACTCATCAAAAATGTATTCAATGATTGTCAAAATTTAAAGAAAAAAATCTATGGTCTGCCATATCAATGTGAAATAAATTTCATATTTGTATAAAAAGTGTATACCTATGTATAACAGAAATAAAATAGCTTCTGTATGGTAAAATTGAGTGATTAACTTCATATTGATATTGTATGTGTCTCTATAGACAAGTGTATTTTTTACTCTCCACTTCTACATCCTCAAGGGGTAGGCAGTGAGAACCGATCACCGCATTCTTCTATCTTGACACATACATCGCCTCATCAACATTGATACACTGTCACATGCGTGCTCATCTGGCTAGTAATGCAATTTTACTTAAAATTTCACAACAGGTATCATGTAAAAAGTGCATACTATGAGTTTCGTGACAATGTCTTTGTGTGTATGGTGTATTGTGAAAAAAATTGTCCTCTGGGAATCTTATATTTGTTTAAGAATCTAATATAAATTTTCTTCATAAAAATGCATTAAGAGATTGTCACCTTTCAAGAAGTTGACCTTTCAAGAAGAAAAAAATAACACTTACTATGGTGTGGAGAGTTTAGTGTTGGCTACAACCCACTCGTTTTTTTTTACTTTTTCAGTTTCAGTTCTTATGATTTGTCTATTTTAATGTACATGAACTAGTATAAAACAAAATAAAAGTGATATATTATTTTATTTTATTTTCGTTTCACTTCTCGGGCAAATATAGTTTCCGGTAAGTAACTGGACACTTTTCGTCGTGGAGAGGAGCGGTTTATGCATATACCGAACAAGCAAAAAACAGTAATTTGGGCTCTGCGCACGATGGTTACCTCTTACTATGTCAATATAAATTTATAGTAACTAGTTGCCACATTCTAGAGACTGATGATATTAATCGTTTCATAGATTCAGACTGAAAACACAATTAAAACTATTGTCTTCTTTTCAATTAAAACTTTTGTCTACTTTTGACTTTTGTGAAATAAGGAAATCATTATCAGCCCGTATTTGCCCATTGCAGGACATGGGCCGAACCGGTATCAGTTTGATAATATATTTCAAATAGTATTCGACGCAGCTGCGAGGTTGATATATGGAACTGACAAAATATGTCACATAACATCTCTTCTTAAAGGACTACACTGGTTAAAATGTCCAGAACGAGTGGAGTATAAGGTATTCCTGATGGTGTTTGAGGTTCTAGACAACTTGGCTCCACACTAAATTCTAGAACTGTGTCAAAACAATGTTCAATCAGGAAGACATCTTACATTTATTTATTTTTAATTTTATTTATTTTTCACACCTTTATAACAAAGACTATTATGAAGATTACTGCTGCCCAACTAGGTAACCCTGTTCTAGGGCTAGCAATTTTACAATTTTACCAAGCCAAATATTTGACATTTCGGTTTTACATAGTTATTTTGTCTTTTTTTTTGAACGGACACCAGAAATCACAACACAACAAATTAAAATATTACATAGTTACTTAAATCTTAACACAAAAGTTTAAACCGATACAGTTAATTTTGATATGTAACTATTGTAATATTATCATTTATTTATTTGTTTATCTATTTTACGGTTCAAAAAACATTTACATAAGTACATAAAAAAATACAAAAATAAAAATACATCATCTTAACTAAACAGACAACATTATTCAATGTTAAAGTATAAAAAAGAAAAAAAAAACGACACAGTCGCATGCCGCTGTGCAACTGCGAATACATAATTTTTTTTTCCTGAATACATAATATTATGTTACCTACGTTATGTAAGCTAGCTTTAGAGGAAAGAATATTATTGGTATGAAATATTTAATTTAAAAATTTATATTATAACCACAACTTGGATAAAGGAGGATAAAATGTTACACTGATAAAAATGATCATTTGTGGTAATTATGTACCTATGTTATTTATTTTTGCTATCATATTTGTATCTTTCCATCCTTTTTATATGGTATTGATTTTTCCAACAACAATTTATGGTTAATTAGGTACCTATATTTCCGGATAAATTTCCAATAAAAACGAGTGGTTTATGACCAACACTAAACTCTTCACTACATAGTAGGTACATATGTGTACATTTTTTTTCTTGAAAGGTTGAAAATCCCTAAATGCATTTTTATGAAGTTCATTTCTAATAGATTCCATAGTTTTTTTTTTTTAACATGTCCACGTAGGGGACGCCAGCTATTAGGATTTGGGTCCATTTTACTCTTCCGAAGAAGCGCACTACGTAGCATTGGGAGGGGTTTGCAATCTAGAAAAGAGTTTATTAATTCGGATTTTAAAAAGACCCGGGTTGTACGAAGGTGGAAACACAGAATTCGGAAGATCGTTCCACATATAGTAAATATTAGTTACTCAGGGGACAAAAGTTTTTATAATGATCGTCATGAAACTCATAGTATGCACTCTCAACATGATAACTGTTGAGAAATTGATGTGAAAAATTGCTTCAACAATAGGCAAGCATGTATGAGTCGATGCATGAATGTTAAAGAGGTGATGGATATGTGTCAAGATAGAAGAATGTTGTGATGTTTCGTTCTATACCTATTCCGTGAGAAATATGGCGTGATAGTATGGAGATGTATACTATTCCAACTGTCAATTTGTTCAAGAGAATTCATTTCTCTTAACATATCAACATAGTTTCAAGCCAAGATACGCAAAATTTGTATGATAGGTCTATATTTTTCACGGCTTTTTCAACTTTGAAGTCAGAAACACCAACTAAGAAAAAATAAATAAACAAAGAACGCATTATAACTAGTATTATTAGTTAATTTTGTGTACTTAACAGCCATTCACTGCAATGCTTTAAAGCTCTGCAATGAGGCTGCCGTACGAATGTGCTGCTGCAGTTGATGTGTATGTATAACTCCCTTCAAAGGCAGTGGTTCAATGTCTGGGGAGAGTAAGTAGATGGTCTCTTTGTCGCGTAGCATGCATGTGAATATCACGGGACCACCGTAATCTGTCATACAGATAGGAAGGTGTCTTATATACATACTTTTAATGATTCTGAATATTTGACACAGATGATGAAACTTCCTTCTGTTAAACATATTCAGTATATATCTTACGACATTTATTAATTTGTGTTTAAGTGTTTATAGTTCGGTACGTATTCTTCAATTATACTTACTATCGCCATCGACAGTTGGATATCATATTATGTTACATTCAAAATAGTGGAGAGTAAAAATTTATAAAAATATGAAATCATACGAAGAAATTATGAAATCAAATTACTCAACATTGTGAAATATTGTCGACACTACATTCATTGTCGACCTTCGTGGCTCAGTTGGTTAGGTATCTGACTGCTGATCCAAGGGTCCCGGGTTCGATTCCCGGTGGAGACACAGTTTTTAATTGTGTTTTCAGTCTGGATCTGTGAGACGATAAATATCTTAAGTCTCCAGAATGTGGCAACTTATTATTGGGTGCGTGTTTAATGTTTATTTGACATAGCACCTGTTAGTTGCCCGAGAAGCTAAATAAAATAAAAATATAAAAAATGTGTCTTCTTATGTATATATTTTATACAAAAAATCCACTCTTATGAACACAGTTTTTCAATCGGTTGTATATTATTCTTTGAACTCTGAATGTAGTTTTGTGAAGATTGTTTTTGTAATAATATCTTATAATAGCTTTATAATATCTGCTATGGGGCACTGGCTTAGAATAGTACTTCCATTCTTTCTATAATCATCGTTTTCGGGTAATCGAAAATACAAGAGGCAAAATAATATCCCACATAGTTCAGCAATAAGGTTTACCATACATTCTGAATGTAGTGTTAGTTAAGATTAGTGTGTGGGGATACGAGAATTTGTTGTGCTCCCTTTTATAAGGCAGTGCTCAACCGCACACCTGTCACTGTGGTCCCCATACTGTGGGATCTGCTGTGATGGTTTGTATTTCGCTTCACTTTGAATCATCATTAGTTGATATACAATATACATTTAATTAATTAGGTATATTTTCGGTAGTAGGTAGATCATTCTATCATCTTCAAGAATTATGGATTTACTGCCAACATGATCACTGGTATATTATGGTGTACCAAAAATCAAATTGTGTAACGTAAAATGCATGATTTTGAACGTGTTAGGTCATGTTCATTGGGTCATACATTTAAATCGAGGACGGTGTATCACACATTTTTTACTCTCCTCAACCATCGAACTGTAGAGATAAATGATTTCAGAATTACAAATTAAATGTAAGAAGTGACTTAATCTTGGGAACAATTAGAAAATAGTATATCATTTCATTGTATTTTTATGGGTGGTGGAAGAGCGGTTAGCGCGCCTGGTTCAGTGATCGCGAGTTATAATCCTGCCAAGACCGATTTCGTCCACCTATACCTAAGCACAAACATATAATTATGCTCAATTTAGGGTAAGTCAAATATTTTTTTAAAGGTTGTATAAACAAAAACATTGGCATTTTCTCCCTGTTGAAAAAAAATTTGATTTACATACACATTAGTACAAGTATACAAGCCAAAAACGAAATAATATTTCTGGCACAGGGGTGATATCACTGTCTCCACATGCATAAGGACTGTTGCTTTCGTTGTTAATAAATAAATCAACATCTCAATAGATGACGTTACAAAAAGGTTTTTTCATTCATAGATGGCAACAGTAAAAAATTCCTATTTTCAAACGATATGTTACTCATAATTAAAATATATAGAACTTTCAAAATTGTATTGATAAGGGAACTCAATAAGAGGGCATATTTGATGAACGTTGCGCAAGCGCATAAAGTGATTATGTAAACCAGCTGATGACAGGTTGTAAGCCCTGTAGGTGCCTTGAGTTCCTGGTTTTTCTATAATATTCCAACATCGTCTCTGTTGAGATGTTGAAAAATTGGCAGAAAAAAAGGGAATACATGAGGAGAAATAATATTACAACTACTTGTTACAAGGACATGTTCTTTCTTTAAAATAAATTATTTATTTTACTGTTTTGTACATAATAAATATGAAATAAATACTGGTAAAATGGCGGGTTTATTGCTATCGGGCAATTTCTTCCATCCCAGATTACACAACAAATATACAGTTAAAACAAAATTCAAATATATTTTTTTATTTAATTTTGTATGTGAAACCAATTTTCTTCGCTAATTTTTTTTTAACATCGTAGTATTCTTTAATGTTTAAATTGACGTAGATGTGCACATTGTTTTGCTATCAGATTTTTTATTGCTATTTTATTTTCTCAAATAAAAATCGTAAATGAAAAAAAAAATATTTTTATATTTTTTTATTAAAATACATCACTAGACTACCTACCTAATGGTTACAAAATTTTTTTAGAAGTGTGACGCATGATCTGAGTTAGAACTAAAGTTTCGAGTGTACCTACTAAGTACATAATCACTCCGATTCAGATTTGCCGACTAAAATTAGTTTTTATACGTCCCGAATAAAATTTTAGTCGCAAACGTCTTAAACCCGTATTCTGATTTCGTCTTAAACAATGGCCGACTAAAATGAATTCGCCCGAAAAATTTTAGTCACCGTGAATAAAAACATTTTCGGTGTTGCCGCGACACAAAAAATAATATATTCAAGACATTCGAAAATTTATTTCTCTAGCAACATTCAACAGTCAAAACCAAAGAAAAGAGATTTTATTGTCAAAACTAGTTAGTGTATTCTATGGTTAAAACAACGTTTACCTCCAAAACCGAAACATTTCTAATTTGTACGGCGCTATTTGCTATGGATACCTAAGGATAAATCCAAAATTAGTAGTACAAAGAAGCAGATGGAGTTGATGATTAACTTCGTATCAACGAATAGTGTAATGAGAAATGGAATGATAGTAAATTTATGAATGTAAGTTAGATATGTCAATATAAAGTTTTGCCTTGAAATTTTATAGGTTAAATATGTCGAGCATATCTAGTGATAACTGGAAGAAAAGAGAGCCGTATTTATGACGCATCACTTGTTATTACATACATCAGGGTAATAACAAGTAACATTCCAAACTGTATCTTTCATTTGAATTCAAATTATTTTTTCATTTTCTACTCATAATAATAATAATTTGTATAGCGCCGTTTAATGATTCAAGATCATTCCAAGGGCGCTGTTATTTAGATAGATATTATATTGCTCTACGAAACAAAACTGTTATCAATCCTTTAGAGAAAGTGCTCTTACTATTTGCACTGCGGACATCTAGAGGCAATTTATTCCAATTTATAGGAATCAATGACTCAATGACTCATATGACAGTCATTGATCAAACTCGTGTTTATTATGTTAGACTGACGGCTTCTTTTATTAAAATAATTAAGACCATTTAATAATTCATGTAATACAATGTTGTTATTTGTTTTACAGGGAATTCTAGTGACACCAGAGTTGAAAGATTGTGGATCCAGAATACCAGAGAAATTCAGATTTGGCGATCTCTAACAATCCAGAGTTTAATGATGTTTCTCTATCAAGGGACTGAATTATTTTTTTCACTAATTATTGTTTTTTTTGGTGTTTTGATATTGTATAATAACCTTTTTGCATATAATTATTATTTTAATGTAAATAGCTACCTGTTCAGATTTTATTATACCTACCTATAGATCTGTAAAATAAAATGTTTTAAATAGATACATTAGTTATGTGAATAAGAGAATCTGCCTTGCCAAAAAACTATTATGCAGTTTGGCGGAAAATATTATTGTAATTCTTTTTTATAATAAACAGAATTAATGAAAAAAATATACATAAATAAATATATATTATTTAACATACTTGTTTTATTTTTCCTTGTCATTCTGTCTACTGCTTAAAAGGTTCTACAAATTAGATACAACAAATTTAATACACATGTATTTATATTACGATTATTTATTTTAGACATACATACAAAATGTGACAAATTTAATATAAGTAAATATATATATTATGATTTTTTTTAAAGTAATGTGTCTTCTTATTAAATTACTTCTAGTCCTTGCAACGTGGAAAAAATTGTGAGTATCATCATAAGTAAGTCTGTCGCTATTGCCAATATCAATAATGTCTTCATCTGCAATGAACATAATTTATTTATTTATAGTATACAAATTATTATTCTAAGAATTCCTGTTTTTAGTATCCTGTCGATTCATCTGGGGCATTATTACCCATGGTAATAATTATTTAATCCAGAGTCACATAATATTTAAAATGAACATAATGGTTTATATAATAACCTAACCTCAAATGACAGACAACTTGTATGTGAGATTTTGACTGAAGCCCCAAACTTTAGTAGAACATTGAATATAAATTTTGCTACTTGTAAGAATACTTCATATTAAAATTGATGAAGAATGACCATTCTTGGTAGATTTTCATTATTATGATAGATATATAATTTGTAAGTAAGTTTTTTGACAAGTGGAATCTCTAACAATTACTTTTAATAAAATTCGTGTTACATCATTAGTTAAAAGCTACAAAAACCAATAACATTTACAACTTTACCTTCTTTATCCATTATCTAGGCAAAGATAATAAAATTCCATTATTTGTGTGGTCTCTTAAAATATCAACGAAAGTCAAGTTACTTGTACCTATAAATACGTGATGATTATTGTTTGTCATAAATTTGTACAATTAAAAAGTTACCATGTTTATTTTTCTTTAGACATGAGTAAAAAAATACTCCACTTAAAACGATTTCACAAAATAATTGTTGATAATAATTGAATAAAGTAAAAACAAACAAATAATGGAGCCCTTATCCAGCGTACGAAATTGTAGACGGATGTCAAACGACCCGCATAAATTTAAGTCATATTTTAAAAGATCGAACGTCTAAGATGCGAACGAGAATACGAAAACGTCCAAATCAACGGGAAACCGTGGATAAAAGGATTTTATCCGCGCGGTGTGACGTCATGAGATAGAATTAGAGAATCTGAATACCAATTTAATCCCGTATAAATTTGGTCAACTTTTTGACATTTCTCATATACTAAATTTCCGTATAAAATTTTTAGTCGAATCTGAATTGGGCCTATGGGACATTCGGCATATCTGAGTTTAGAATTGGGATAAAATATTTCATAAAAGTAGACTAAAAAAGTTTAAAATTTATTAAAACAAAATATGGATGCTGCATCGTCCTTCAGTCTCTATGTCTCATTACAAATTAGAAGAAGCAATGTTAAACATTTGACTTTATTATCTCATGATATTACCCGGACTATATTGAGAAACAAAAAAATCATCAAAAAGGACGGATTGTTTATAGTGAAAAGAGTTTCGCACTTGTTTTTATAGGAATTACTTTTTTATTATACTCCTCATATTTTGTGATTTACGATTCACGGCTGACGTATATGTAAGTATAATTTTCGTGACTATTGATAATGAGTATAAAACAAAAATGATCGACTTTAATGAGTGGCGAACTGTTTCCAAACGAAAACTGACCCCTAGCACCTGCAGCATAAAGCTTATTTTTGTCTGAAGCGTATGTTTCAATCAGCACTTGTGGGTATTTTAGTAATAAAATATTTGGGTATAGATTTAGCGTTTAAATTGTACCACTTTCTATATGCAGACAGAAATATTGAATTTATGGCGGGAGATGTTATTCGTCTTTTGAATTTTCAATGCCAAAATGTTTTTAATGGCTATAAAAAGATGAGCGACCATTATTTTGACAACAGAACATCTCAACAAGACCAAGAGATAGGTGATTTATTGGTTTAACATATATATTTTATAATCGGTATTAGATTAGAAAAACAATACGTTAAAATAGTGAGTGAGTCAGTGTCTTTATATTAGGAACGATCCTTAAGGAACACGTGATTTTTTAAGAAATAATTTTCGATATATATAACTTACGTTATTGAAAAAAAATAGTTTAAGTTTAGTAATTTTTTTTGAATAATAATGTACAACCACAAAATTACCGTCAAATCCATCAATCTTATTAAAGTTTTTTCTATTAAATTAAAATTTGAATAAGAAAAATACTATCGAATAAATTAAGAGTTGAATTTTTAAATTCATATTTTTTTATAATGAATGTCAAAAGTGTTATTAAAAAGAAATTGTTAATAAATTTTTATCTTAATTATGATAATTTAAAGAGATTGCAATTTCAATTTTAATTTATTAAAAGTAATTTTTATGTAATTTATTTTTGAAATTATAACGTAATATGATTTTTTGATTCGATGGGAAAATTTCCGCCAAACATCATGAACGAGTTTCCCGTTACGCAGAGCGCAATTTTTGTCTTTTTGCTTCTTTGGTTCGTGTGCAAATCGCCCCCCTTCTCGGCTAAAAATTCAAGATATTTGTTTACAAGTCTAAAAGTATTTTAAAATTATTAAAACCACATATTTGTACCCTGCGAAAGGAGCGAGTTTATTGCCATATGGCAATTTCTTCCAAATAACCAGTGGCTCCAGCCCAGAGATACAATATTTGCGTGAGAAATGCAAATTTTGTCATAATTTGAAATATTTGTAATCTGGTTGGTTGGAAGAATTTGTCTTATAGAAATAAGCCCGCCAGTGTGCAATATATATATTTTTTTATATTATATACAAAAAAAAAATAATTAATTAATCCACTGCTGGGATCGAACCCAAGACTTCCGCACAGAAGCCAAATGGCTTACAACTGTGCGGCGGCGGTCGACACTATTAATATTTAAATATTTTAGTATATAAAAAAGAGATTTAAATAGAAAAAAAAACTATTGTCAAAATTCTCATTTAAAAGATTATCTTAGTTGTACTATCTGTCGTTAGGTACTCAACAAAATTTGGTCAGTATTTTCAATATGCTTGTTTCGTGATTTAATAAACATATATTTTCGTTGTATATTTTCAGGCTCAAAATGTACACCATAACATCAGCTACTTTCTTGTGCCTTATTGGCATAGTTTGTGCCCAAAATGGATACCCAAGAGATGTTCCAAACAACCAGTTATCGTACGATGGATCATCTCAGGAATACAACCAAGGATACAGTCAAGATGAAGGTGAATCGAGTGGCGGCGAAATTCCCGGTGAACCAGGCACAGATTATCCAGTATACTCTGAAGTCCCACAAACCAGTTTCTCTTGTTCAAATCAACAGTTTCCCGGATACTACGCAGACCCCGAAGCCCAATGTCAAGCTTTCTACATTTGCCAAAGGGATGGAAAGAGTGACGGCTTCCTCTGCCCCAATGGGACGCTCTTCAACCAAGAGTTTCTAGTGTGCGACTGGTGGTACAACTTCGATTGCAGCCGTGCCGAGTCATTATATGGAATAAATGAACAGATTGTCAGGGCGATGGAAGAAGCGGACGCTAGATTGGCCCAGCAAGGATTCGGCCGTCTAGAAAATTTCAACGAAAATGGTCATAATGGAAATGGAAACGGTCACAATCGAAACGAAAATGTTCACAACGGAAACGGGAATGGTCACAATGAAATTGGAAACGGTAATAATGGTAAAAATAATGGATTCAATGGAAATGAACAGAAGCTTAACGGAAATGGACATAATGGCAATAAACATGGAAATGGTTTTAACGGAAATGGAAATGGTCAAAATGAAAACGGAAATGGTTATACCTATAAACAGAATGGAAATGGCTTAAATGGCAACGGATACACAGGAAATGGAAATGGTCATAATGGAAACGGACATAACGGAAACGGTAAGTATACCAATGGAAATGGAGCCAAAGTAAATGGAAACGGAAACGGCCAAATTCCCAAACCTGTATATGGAGCTCCTGCTACTGGTCCTCAAATATCTTCACAATTTAACGGATTCAATTCAAATGGTTTTGCTGCCCAGAAAAACGGTAATGGTTACCACAAAAACGGAAATGGCAATGGACATAATCTTAATGGCAATGGAGATAGCTATAGTTTAAACGGCAACGGAAATAGTTTGAAACCCAAACCCGTTTATGGAACGCCATCTCAGTTCACATCCAACGGAAATGGTTTTGCATCACAGCAGAATGGTAATGGTTACAACAAAAATGGTAATGGAAATGGCAGTTACAAAAACGGCAACGGAAACGGTATTCACGCAAATGGCAAAGGCTCGTACCGAAATGGAAATGGAAACGGTGCCCACACAAACAACGGCAATGGTAAATATCAAAACGGAAATGGCGCGTTCAAAAATGGAAATGAAAACGGTAACCACAAGAATGGAAATGGAAACACTTTGGCCATTTCTGGAGGTCTTTCAGCACCCAGCGCCGGAGGTCAAGTCTACAGGAACGGACTTGGCAATGCACCGAGTTCTCTGGAAAGGTCTTACCTTCCAGCGAACGGGAACGGCCACTCCGATATGATTGAAATTGTAAATGACTTTTCCCAGGGATCAGATTCCTATAGCGGAAATGTACCTTCTGCCGACCACGCAGCCGAACCTGATCGATCTTATTTGCCTTCATTATAGAGTTTAGAAATTGAACCAATGCTTATTATAAGATAGTTTGAGTGATTCGATGTCACTTTGTGTATGTATTTATTAAGGGAACGCATGAATTTTATATATTTTTGTATTATTAACATTTTATATTTGTGATTATATTAAATAAAACAAAAAAAAAATATTTTTTTTTTTTAGAGAAACCATTGCAAAATGCATACTTAAATAATAAAATAGGTATCAATCAATTTTATTTATTACTTATATCTATTTACAACCTACATAAATAATATTGATGATCATCATTTAAATCAAATTTTTGAAACACCATTCATACATTGGGAAAATCTAAATAATATTGATTTTAAAATTTCGATTTTTGTTGTATTTTGAATCTGTAATGACTACACAAAATATACTAGAAGATACTCGGTGAAAATTACAAGTAAGAAATACCTTTGAATTATTGTAAAATACATATATCTTTAGTAAGTATCTATGAATTTATCATTTTTCTAAACTGTTTTCATTCATTCATTCATTAATACCATCACGGCATATCCCACAATGTGGGGTAACCAGCGAAAGGTGTGCGGGTGTGCATTGCCTTATAAAAGGGAGCACAACATATCTGTGTATACCCACACACCAGTCTCGTCTCACCTCAAAAGGCACTATATTCAGAATGGGTGGTGAACCTCATTGCTGAACTATGTGAGATGTTATAATTGTTGCCTGTTGTATTTTCGATTACCCGGCTCTTACGGGACACTCGAAAACAATATTAGAAAAGAGTAGAAGCACTATTCTAAGCCGATGCCTCACAGCTAAAACTGTTTTCAGAAGATATTATTTAATTTTTTTATTTGCAGTTACAGAAACTATAGTAATAAATGACACAACACAGTAATAATTTCATACATAATTAACCAATCATTAAAGAAAATTAATAACAAACAAATTTAAACTTGAGGGTACATTTTTTTAACTGAATCAATCATGGCTATTGCAATTGCAATGTTGTCAAGGGCTTCTTGATACACTTATGCAATTTAAAATATAAATCAATGAACAGTCATGTAAACATTTATTTTTGCGTAATTCTTAGGAAATACATGAAGTTTATTTACCTTGAAAGGTTGTTGTTGTTAAAGGCAAAAAAATATATAAATCATCTTCAAAATCTATTTGGTGTAAATTTTCTCAACACGATTAGTTACCTAGGACCCACATAAGTATGTAAAGCGTGCATATCAGAAATCTCTTAGTAATTAATATTTTTAAATTTTCGTGAATTAACGAGATCATTTATCAATTAGTCTTACAATTTCATGTTGACCTATAAATAGATGAATACTCCAGATGTTTGATTTCTTAAAACTATTTCCAAAATAAAAATAATCACACATAGTGTGTTCGGACGTTTAAGATCCAGCCTACCCATATTCCATCCTAGGCTTATTATCACCACGCTTGAGACCAGACGTCGCCCACTACCGCCTAGAGAAGAAAGTACCTACTCACAATTTGGAATTTTCATTTCAATAATTCAAATAATTCGGAACATTTTCAAATAAAAGGAACCTTCATTTGCTTTAAGTGAGATACAATTTTTCACTAGTGTCAGACACGCCGGTGGCACTCTATTGGTAGCACTGGTTTTACTTTACGCTTGCATCTCCAAAGGTGGCGCTATTTATTATTTTTTTATGTTCGTATTTTTGAAAATGCAATCTAAAATTTTCAGACCTTCAGCATACTTCAGTTGTGTTTTTTTTTGTTGTGACGCGAAACATTTTGATCCTTTAAAATCTTCAAGTAAACCAAATAATAAATATAACACGTGTGATTTTGTAAAATTCTTGTTGTTTTCGGTGTTAATATACATACTAGTGATGCAACGAATGTGTGATTTTGGATATTCGCGAATGCGAATACGAATGCGAATATTGACATGCATGATGGACGAGCCTGTCGATGCTGGCTGTAGCCGGTTGGCCTGCGTGTAAGATTCGTGGGACACGCGGGCGACACGGGGGTCATAACATTCACTTTTTCGAAAATTTAGGATTTGGTAGATTGATACAACATCTTTGTCCTGCGTGTAACCTCAAAACACTTCAATATTTTACATTTTCGTGTGATAAAATAGGTATATTCGAGAGTTTTATTGTACCATACCTAATTTATTTATAATCTCATGATTGGGTTGTTATACAAAAACTGATTAATTTATTAAAACCATTCGAGGAGATGACAAGGGAGCTCAGTAGTGCTAATGTTTCGATCTCGTCTGTGATTCCATTAATATCTTCTTCTAAGAGGCCTGCTCTTCCTGCGAAGTGGACCCCCAGCTATCCCTCCATCTTTTTGGCGGTCTACCGCGAGGGCGGATTCCGTGAGGCTGATTGTGAAGCACGATATGAGGAAGTCTGGTGCTGTCCATCCTTTGGACATGACCATACCAGTCCCTCCTCCGCTGCCTGCTCCATCTGATGATATTGTCAACCTCACATAGTTCCCTTATTCTGGAGTTCCTCACTCGGTCTCTCAGGGTTTTGCCTGCAATAGCTCTCAATGTCCTCATTTCTGAAGTCCTCAACATTTGTTTGCTTCTGACTGTGTCTGCTCGTGCCTCTATACCAGATGTCATCACTGGTCTTACGCATGCTTTGTAGATTCTCACTTTGCTTGTAATGGCCATATCCTCATTTTTCCAAATAATGGAATTTAGGGCGCCCGAGACTGCAGCTGCCATTAATATCTTCTTTGAAAAAAATGATTGTCAGTCTAGAGGAAACAGATCGAAAAATTGGCAAAAATATATGTGTTTTAAAACATGAACTGGTATACATACATAGATTTTCTTATTTGGAAAATGATTCACATCAGCAACTTTATTGGAAAACTTTTTTTTTTGCAAATCACGCTTACGTTAAAGATCATGTTATAAAAAATATTCTTGATATGTACAAAGAGAGTTCTACATGAATTCAGTGGAGCCTCTCGGTAAACGTAAAAAAGTACATAACGAAGAACCTCAACCATCTACAAGTACGGAAAATGTAAGAAAGTGCGCATCTTTAATGAGTCACTGGCTATTAATTTTAATCAAAGTGAAGAAAAAAGAAGATATTATTTTTGTATGTTAATTTTGTTACAAAGTTCTGTAATTAATAATACGTTGTAAATTAGGCTGGCCAACTTAATAAAAGAAAATCTTTGAATTGTCTAGTTTTTAAAAGATTTTATATATTTTTATCCTCTAAAGATATCAACTTTTACTAAAATAATATTCGCAAAACATTCGCATATTTTCTGCGAATACGAATGCGAATACTTTGAAATCAGCGAATATTTGCGAATGCGAATGCGAATACGAATATTCGTTACATCACTAATACATACATACCATCATGCCATGTGATTGTGATGGTGTTAATCTATTGCCAGCTTTTTGTATTTTTCGATTATCTTCGCAAGATGGCTGACAACTTTTGTTGTGTTTTGAATAAATTATCAAGTGAAATACGGCGAAATGAAGTTATATAGTTTTCCGAAAATCAGTAATAAATCTTTCTTTGTGGAAAATAAATTAAAAAACCTAATAATCTACAATGCACATTTTATTTAGAACCATGTATTTTATGAATTATTTGGCATGATTTTTGAAATATTGCAAATAAAATCCTTCATATGAGTTTTTTTTAATAAATAATGATTGAATAATGGTTATTTTTTATTTAATTTATCCTTGAATCCATTCCTCAAAGCTGGAAACATTTTAAAATGGAAATTTAAATTTGCCGTGGACCGGTCGCGTATTCATTGCCCCTATAGCGGAGATGCAAGAAACCTTATGATTATCCGGTTACAGCTTCTATGTATTGAGTGACACATCTGAAAGTTTTCTTCTATATTATCTGTGGTGTCAGACACGTTGTTATTTCGCCTTTCATATTTTCGATAAAAACTTTTACATTTCCCACTAAGTGTTGTGTACCATTTCAAGAAGAATTTACGAAGCTCTGGTCGAGAAAAGCGAGAGGCAACATCCGGACATCGCCGAGAACCTGGGTAAGTCGATCTTAGTTCCTGGTGATTAATTTCTCTTGTCCTATCCCAACCCGACCAATTCCTTCAAAATATATAGTGCGAGTCGGGCAGTAGGTATCGTCCAGAGTAAATATTACCAATTTTCATTTTGCCAGGGCCACAACATAATGCATTGTGCCTACTTCAAATAGAAGATTTTAGAGTCAATAAAACGGCTAAACATGATCGAAGAAATAGTGTCCACATTAAATGTTTTTGAACCATCTGTTTTCATTGACGTCTTCTTTAATGATCAATGGTCGATGATACCACTGGATCGTCTTTCTTCCATACTCTACATTAGGATGAGCTTCAGAGTCACTTCTAGCAATTTTCCCAAAACTAATTATATTGATGTCTAAGATTAAAAGTTAAACACGTTTTTGATTCTATATGAATTAAATTTATGCGATAGGTCTATTTCGCCTTGTTAGGGCATTTACGAGCTTACGATCTTATGTCAATTTTTACTTAAATAAATCAATTTATTTGTTTTGCTTTTCATAATATCAATAGTTTTAAATTACCAATCACAAGAACCTGTAAGCTCCTCCCACATAATAAGTCGCAGTTTTAATCTATAAATATAAGGAAAAATTGTCAAAATAGTCATAAGCTCGTAAATGCCCTAACAAGGCGAAATAGGCCTATCGCATAAATTAAATTCATGTAGAACCAAAAAAGTGTTTTACTCTTAATTATAGACATAATTTATAATGGAATTCTACAAAATATAAACATCGTCAATTACTAATTATATTTCCAAAAATAAATAAAATCTCAATAAAACTGGTTATATTGAGATTAGAATGATCACATAGTGGACATGCATTATTTCACTGTGGCCTGTCACAGTAGATTTAAAGGCGCGTTGGCTAGAATCCTACACCCCGATGCATCCCTCATTCAAATATAATGTTTCCTTCCCTATTTATATAAAAAATAATAATTCATAATATCACTGGTTAGTTGGAAGAAATTGCCGTATGGAAATAAACTCGCGACTTGCGCAAAATGCAAGGAAGTGTTAATTTGTTGTGTAACTTATAGTATTTATGATTGATCAGTATATGCAAGCTGACTATTGAACAATAGTAGAAGGTTGAAACTTTAGTTAAACTTGATAATTGACTGACAAATCCCAAAATGGGTTTGGATACGGGTATATTATACTAATTTATATCATCAGAGTCTAGAAAACGCCTACACTAACTATATAAAAAAATAGAACTAAAAATTATACACAAAAGATACATCTATATTATAAATTTGAATGATTGTATGTATCTATGTATCTATGTATGTGTTGAATGCGCTCCTAAACCGCTCATCCGATTGCGATGAAACTTTGGTGAACTGTCGAGAGTATACCAGGGATGGTTTCTGGATCAAAAAATTTTAACTTCTTCTTCTTCTTCATCGAGTTTTAGGTCATTTTACCTATGAAGGTGGACTATCCTGGGAACCGTTCATCCGATTGTAATTAAACTTTGGTGAATTGTCGATCGTATGCCCGGGATGATTTCTTAATTTAAAATATTTTCTTCTTCTTCTTCTTCATCGGGTATCAGGTCATTTTACATATGAAGGTGGACTAACCTGAGAACTGTTCATCCGATTGCAATGAAACTTTGGTGAATTGTCGAGCGTATGACCGGGATAGTTTCTGGATTAAAAAATTTTTCTTCTTCTTCTTCTTCATCGGGTATCAGGTCATTTTACCTATGAAGGTGGACTATCCTGGGAACCGTTCATTCAATTTCAATGAAACTTTGATGAATTGTCGAGTGTATGCCCGGGATGGTTTCTGGATTAAAAAAAATTCTTCTTCTTCTTCTTCATCGGGTATCAGGTCATTTTACCGATGAAGGTGGACTATCCTTGGAACCGTTCAATCAATTTCAATGAAACTTTGATGAATTGTCCAGCGTATGACCGGGACCTACTGAAGGGACGGGAGGTAATGAAGGGACGGGAGGTAATGAAGGGACGGGAGGTAATGAAGGGACGGGATGTAATGAAGGGACGGGAGTAACTGAAGGGACGGGAGTAACTGAAGGGACGGGAGTAACTGAAGGGACGGGAGTAACTGAAGGGACGGTAGTAACTGAAGGGACGGGAGTAACTGAAGGGACGGGAGTAACTGAAGGGACGGGAGTAACTGAAGGGACGGGAGTAACTGAAGGGACGGGAGTAACTGAAGGGACGGGAGTAACTGAAGGGACGGGAGTAACTGAAGGGACGGGAGTAACTGAAGGGACGGGAGTAACTGAAGGGGCGGAAGTAACTGAAGGGACGGGAGTAACTAAAGGGACGGGAGTAACTGAAGGGAAGGGAGTAACCGAAGGAACGGGAGGTACTGAAGGGACGGGAAGTACTGAAGGGATGGGAGGTATTGAAGAGTCTGAAGTGATGGGTGGTTATGGAGGACGATTTTTAATTATACAGGCAATACGAAGTTTGCCGGGTGTTCACTAGTATTCTATATTATAAATTTGAATGTTTGTATGTATCTATGTATCTATGTATGTGTTGAATGCGCTCCTAAACCGCTCATCCGATTGCGATGAAACTTTGGTGAACTGTCGAGAGTATACCAGGGATGGTTTCTGGATCAAAAAATTTTAACTTCTTCTTCATCGAGTTTTAGGTCATTTTACCTATGAAGGTGGACTATCCTGGGAACCGTTCATCCGATTGCAATTAAACTTTGGTGAATTGTCGATCGTATGCCCGGGATGATTTCTGAATTTAAAATATTTTCTTCTTCTTCTTCTTCATCGGGTATCAGGTCATTTTACATATGAAGGTGGACTAACCTGAGAACCGTTCATCCGATTGCAATGAAACTTTGGTGAATTGTCGAGCGTATGACCGGGATAGTTTCTGGATTAAAAAAATTTTCTTCTTCTTCATCGGGTATCAGGTCATTTTACCTATGAAGGTGGACTATCCTGGGAACCGTTCATTCAATTTCAATGAAACTTTGATGAATTGTCGAGTGTATGCCCGGGATGGTTTCTGGATTAAAAAAAATTCTTCTTCTTCTTCTTCATCGGGTATCAGGTCATTAAGAAAAGAACAATAGTCGAATGAGATTGGTAATGACAAATAAGAAACATCAGGGGAATGACCAAGATCTCTGTAAGATAACTATGGCAGAAATTCTTAAAGTCTGTAAAATTGTTCTTGGAGATCACAAAATCCGCATGATCAATGGGACCTTGAAGAGGCCTACGGTCAGCAACGAAGAGCTATATAGAGGACACCATTGGGTGGCAACAATCCCACAGGATATGTTCCGAAGTTTGGTCCGGGTATTGACAGAACTGACATGAGGCAGATGAGGCAAATATGTCATGTTACTTTTTCCCTCGAAGGAGACGGTAGGAACAGAAAGGAAGTAGGAGGCACTAAAGGGACGGTAGTTACTGTAGGCCCTAAACGGACGGGGGGTACTGAAGGGCCTGAAGGGACGTAGTAAGGAATAGTAAGGAATTACGCAGTCTCCTACCCCAATCTATAGGAATCGTTGTAGATCTGTTCGTCCCCGGATCGGCTGCTCATGGGACAAAACAAGGAACTAACGGGTGGTTAAATTTCAAGGGCCGATGTTCAATGTGAACCATATTGAACATCGGCCCTTGAAATTTAACTACCCTTTACTATCAAACATGTTTCATACCACTACCACTAAGAGTCAAACCACAAACGTGATGGCCCGTCAATCATGACGAGGGTTTCCCATCCAACAATGCTACTGTAACACTAGACTATCACGGGGGGTACTGAAAGGCCTGGAGACACTGAAGAATGGCCTGAAGGGGCAGGAGGCACTGAATCAACATCCAGAATGGGTGATGAACCTCATTGCTGAAGTACGAGAAATTTTATTTAACTTGTTATATTTCCGGACCCGGACACGGGTCACCCGAGTAGGTACCTATCATACATACATACCTACGAGTTTCATCATATCATAATGTTTGTTTGGCGCCAAATTCAAAAAGTGATTTATAGTCATACATAATATTTTTTATAGAAAATTAAATTATCTATTTGGGTTGTTTCGGCTTTTTTCGATATTTTTTAAAAATTTGGAAATATAGGCTTAGAGTTGAGTTTATGTTATTTAAATCACAATGCAAATATAATTGAGATCGTCGGCATAGAAGTGATAAGAGCAATTTAGTATGTTAGGTATAGAGTTAATGAAAACTGAAAAAAGCACTTTTACTTGTTAATTATGCACCCAATGCACCCAAATATTTGAAATTCATTACGATAATGCGGTGGCGATGGCGTACTGTTATGACTGTTTCCAGTAATGTGTTATTAGATTAAGTGTGGCAACGGTAATTTACAGTAATGCAACACGCTTACGCGAGTATATGATAATTTTATTTAATATTACTTCTCGGGCAAATAACAAATACTACGTCAAATATTAATTAAACACGCACCTAACAACAAGTTGCCACATTCAAGAGACTTAAGATATTAATCGTCTCACAGATCCGGACTCTAACACATCGGGAATCGAACCCGGGACCTTTGGGTCAATGGTCAGATACGTAACCTACTGAGCCACGAAAGCCGACAGTTGGGAACTAACAGATTATGGACTAACATAATCTAAACCAGAAGTTGTTAAGGTACAATATATTTTTTATTTAATTATTTTCATAAACAACACGAATATTACGTCTTTATTCGTCTATTTTCATATAGGTCATTTCAACTGGTTTATGCCATGTCAAACTAAACACTATTTTTTTGTTTAAATATACATTTCAATTAAGGTTGAACTTATGCATACCGGCTTGGATTAATATTTTTATATTTGAAAATCCTTATTTCAGATTATCATTATGTAATTGGCTTGATTAAGTAGGTATATTGAAAGCGTACTCTGCAATACAGCAAACTTCGAAAAAAGCAGTGGCGAAAAAATATATCTTTCAACTATTTTTTACACTTCAATAGTTGATTTTGATTCTCGAAACCAAGGACTGAATTATAATATTCATCTGAGATTAAGTAGGTAATCATTCAAATTAGTATATTTTGACTTGAATTTAAATTTCATCGTTTTTTCTTTTAGTTAATATCATTATCCATCATTAGATGTAAGGAATAAAAAAAACAGCACGAAGGGAGAAAAACGAACAATGCTTTCTAGGTCAATATATTACTATAACAATGCTTGCATCAATGCTAAAATTAAGAATTATATGTTATTATCTGAATAATATATGAATATACATTATTCCAACAAGTGCAGGTATAAAACATTGTAATTAGTATTTTTTTCACGTCAATATTATATGAAAAGGAAGAGTCATGTTGGTAGGTACCTACCCATTTTAATTTTTTTAATATTACTCCTCGGGCAACTAACAAGTAGATACTATGTCAAATTTTAATAAAACACGCACCCAATAACAAGTTGCCACATTCTGGAGACTTACGATATTTATCGTTTTACAGGTCCAGAAAAGTGAAAACACATATAATAATAATAATATTTTTTTTATTCCAGTCTGTGAGCAGGGGGGTGCAATGCTACACAAACCATATTTTTACATACAAAATATACATTAAATGTTACAGAAGGACAAAAATATTTTACAGAATATAGATTATATACAAAAAAGAAAAAAAATAAGAAGAAAAAAAAAAGCTGTGTCTCCACCGGAAATCAAACCCGATAAGTATATGTCTGAAATACATACATACCTACATAATATCATCACGGCATACCCCACGATGTGGAGTAACCAGCGACTTAAAAAAATACATTGCCTTAAAAAAGGGATGCACAATACATGCGTGTATCTCCAAACACCAATCTAATCTCTACTAAAAATGCCAACGTTTAGAATGGGTGGTGAACCCCTTTGCGAACTGTTTAAGGGGGCAATTGCTGCCAACGTACCTATTTTTTGAACTTGATATTGCATCATTACTACATAACGAATCATTTTGAAAAAAATAACTTAGTTAGGATATAAATTAACTTGAGCAAAATATATCCATTAATTCTCAATATTTTTATTTTGAACTGACCGAAAAAATGCCCCTGTTTTCGTCTATTTAAATACATGCAAATGAATCTATAAATGTTAAAATAAAAACAATATTTAGTTTTATATTTTATTATTAAACAGTTTAGTGTTGGTCACATCCCACTCATTTTAACATATGAATATTTGGATTATTTGTTATAACTGAGTCGTGTGACGCTTGCGGTGCATCGTTTGTTGCATCACACTGTACAATTTAAAGTCACGAAGAGATTTGAATAATTCCTTTAATAGGTTATACTGTATGGGTAACAAAAAAGTGGATGAACCAAATTTTATAAAAACTTCACTAAAAATATAAAGCTTTCAAATGATTTTGCCATAAATAAGGTGCCTTATTATTCGAAGATTCCCACTGACTTGTTTGTTTCCAGAGATCTTTGTCACTTCTCTGATGCCCTATATATATGGATCTGAAGTTATCGATAGTCCGTATGTGTAAATCTCGACTTGGACTTGCTGTATGTTCTTTTTGACAGTCCCCATGTGTGGAGCGGGTGGTGGTGGTGGTAGCGATATTTAAAATAACTCTAAATTTTACCTTTTCTGCACGGTGATATAAAATATTTTTACGTGTTTCATACATCTGCAAATTAGTGTGCATATTAATTTGTGTACATCCGTTTGCTCAAGGTATACAAAGGCCTTAAGCTGAAATGCCTGTGAACGTTTCCCTCTACTAGAGTGCAAGCACTCGTGTGTAAAGGAGACAATTTAATACAGAATACACAAAATATTATACATGCATAATTATTATCTACACAAAAAGAAGTTAATATAATTTACATATCAGTCAAATAATAAGTTTAATTTATTCTTTATTTTTCTTTTAAAATCATTATGTTCAATTGCCAGTCTCAAATCTGTTTCAAGTTGGTTGAACCACACCACCCCATTGTACGTGTAGTAGTGCTGTGCAAAACTTGTATGTGTTAATGGGGTACACAGTTGACCCACTATATTATGTCTATCACACGCTACACGTACAAAGGCATGGTGCGATCTTCCAATGTCCTTATGTATTTGAAATAGCACATTTTTTTTATAAATATTTTTAAAAGATGGCACTTGAAAATCACGAAATAGTTGCAAAGTTGGGTAGTCAGATGGTTTTTTATTTATAATTTTTATTATCAACCTTTGTGTAATTTCTAGAGGCAAAATGGATGTTTTATACGCCCCCCCCCATGCAACAATGCCATATTGCATTATTGAATGGGCGAAAGCGTTATACACATTTTTAAGTAATTTTAAGTTGAGAATGTTTCTAAGGTTGATAAATAGGAGGAGTTTTCCATTGATAAATATGTAAGGTTACTGTCAATTATTACTCCTAAATATTTAATTTCATTTTTATTTGTTATACATAGACAATCGTTATTTTTACATGTCAATACTTTTGTAGAACAATTTTTTGAATGGATTTTAATATTTAATGCAATGGGAGGTATTTTCTTGTTTATGGTAAAAGGTATATAGTAAGATTTCTCATTATTCAGGGTCAATATGTTATTGTCAAACCATTCTTTTAATAGATTTATATCAGTGTTAGCATTTTCTTCAAGCTCATTCCATGAATTTTCCTGAAAAATAATTGCCGTATCGTCTGCATATGAAACAAGTTTTCCTGATATTGTCAAATTAAATATATCATTTACATATAAGATGAACAAAAGAGTGCCCAAGATTATGCCTTCAATAATTCCTTCATATCTAAAAAAACACATTTTGATATAAGTGCTACGCTTTTTTCTGGTTACTCAATACATGTTATTCAAGTGCCATATATCTAAACATATGTGAACACGTACCTACATCTGATGGTACGGTTAAAAAATGCTTCAATGGTTAGCTTAACACATAATTCTATGCAGCTTATTATAATTATGTTAATTTATAGTTGGTTCCAACCTTAACTCTTTCTTTCACGGTATTTTTTTACATCACAATAATTAAATATAGATTTTGTAAAAAAATGAATGAGCCTCAAAAATTAGTTTGGTCTACATATATACACCTATACTTAAAAAAGCAAATTAAAATAATAATTAAGAATTTCCCCACACCAAGGTGTTCATAATTTCAATGGGGCAATAAAAAAGAATTTATTTATATAATTTGTTTGATTTTGAATTCTTATTTTTGAAACGTAGAATTATTGTATGTTGCATTTCTAGGGAAAAAACACGCCTAATGTTCTACCTCTTAAACTATATTTATATAATGTTGATTATGATTATGTATTGCTTTGAATTTTGTAAGACAGTTTTTACTTTATCCTCTCAGGAGACTTATACTTATTGTTATTAATTTACCTACTTGTTTTAATATTTTTACTTCATTCTTTTTAATTAGAAGAAAACATTATTGACTTATTTTAATAGCACCATATGTAACCACACAATATTCTGAAATAAAATAAATTAATAGTTATTTGTTTATTTAATGTAAAATGTGAGTACAAGTAACGCCAATAAGTTTCATGGTGGATTTTGAAACAGTATTAGTATTGTTTATTTTGATTACATGTTTAAATGATTATATCAGTCCAGATAAATTCTGTTTTTGATGGATTTCAATTTAGTTTAAGTATTTGATGGCACTCAATTGTTTACTTCATTCATCTGATTGTTAATTATTATAATTTTTATAAAGAATAAATCACAAACATATCATATTTTATTGCTGAAACCTTTTATTCCTCCAATGATTTTTGCCAGCTTCTGAGCAGAATACCTACATGGAATTGCATAATGTAAGTATTGTCGAATTATTAAATTAAAATACATAATTCTCTAAAATCTGTAGATAATTATTGCATTCCCTACATGCTTGAGTATTTTTTTTATTCTAAAGATATCATTATTAAAAAACGGGCTTGAATCCTCTTTCGATTGATTTTATGTACCTTTAGCACAAGCAATTTTGTTTCTTTTAAGGAATGTTTGAGGATGTACATGTTTTAAGTACATATTCATTTTTTTGAAAGATCTTATTGAGAAAGAAAGTATATTTTAATACAAAATAATTAATTTTAATGGAGTGGTAAAAAAATAATTACTATTTAAATATTTTTTACTCATTTTTCTACCTTATCCTGTATACATTGGTGTTATGTGATTTGTACTGTCAATGCATCGAACAAATCAGCCGTCTTTTCGATGGGCCCTACATGTTTAGGTATTACAACGTTGCCTTTACCTACCGCACGGCTAGTTTGAAGTCAGCATTGGCAAAATACATAGATTTATCATAAGAAGATATTTCCAAGACTCAAACCATGTATTGAGTCTGTTAGTTGATATCGTATTAAAAATACGGTGCCACTATTTTTACGACCGGAATTGGCGGGAAAAGCGTTAACACGACAAATTTTCTGACGTCGTCTATGTTTTTAGGTCATTTTATAACCATAGAAAGCGCAGATAAATCAAAATACAAAAATATTTACCTTTGTCATTTTTTCAATGGTCATAAAAATGCATCATGGAAACCAACTTGAAGAAAAAATAAATAATATTGGCATCTTATTACATTTACTTAATTTTATAAATCATTTTTTCATCGAGATCCACAATTATAACAAAGTATAAACAAAGGTAAATATTTTTATAACTTGATTTATCTGCGTTTTCTGTGGTTATTTTTGGTTTTCGTCTATGGTTGAGTCGTGTAAATAGTCGTAGCCTTAAAAATATGTCATTTGGGTAGAGAGGTTATTTTGAAATCATCAAAACTATAAAAGTATGCCAAAAGAGTTACGAACGATGTTGAATAGAATGAGAAACATAGAATTAAGACCATGTACAAGAAAATATTAGATTTGTATAGCGCCGTTTTATAGTAACAAGACCATTCCAAGGGCGCTCTCTGCAGGAAATCTTAAGGAATTTACTGAAATACCTTAAGACTACTCTCCACGCACGATAGCGATTTCTTCAACTTAGGTAAGTTTTCACTGAAACCATGTTCAAAGTAAGCCGCTTTATTGGCTGTATCTTAATTCCTCAAAGACTTGGTATTCTGTGATAAGATAGTTTCGATATTTTGAAACAATGGACAATGAGTGATTGCTATGAAGGCGAATAGTAAAATAAAACACATGTTAAATATTTTTATTGACAAACTTTTTAACATCTTAGTAGAGACGAAGTTGGGATATTATAGAAGAACCAGGAACTCAAGGCACCTACAGGTCTAACGACCTGTCATCGGCTGGCTTACGTGATCACTTTATGCGCTTGCGCAACTTTCACCAATTATGCCTTCTTATTGAGTTCCCTTATCAATGTAATTTTTGAAAGTTCTTAATATGTGAATAATGTGTAACCATTCACCTGAAAATAAGGAATTATACTATTGACATCTATGAAGTAACGATGACACATTTTTTTTAGTTTATTTGTAAGCAATGAGAGCAACAGTCCTTATAAATGAGGTGACGGTGTCTCGCACAGATGTCACCCCTGAACTGCGCCAGAAATATGATTTCATTTTTGGCTTGTTTACCTATTTGTACCAATGTGTATGTAAATCACATGTTAAATGTTTGTTATTGTTGATTCTTATGTCCTTGCATGTTTTACAGCTTGTATTTAATTAATTTTACTACCAAAAGAGTAGTTCCATGTATGGAGGTTGTACAAAGAAGTTACTGGGGGCCTATACTTCGATATAGACTGTAGAGCCATCAAGAAAAAGACATATATTTACAGGAACAAATTAGAAAAAAAAAACATGGGTATAATAGTAAATAAAACATTTTTTTTATATTTGTTCTATTTTATTGATAATCGTGGTTTTTAATGTTCATTGGTGTCGTGGAAACAAATTTACTCAAATTTTTATTTTTGTTGACTATTTTTTTCATTGCTTTATCCTGCTGTTTTATAATTTTGTCGTCGCTATCATTTTGAGCGACTTTTTGTTCGGCGTTCTTTCCTTCGAAATCATCGTTGTTTTTGTCCTCGTACTTGGGATGCTGGTTTCCACCCGAAGATGCGAGATTCAGGTCGTAATATGGAGTATCTTCGACGACAAAGTGTTGGTACTGAAAATTGGGATCGTCGAATATTTGGTTCCTCTGAATGTCCCTGTTGGCTTCGAAGGTTTCGTAAGATGCGCCGCAGTCCACGTCATACCACCAATCGCAGACGGACACCTTCTGATTGAATATACTTCCGTTGGGACATAGGAATGAGATCTTGTGACCACCTTCAAGGCACACGTGGAAGACCTGAAAAGAAATAGAAGTCTTCTCAATTTTACTTATTTTGATAAATATTAAGTAATAGTTTGGTTTTAGTATTAAATTTTGCATTATTATGTAATACAAAATGCAATGTGAAGATTGGAAGAGAGCTCTCAGATGAATTGTGTAACTATGATGCCATCTTTTGAACTATTATGATGTTGATCTTCTCATCCAGACTGAAAACACATTAAAAAATTGTAACTTTAAGGGGAATTGAAACCGGAACCTTTGGTTAATGAGTCAAATATTTACTGAGCCACATAGATCGACAATATATTATTAGTTTTCATAGGAAATTCCTAAAAAAATAAGTTTGGTTTAATGAAATAACCACATTCACTACTCCCATTCGCTCAAATGAATATTTAAGCCCATTTTTATTCAAATAAGCTAAAATATGCAATGAATTGGATTTTATTCTCAGGGGGGCAAGTCTGCTTGACCGTCGAAATGAAAACCCTCCTTGTTTACCCATATCATGGATATAATTATTATATGGAGTTCAACAATATCTTTAGGTGTCATAGAACTCCATACGATAATTATATCCATGATATGGGTAATCACTGGGGTTTTGATTTCGCCGGTCGAACCAGACTTGCCGTGGACATTTTTTTAATCTGAAGAAATATTTAAGAAAATAACTAAAAAAGATGCATGTACATCTTAAATTTCCTGAACGACATTCCTTTTGCGTCCTGCAATATTCTCCTTCCATTGCTCATATATGTGAAGTCTGTTTATAGAAGTCGTATTTTTTTTCTCTATTCAGAAAATGACCACAATCTGTTGTAATGAATTGGCATTGCTAGGGCTACTTGGAAATGATTAGCTATGGCAATTGTCCCCATTTATTTTATTTTTTGTTTTATTTTTTATTCAGAACAACTTTTGAACTACTCACTTGACAATTGGTTTCCACATCAGCGAAATATCCTGATGGCATCCTGCCTTTGCAAGAGAAACTTGTCTTTGGCACGCTCGTGTAAGCTGGATAGTCCTTTCCAGCCTTTCCTGGTATTGTGTCGACCAACGATCCATCGTAGTACCCGTCGTTCTTCTCCTCTTCCTCGTACTGGTAAGTTAGACTTCCTCGTCTCGCGATCATCTGGTGAGACAGCTCCACATCGTTGTCAGGTTCCAAGGTCATCCTCAGCGAAGAGGGTGAGACAGATTCGATGTCTTGTGGTTTGGGATCGTATCGTTGGTTGTTAAAGTCATTGTGGTAGATGTTGGGCTAAAATCATTTTTAACATGAATTAAATTTTGAATTTAAATTTTGATGTATGTAACATACATAATTCGACTAGTGATAAATATCAACACATTTCAAATATGAGTTTTAAAAATACATTTACGCTCGTATCCAGAGACAATCCTTTATTTGAAATAAAAATAATACATCATATACATTTTTTTACAAAAAAATAATATGTCCTTGTCAAACAAGTAGGTACATATACATATTCCTACATTCCCTAAATTAAGCATAAATGCTTGTATTACAGGTGAACGAAATCGGTGAAGGCAGTATTCGAACTCCATCGACCCATTTAAACTTATATTTGTCTCTGAATACGCATGTAATTTATACTTATACCAATAATATACCAATTTATACCAAAAAAACAATATTTTTAGCATGTTTCGTGAGTGCTGTGTAAGTATAATTTTAAAAGTGTTCTACAGAAATGTTCTGCGTGAAGTTCTCTCATGGAAGTATGGTGTGGAGATTTTTAATTACCTAAATCTAATGAGAATATGAAAAAAACATACAAATTGCGTATCCACATTTAATATTTCACTGTCATTTTATTTCAATAATAAAATCGAAATATATTTAAGTTGCATTTTAATGGATCAGTTTTTATTAACAAGGATCAAGTGACATCTATTCAATATTTTTAAAACTTTTATTTGTAAGTTTTTCATGGAAACAAACCAATAAATAATAGCAAAAATGTTAATTTATAATTCAAGTTATTTGACATACCTGTTCAGCAAACACCACAGCGATAAGAAATATAATCTGTATGAGTATCATTTTTCATCCTTTTAATGATGACGGTTATATACCTACTATTTTTTAGTATAAATTTGCAATTTTAGTATTGTGGTTTTAACAATAATTGAATTTGTTGCATTCTACTTCCATCTTTGACGACATTCTAGTACGTTCTATTTAAAAGTCGGCTATGCATTTCCCTTTTATACGAAGATGTATCTTCTCGATATAGTAATAATATTATATATTATATTGTTTTACGTTTTAGCAATGCATCGCTGGCAAAATATGTATTTGTGGATTTGCTTAAATCGTGTGTGCGCTTATGGTCGACAAGAGACGCCGGTTAAATAACAAATTGATCGCGTGAATACCATAATATTCTAAATCCGTTATATCTTCTTTGAACAATAATAAACTTTATTCTGGTTTATCGTCTTTTAATAGAACAATGACCCGGTTGAAAAGAGAAAAGAATCAATATTTTATTTTATTTTATTTCATGTAGCTTCTCGGGTAACTAATAGGTGCTACGCCAAAAAAATTTTTAACACGCACCCAATAAAAAATTGCCACATTCTGGAGACTTACGATATTTATCGTCTCACAGATCCAGACTGAAACACAATTTTTAAAAACTGTGTCTCCACCGGGAATCGAACCGGGGACCCTTGGATCAGCAGTCAGACACCTAACCAACTGAGCCACGAAGGCCGATAATGGAATGGAATGAGGATATCCAAATCTCCCTACGGGCTAATGCGACCAATGTGAAATGTTTCAAATTTGTGATATCCTTCATTCTCACAAAATAACTGTGATATTGTCAGAGTTTTTGTGACAGGTATGACGATGAAATTTTCCCTCACACCATCTATTGAGAAATCGGTTCGTAACAATGAATGTCACGATCCTTATACATGAGGTAAAAATGCTGTCGCATAGATGTCTGCGATGGCGTTTTTAAATTATTTTCAAACGACGTAAAAATACCACACAACATTATAAAGGTTTCAAAAATTGTGATTATAAGGGTTATATAAAGTTACAGGTCGTGCCTGATTTCCTGATTCTCCTATAAATACAATATAATTCCAACTTGATAAAATTCATATACGTATTTAAATTAATATCCTATGTTGTAAAGAGTTCATATCGCTAAACTGCAAATTGAAGAGATTGATGAATTTCTCGTGGATCCCATGATTATATCATGACCAAATTGGAATGGAACCAATTGGAAGATACCTCCTTTCTAATGGAAAAAGAATCATCGAAATGGGTCACCGTGGTAAAAAAAATTGAAAAAAAAGTTCACGTCGAATTGATAACCTCCGTTTTTGGACGTCGGTCAAAAATATATAAATTGCACTTATTTATCTAATCACAGCTCACAGTATCGCTTCAATCAGCTGAACGTAATGCATTTACTATCTCAATTCACAACACCGAATTTTTCGGCTCTTCCTTTGAAGTATGTACGTTCAGCAAGACTCTGGAATAATTTGAGTCCGAATACAACTTCGTCAAACTCGCTTTCCATTTTCAAGAAAAGACTAAAGCAGGAATATCTCTCCGAAAATACCTGATCCCTCTCCTTTTCCTTCCTTCCCTTTGCTACGCAATATTTACTAAAGAAGGAATATTAATTTATCCCTAAACACCTGATCTCGATATCCTCTTTTTGTTCTTTCCCAATCCTTTTTTTTTACTATGTTGTTTTTTTATTTATCTTGGTGTTATGAATATTTACTTTGTTCTTTTTTGATTTCATTTTTTGTTGATGTACATACTTATATAATTCTGGAAGGGTCCAAAGCTTTGTTGAAAACCGAGTGTATCAAGCGGGTTTAATTGATGCAACCTTGATTTAACTAACTAATGATATATAATTCTGTCACTCTGTAATCTGGTTGGATGTAAGAAATTGCCAGATGGCAATAAGCCCGCCAGTGTGTATTATATTTGTTTATATTATGTACAAAAAGTAAAATAAATAAATTTAATAAGCGAGGCGTGACGCAAAAAACGATGGGAAAAATTAAGCATTTTGAATTGAGTTTTGCTACAACATATAACCCGTTATTTTGATAAATATGAACATAATCTGATTATGTTTAAACTTTTCAATTTATTTGGCTCATTTGACAAAATGATTTCATGCGACAAAATAGTATTATAATATACAATCTTTTGTGAGTGAGTAAGTACACATTAGATTAGATGATACTTTGGGTTGTATAATAGGTAACAATACTATTACATAGATTCCGGGTGCAATCATCATGTTATACGAAGATTAGCAAGGCACGGTGAAATTATACTCTTTCCATTGAGAACGGATTAAGTAATCAACTATGAATTGAATATGACCTTTCTGTAAATATGTGACGATTCTCTTTGAATTGAAACAATACATACCGACATTATTAGTATAGTCAAAGACATCATCTTGTTGGTGTCGTGTCTTTTCTTATCTTTTGTAAAAGGGATTGTAATAAGTATGAGTAATGATTAAAAAAAATATAATTGTCACATATAAGATTAAATATTAACTATGTACGATGGATGGATAGAGTCGAGAAGGACATTAAGATAGCCGGTGTGCGGAATTGGAGACAAAAGGCCATGGATAGGGTGCAATGGAGACGATTCCTTGAGGAGACCTAGGTCCATCCTGGGCTGTGGAACCACTAATGATGATGATTTTCTATAGACGCGTACTTCATTTGTTCACACCGCCATCTATTGAGAGCTTATACCTAAAACTTAAAAATGAATTACAACCATTTTTTTCTATAAAAAATCCTTGTGGGGGTGTGAGTAAGTTAAAATTTGTGGTTGTATGTATTTTTGGAAGAGTAATCCAAAAAATATAATATTCTTTAGATCTTGATAGCAGCGCCACCTATCGATCCCAAAACAATCCTTTTTTCGTCGGCCTTTGTGGCTCAGTTGATTCGGTATCTGACTGCTGATCCCAAGGTCCCGGGTTCGATTCTCAGTGGAGACACAGTTTAAATTGTGTTTTCAGTCTGGATCTGTGAAACGATTAATCACGAAAGTCTCCAGAATGTGGCAACTTGTAATTGGGTGCGTGTTTATTTAATATTAGACCTAATACCTACCTGTTAGTTGCCCGAGAAGCATTATAAAATAACTAAATAAAATCATTCACGCTGTAACTAACAATACACGATATAAAATTTCATTGAAATCGGTTGGACGGTTTCGGTTTTTTGCATTTACGAACATTGTGACACAAGATTTTTATATAATAAAATAATAGGTAGGTACTTATTTCACAAACGATTATATGAACCTTTTTTTCAGATACAAGTCAAAATAGTAGAAAATGCATTGAAACAGTATGAATACCTCGGAAATGAGATAAATTATAAGGTTTTATATTGTTTTTTTTACTATTCTTCTGCAAATTTGTTAATTTTTGTAATGTGATTTACTAATTGCCATAGTAAACACTGTTTTGTATATTTAACGTTCACTCTGGTTAGTTACCATTAGGCAATAAGAAATTGTCATTAGACAATATGTACAGAAGGATTCAAATAAATAATTAAATAGATAAATAAATAAATAGATAAAGAAATAAAGAAATAAAGAAATAAAGAAATAAATAAATAAGTTCCGCCAGTCTTTTGTCTATTAATTGTTTTTCATTCTTACCTTGTGTCCTTCCCATCTCCACTTTTGCATTGCTGTTCTCTCAACATCAACGGATAATTAATAACAAAAGCAAGTATAAGCAAAAATTTTTACTTGTAATTCTGGCGCAGTTCAGGGGTGACATCTATGCGAAAGCATTATTACCTCGTTTATTTTATTGTTTTAATGAATTTTTCGTTGTTAAACAAGTTGGTACAAAGATATCTTACTACATTCCCTAAATAAAGCATAAAGCGTCCACTTCGATCTGCTGAACGTACTTTACTATCTATCCCTATTCAAAGTTCTGAATATTTTAGCTCTTCATTTGAAGTACATTAAGCTAGACTATGATATCACGTGGTCTATCTCACTAAACATCTTTAAGAAAAGGGTTAAGTAAAAATAAATAAATAAATAAATAAATAAATAAATAAATAAATAAATAAATAAATAAATAAATAAATAAATAAATAAATAAATAAATAAATAAATAAATAAATAAATAAATAAATAAATAAATAAGTAAATAAATAAATAAATAAATAAATAAATAAATAAATAAATAAATAAATAAATAAATAAATAAATAAACAAATAAATAAATAAATAAATAAATAAATATATAAATAAATAAATAAATATTATAATACTATGACTATGTTTTAGACCGCCGTCGCCGTGGTAAGCCATTTGAATACCGTGCTTGCGCCCCGCGTCAGATTTACCGGCAGAGAAGATATTTATTTAATTATTTTAAGCAAATCTCGTTTCTCTGTAGGTACTAGAAACACTGACAAGTCGAATGAAACTCACCAGTGAAGTGTTCTCCATAGAAGTACATATACACATTTATGTGGAAGGAATGACTGAATGAAAAATAAAATTAATATAGATTAACGAGAAGATAAAAGAGGTTGGTTCATCTCTTCTCTATTCTCTAGAAGACATATTATTAGTGAATTTTAACATCGGACGAGCGATAGTTTATATATGTACATATAAATTTGGATGAAGGGAAAAATGTGCCTACGTAAAAATAAATGTAAGGCGGCAGGTCTTTACTGACTACTTTGAAAAGAAGCACATGAAGTGAAGGTTTGTATGTATGAATTATTATTAACCTTTTAATTTTTTGTAGATTATTATTTAAGCATAGAGCATATAAGCCCTTAAGAGGGTGACTGCTGCCAACGTACCTATTTTTTCAATTTGATATACCATCATTATTACTAAACGAATCATTTTGAAAAAAAGAACCTAGTTAGTTTTGATATTAATAAAGAGAAATGTACCTTAACTTTTTGATTACGTTCTGTATATATTATTGTAGGAAAATAATAAGCATACCCCGATTTTAGACATTAATCTTAAATTTCTAAAAAAATATAAGGTATAGAGCAATATTTTTTTTATAAATTAGAGAAGAACAAAATACCTGGAAAAATATGATATGACGTTGCATTAACGCATCAGGTTAAGTAAATAAACAAAAAAACTTTTATTACGCAATGGCGCTGAATGGAAAATAAATATTTTTTAGGTTTATTTACTAAACCTGAAGCATTAATGCAACGCCACATCATATTTTTCTAGATATTTTTGTCTTCTTTAATTAAAAAAAAATATATTACTCTACGCTTTATAGTTTATTAAAAATATATGACAAACCTTGAAAATCGGGGTATGCCATTATTTTTCTACAAGAATATATACAGAACATTATCAAAAAGCTAAGGTATATTTTTGTTTAATATCCAAACTATCTAAATTATTTTTTTCAAAACGATTTGAAAAGAAATAACGATGGTATATCAAATTGAAAAATAGGTACGTTTGCAGCAGTCCCCCCCTTAAAGGTCGCAAAGTTGCACCTCCAGCTAAAGATTGCAATAGCACACAGCGATCAACTGTAAGCAGTTTTTAAAATAAATTTGAGATTGTCAAAAAATTCGCTTACTTTGATTGCAGTTTTAGTGTAAACGGCTTGTTATATTCATTCAATAAAGTTTCTTGATGTCATACAACTAAAAACTGAGCAACGGGGCCCATTAATTGTTTTGCATCATCAAATGGGGCTATGCTAGTTATTATACTATAAATCTTGTACTATTCTTGAATGCAATGCAGTGTGAGATTGTTCAAACAAACCTTGAAATCTCGACATCATTATAGTTCTGAACATTTAATATTCTCGATTGCTAATTTCCAAATCAATCTAATAAATTTCTTCAAGAGAATATCCGGTATTATGTACATTTTAATAGTATGACCTTTATATATTTCATTTGCAATTTTGTCAGCATCAAGTTGATCGTGAACTAACATTAATCAAAGAGACGGACAAATTGTATTTAATTTTTGATCGCGTAGAATAATTTAAAAATGTGTCTCGATTAATTGGTCTAATTTAATGTTTCGAATCCGATGATCTTTCATTGTGTACTCTTTCTAACGACCTCTAAATTATTGATCCTGGATCATCTTACATGCTCAACTGTCACAAAAATCATTAATAATAGTGATTGAAGGTCGTTTACGATAATTTCATTAGATCATTTGAGTGGACTGATTTAATTTCACTGGACATGTTAATTTGTGCATGTAAGTTTTTAATTTGAAATTTTGGAATTAAATCATCACAATTATAAAATTGTTTCGTGAATTGCTGTAATTAAATTAGTAACAAGTATATTCAAAGATTTCGTATTATGGTGATTGATAGTAAGATTTGTGGTATAAAAAATCATAGGTACTTACCAAAAAAACATCAAATATTACTTAGGTATGCTAAAATTGTAATAAATATTAAATACTTGTTTCTTACACAGTATCTCAACTTCGTCATATCATCACGTTTACCTTTGCATCTATAATAAAATATATTGCTAAGTTACAATAATATTTTGTGTGTAGCATCATTGACTCGTGTCTCACGATACCGATTTATTCACAGTGTTGCACACCCAACAGATTCTCAAAATGCTAACCATAATAATTCATTGACAAGTTGTGTCATTAAAGAATTTAACAGTATGAAAAAAAACATTATAATTAATGATGATCGAATACAAAAAAAACGACCAAGACCAGGGTAATTAGTCTTTGGTCTTGCATACTCGATAGTGATTTAGTAGCGGTCTTGGTCATGTAAATAAAAACCAGTAACTATCTTTTTTTCTGTATATTTTTTTTAGTTATTGTGAAAGTTTCTATACTTAATTGCTTACATACATTAACATATAGATTATAAATAATAGGTTTTTAATGTAAATATACTTATCCAAGTATCAAGTTTATAGTATTACTTGTTATATTATGTGTGGTCTGTTGAAAAAGCCATATACATAAATGAAAAATAAATAAATAAAATAAGTGCGCAGAACTTTTGTTTTTGGGAGTCCGGATGTTATATTTTTCGACGAAGACGGTAATGAGATTGTAAAATTGACTGAAATTCTTACAAGAATGTAAGGTATTGGAGATGGAGGAGGCCTTCGTCCAGGAGTGGACGGGATTAGGCTGAGAAGAAGAAGTGGTAAGTACTAATAGTTATAAAGATTTTTTTATAATTTGCGTGCGAATACAAATGGCTAAATATTAATGTACATTTTTTTTATTTCCTTCGTCTTTCTTGTTTTTCCTTATTTCATTCTTTATCATTACCTTTTTTCTATCAATTGTTGAATATACATATAACATATTTTGTTTTACGGATATAAACGAACCTTTAAAGGGTTTATAACATAATAAAAAATTAATACACATATTATTGTTAATATATTGCAAACTTTTAGTTATATGGGTATATCAATAATATAATACAAGGTGTCTCATAAGAAAGTTAATATTTGTATTCAGAGGGTTATGTGGAGATGTTAGACGACATCTTCGTGCCTGAACTGCAAAACTTTCCTGGCTATAACCAAAGAACATGGTTCCAGCAGGACGGAGCAACGTCACACACGTCCAATACATCTCTGCTACGAGTTCGTTAAATTTTCCCAGGCAAATCGATCTCCAGGACATAAATTGGCCTCCACGCAGTCCTGATTTAACCTCAATGAACTTTTTCCTATGGGGTTATCTTAAATCTAAAGTTTACGCCAGTAAACCGACTTCTCTGGTGCATTTGAATGAAAATATCCGTCACGAAATGGTAGCTATCACCACCTGCCGAGCCGTCATAAGTAATTTTACTGTTCGATTAAATGAGTGCTGCGAACGCGAGGATCTACATTTGGACGATTTATTTTTAAGAAATGATTCGCAGATTGTGTACTTTTTTTTAATCGATCCACTAAATAGAGGGACTAGACAAGCTGTGCTTTTCCATGAGGGAGCCGCTTCCACTAACTATATATTTAACTCTCCAATACCGAGATTACATAGGCTAGGAAATGAGCTGTGTGTTGATGCAGATATTTTCGGGGATAGCCTGCCGGTATTCAAAAAAAATATTTATAGGTCTTTCCAGAATTCAAATTGAATAGCTAACTTTGCAGTTTTCTTTCTTTTCCTTATTCTTTGTTTTTTTTTGTAATAACCCTATAAATATTTCACAATATGTTATTATAATAATTAATAAATTATTGATGTATGTGCTATTTCTTTGTGTAAAAACATTTTTTTTTTAATTTTGTTTTGTCAATTTATTGTTGTTTCTCTATTTTTTATATATTCGACCAGTACTGTCTAATTTTTAAATGAAATGTATTGTTAATTCTGTTTTTATTTTTCTTTTTAATATATAATTTTGTTAATTATAAGAAAATATAATTCTATGTAACATGTAAATGGCTTATGCCGTGTATTGTGTAAAAAATAAAAAATAAAATAAAATATAAACTATTTTGAGACCCTGTAAAATCACTGATTCAAGTTCCATCAATTTCCTTTATTTTCATCATCAATGAATGATGATCAGTAGGTTATTGTAGTGAAACCTATATCGGTTATTTATTCTTCTTAAGTTAGGTCATTTGACCTGTGTTTATGGAAGTGGACTATCCTGGGAGGATGAGGTCCAGCGGTCTTGCGGTTAGGGATTTTTGCCTTTGCAATTTTGACGATTCTTATATTATCTTCCATAAATTGGTCTCTCCAGAAGCGCCTTCTGCTACGTCCTCATCTTTCCCATTATGATCTCGACACCACATTTTTTTTATTTAAAAAAAAAATGAATGAAATGAAATGGGAACGTTCCCTAAAATAAGCAAATTAATGTTTGTGCTATAGGTGAACGAAATCGGTCGAGGCAGGATTCGAACTCGCTATCACTGGATTACTAGCCCAGCGCGCTGACCGCTCTACCATCGACCCAGACCTGATCGTCTTACTTCTGATGTGATCTTTGAAGATTCTGCCTTTAATGGAGCGTAGGGTTTTCATTTCAGCCAACTGACGTATTGAGCGAATTGGGCGCTTTGTAGAGAATAAAAAATCGAGTTTTTGAAAAATACCCACGCGCTCGGCGCTCTATAAAATACGCCCATTTTTTTGGAGGCGAGTTTCACCTTAGCTTCAATAGAGCCCCTGTAGTGTATTTTGTTCGTTATATGTATAATGTTCGTTATATGTATAATGTATATACTCCAATCAGGTTGATAAATTTTGATGTGAGGTAGGGTGCTTCCGTTGAAAGACACTAGCAATTAGACGTTAAAAGAGAGAAGATTTCGTTCACCCCAAGTATTGATGATTTTGATTTTTTAAAATCCCTAAAATCTTTGTCTTCCACTACTGCAGGGCTACTCATGAAGTTGATTACAGTAAAATTAAGATCAGCTTCAGACTTTAGCAATCTTTGAAGTCAAATTAATTAAATAGTACTATAAATTTACACAGCAATTCGTGACAATTTCATACTAAACAAATATATCAATAAATTTTCATTATTAAATGTAGAGAAAGATTAATATTGGATTATGATCGAGTACTGATTTATACATTTTTAAGATTAAGGCAAGCTATGAACGTATTAAGAATGTGTCATTAGTAGCCCCCCTGGTCTTGATCGTGAAATTTCAGTAATGTATGAAGTCTAACTCTTGATCAAAGTTTCGCATCTTAGGCCTTCATTTGCTCGTTACTATTTACGAAAATGAGAAACCTTTTGAGAAACTGTTTTATTTAACTCTTGTTGAAAATGGATTGTTTCTAAGAGTAGCACAAAATAAAATTAACACACACAACATGGAACTTACTGCTATATATGTAGAACATCTGTGAGTTGAGTTTCCCTTTCGTTATGAGATATACAATATAATAGTTGTTACTCTAAAAGGAAATATGTAGATGCTGTACAGGAAATAAATCATTCGTTATGAGATATACAATATAATAGTTGTTACTCTAAAAGGAAATATGTAGATGCTGTACAGGAAATAAATCATTCGTTATGAGATATACAATATAATAGTTGTTACTCTAAAAGGAAATATGTAGATGCTGTACAGGAAATAAATCATTCGTTATGAGATATACAATATAATAGTTGTTACTCTAAAAGGAAATATGTAGATGCTGTACAGGAAATAAATCATTCGTTATGAGATATACAATATAATAGTTGTTACTCTAAAAGGAAATATGTAGATGCTGTACAGGAAATAAATCATTCGTTATGAGATATACAATATAATAGTTGTTACTCTAAAAGGAAATATGTAGATGCTGTACAGGAAATAAATCATTCGTTATGAGATATACAATATAATAGTTGTTACTCTAAAAGGAAATATGTAGATGCTGTACAGGAAATAAATCATTCGTTATGAGATATACAATATAATAGTTGTTACTCTAAAAGGAAATATGTAGATGCTGTACAGGAAATAAATCATTCGTTATGAGATATACAATATAATAGTTGTTACTCTAAAAGGAAATATGTAGATGCTGTACAGGAAATAAATCATTCGTTATGAGATATACAATATAATAGTTGTTACTCTAAAAGGAAATATGTAGATGCTGTACAGGAAATAAATCATTCGTTATGAGATATACAATATAATAGTTGTTACTCTAAAAGGAAATATGTAGATGCTGTACAGGAAATAAATCATTCGTTATGAGATATACAATATAATAGTTGTTACTCTAAAAGGAAATATGTAGATGCTGTACAGGAAATAAATCATTCGTTATGAGATATACAATATAATAGTTGTTACTCTAAAAGGAAATATGTAGATGCTGTACAGGAAATAAATCATTCGTTATGAGATATACAATATAATAGTTGTTACTCTAAAAGGAAATATGTAGATGCTGTACAGGAAATAAATCATTCGTTATGAGATATACAATATAATAGTTGTTACTCTAAAAGGAAATATGTAGATGCTGTACAGGAAATAAATCATTCGTTATGAGATATACAATATAATAGTTGTTACTCTAAAAGGAAATATGTAGATGCTGTACAGGAAATAAATCATTCGACACATTTGACATCGCTGCTTTCTTTACCAGTATTGAGCCTAGATATAGTACGTGTGTCTTTTGTCTTCGAGAGAATCTTATTTGTAGTTAAATCAAGTCCAAAATAGCAGATTTGTAGAACTGGATATCTTTATATTTATCGTTGTGTAAGTTTTTTTAACAGATTTTTTAATTATCTCAATAGAGACGAAGTTGGAATATTTATTGTAGGAGAACCGGGAAATCAAGGCACCTACAGGGCTTACGACCTGTCATCGGCTGGTTTACGTGATCACTTTATGCGCTTGCGCAACGTTCACTAGTGAACGTTGCGCAAGAGAAATCAGGGCAAGGGAATGTTTCCCGGTTCACTAGTGAACCGGGAAATCAAGGCACAAGGGAAATCAGGGAAATCACGTAAACCAGCCGATGACAGGTCGTAAGCCCTGTAGGTGCCTTGATTTCCCGGTTCTCCTACAATAAATATTCCAACTTCGTCTCTATTGAGATAATTAAAAAATCTGTTAAAAAATATCTTTGACTCCCGACAGGGAAAAAAATCCAATGTTTGCGCATATGCAATAATAAAAATATATTCGGTTGTGTAAGTTTATTTTTTGTCAAACTTGTCAGCATTTGTTGCATTTGGTTATATATCTGATTTCTGAACGAATGGTCCCAAATTCCCGGTGGACACACGAATTTAATTGTGTTTTCAATTTGGATCTATGATATGGTTAAAATTATTGTTAAATTAATATTTGGCATAGTATTTATCTGTTAGTTGCCTGAAGAGTAATACGAAAATAATAACAAATGTAGGTATCTAAATCAAAATAATCTTACTAAAAACTTTAACAAAGACGAAGCAAAAAACTCAGTTACACATGTATAATCTTACATCGCAAGGACTGGAAGTACATATTTGTCCTTCAACGCAAGATTATTAGGCACGAAGCGATATACAGTTGGTAGTCGGACCGCACGATGTTAATATTATAATATTAATAAAGTGGGTATAAATTTGATGTATAAGCGTGAAATTGGGACATACTTCAAATACTAAATGGGTACCTGCTCCTCCATATTCATGTCGTGATGTATTAAACATATTTCTGAAACTTGAACCAATTAATATTTAAACGATCAATAACAAAGTTTTAATGAAAATATTAATATCTGGTGAGATGTTGTAATCATGAGTGAAGCTGATAAAGTAGAAATAATCAGAATTTATAAAGACTGTATTTATTAGATTTAATTATGTGTGCAAAAAGGACAATTTGATCTCCTTTTAAAAATAATGATTGGCGGCGCATTTGACGTAGGTAAATAATGAGAATAAAAAAATAAAATAATTAATTATATGTAAATAAACATTAAACGTAAATAATTAAGTCTCAATAAAAAGAGGTCAATATGCTTAACAGTCTAGAGGCCTTTAAAATGTGGCTGCATCGCCGCATGCTGTAAATTTCCTGGGTCTAATATAATAATAATAATAATAATAATAAAATACTTTTATTGTTTTACACAACGTGGCGGACTTATTGCCCGCAGGCAATCTCTACCAGTCAACCACCATGGTAAATACAGCCAGTAACAGGGATAGAAGAATACAAATAGAGAAATAGAAAAAAAAAATAATAATAATAAATGAATAAAAAAAAAATAATTAAATAAATCAATCATAACTTAAAAATACAAAGTCAAATATAAGAAACAAAAAAATAATATATGTATAAATAAGAACAAAAATAAGAATAATAAAAAATACATCAGATAGATACACTATGTTTATTGGATGGAGGATAGGAGAGGAGAAAGGAAGAGGGATAAAGGGAAAAAGACGTGAATTTGTGTTTATGTGGATAGAAAGTGTGACTTAATATGGAGGTACTCAGGAGAGCAAATGTCGAGCGCGAGCTGGGTGACACAATAAAGCGACGTAAAATATCATATTTGGGTCACATTTTGCGAGGCGAAAAGTACAGGCTGCTCTAAATGATTATGAAGGGCTATAATAGAAGGAAGCCTCAGAGTAGAAAGACGTCAGATGTCATGGCTCCGCAACATTCGTGAGTGGACCGGCATCAGAGATGCCTTCTCAGCAGTGATCGCCAACGTTGGGGGGGGGGGTTTATATGGCACGAAGAAGAAGAAGAATTCAATCTCCTTTCAAATGAACGGCGCATTAGACGTAACGATGAGTTATGTATATAAAATACATTTATCAGGCCCCAAGTATCTCAACGCACATGAATTTTCTTAGGCTGAGATGGGTTGGACATGTACAACGAATGCCAACCTCACGGGTGCTGAAACTCGAAAATAGGAGCTGGAAAGTGGCAGCACAGGATAGGATGGGATGGAGGCGAAAGTTAACGGAGGCCAAGGCTCAATTTGGGCTTTGGCGCCATCGAAGAAGAAGCAGGTCTCCTTTTAAACAAATTTCATCAACTGCATTTGACTAAAAATATTATGACGTAATTTTATTTTCCCCAATTTCAGGCCGTACGGATCCGACCGGATTTGACACATCTGGGGGGCATGTCTGATTCAACGAAATCAAAACCCAAATCATGGATATAATTATTATATGGAGGTATATAATATCTTTAGATGTCATAGAACTCCATATAATAATTATATCCACGATATGGATAATAATGAGGGTTTTGATTTCGCCGGTTGGACCAGACTTGCCCCCCAAAACTATGTAAGTATTTTTCATTTTTATTCCAAAATCAACAATATAAAAGATGGTGAGTGTGTTACCAAGTAACAACAATATTTGTTTTCCTCTAGGGTAACTTCTTAAATTGTACTCAATTAAAGTTAACTAAATCTAGATTATCAACTGAGATCACTATCATCAAGAACAATTGTTATTTACGAACTCCAGAGTTTCATTATTATAAGCATGATTGTCAATGGAACTGTTATCAATCGCACAAATTATCTCAATATCGAGTTAAAAACTTCAAACTTTTCGTTAAGTATGAGTTATAAATTAAATTTAAAAATTCACATTTGGTTATGAATATCAAAGTAAAGAAATAATAGTGTTTATTATGTCACCTTATTGTTTACAGTAAATAAAGATGATGTAGAATATTTGGTAATTATTTACAAGTGGTATAAGTCTTCAATTTTGCTGAATTTTTTTCTATAGATAGATAAAAATATACAGATTACGGGAAAAATAGTAATTTTCCCGGGAAACGCCTAGAAAAATTAAAAAAAAATAAAATTACATTACGAAAAATATATGAAGTTTCCCAAGCAAATAGTTGCTTTTCTGACATCTATGGGCGAATATTCAAACTATTTGATAGTATAGAAACACGCCGCGAAAATCTGAACTAAATGAAAATTCTATGAAATATCGAAAATTAATAAAGTTTACAAAAAAACAAGGTTATAAAATATATAAATGCTACTTACATTTCAGGTCTTGAATTTTTTTAACACTGAACCTAACCTAACCAATTTTTACCAAAAGTTTGCTTAGAATAGGTTGGTTAGGTTTGTATTTAGTTTTTATTGCGACTCGCGTGAGCGAGTTGCATTATACATTGAGTGACAGTATGTAATGCAACTCGCTCACGCGAGTCGCAATAATAAATACATACAAACCTAACCTAACCAATTTTTACCAAAAGTAGGTTGGTTAGGTTTGTATTAACCAACCTATTATTATAATTTTGATGATGTATTCGCATTTGTTTATAATTTACAAATAAATTATATTTAATAACAAATTTAGGTAGTTGTATGGTACCTACCAGTTTTAATATTTTTTATGTGATATTTTTTCGCAAATATTATCTGTCATATATTTTGTAGTATGCATTTATCTGTGGTTTAGTTTTCAGTTTTATGTCGCAGTTGTCGTATTAGTTCGCGTATTTAATCGTATTTAATAAACGTTAAAAATAAGAAATTAGTAATGATTTTTCTGGTTTTTTATCGTGAAAATCGAATGTTTATAGATAATTTGCGTGTTAATAATGTGTACATTGTGATTTAATAAAAGTATTGTTGGTTATTTGACTTCAAATGAGAAAATAGTCACGTGCAATCTCGGCGATAGGTGTCGTTAAATCGTACAAGGTTTCATACATTGCAATTTTATTTTTTTTAATTTTTCTAGGCGTTTCCCGGGAAAATTACTATTTTTCCCGTAATCTGTATATTTTTATCTATCTATAGAAAAAAATTCAGTAAAATTGAAGACTTATACCACTTGTAAATAATTACCGAATATTTTTATATAGTTGCATATACGCAAACCTTGGATTTCATTTCCCTGTCGGGAGTAAATGATATTTTATGATGATTTTTTAATATCTCAATAGAGACGAAGTTGGAATAGGGAAATCAAGGCATCTACAGGTCTTACGACTTATCATCTGCTGGTTCGTGTTCACTTTATGCGCTTTGCGCATCTTTCATTTTATTGAGTTCCTTGTCAATCCAATTTTTTGAAAGTTCTATTATATATTTTAATCATAGATAGTTTAGTTCTTGAAAATAAGCTGTTTTTACCATCGCCATCTATGAAATGACGAAGAAACTTTTTTGAATGAGAATTTTGTTTCTAAACAATGACAGGTCGTAAGCCCTGTAGGTGCCTTGATTTCTCCCTAAAGGGGCAGGGTAAGGCAATGTAGGCAAGTCAAATGCAAACTTTGTTAACTATTGTATGAGAATGAACGTCCTTAAAGATTATAATCGTGTGCGCCCAAGTTAGTGTATTTGAATCAAGCGTTACATAAAATATTATGGTTTATTTGATTTTTAACACAAAAAGTGAGAACATTGTGTAAAAACGTATCGAGCAATAAAATACCTATCATTTTGAAAAACATTATTGTTTCTAAGCCTTGTAAGTTTTGAGTTATGGATATAAAATCTGAGAAAAAAGGTATAATTAAAAAAAAATATTATGAAAAAAGTACACAAGATGAAAGAAAGTGTATCGGGCCAATGTATAGACAAATAATGAGAGAATAATATATATTTTTATTGAAGACGTAACTTTTAAAAGTAAAGCGTAATAAGCATCCAATAAGTACCTTGGAGCCTACCCCGTCACATTAATATTCCAACTTCGTCTGTATATTTAAAAATTGTCTCAAATATGTCAATTTACTCGTAAATGTCATAATGTAGGTTCTTGAACCAGGATATAGGTATTTTAGTTTTATTTCGGGAGAAAAAGGAAGTTAAATATTTACATATTTCATTGTAATCCGTATTTAAGTATAAATATGTTAAATATTAATATTTAAGTGACAATAAATATATATTATGATATGAAACTTTAAATTAATGTGTTAAGCTTGAGTAATGACATCTATTGATAACATTTTTAAGTTTTTTATTGATCACTAAACAAAATCCAACACAGGTAATCTATCTACTACTGTAATAAAAATTAACTATACCTTTTATAGCTCTTTAATGGTTTATTAGTTTGACTATTCACCAACAGGTGGCAGTAAATATATATAATTAAAGACAAAACATGTTTTACACGAGTTTTTATTCGAAACATATTTGTAAATCAAAACATTATCACGGAAAATTAATTTTATACTTTGACTAGTAAAACCCGGCAGACGTTGTCCTGCCTGTTTTTATTATTTACCTCCAAATATATAAATATGGTTGATCGGTATGTTTCCTTTTTATTATTTAACATTCATATCTAGATTCGATAATTACCTATAATTCCGTATTTATTTCCCTTCCATCCCCACAGTCTCTTCCGTCCCTATTCATTCATTCATTTATAATTTTGTTTAATTAGGTATGCAAACAAATATACTTGAACCATTATACCAGTTTTATATAATATACCATTTTTATATATGGATATATAGGATTTTATTTATTATTTTTTGATTTGTGTATTTATTCACTTATTTATTTCTTTATTCATTTATTTACTTATTCGATCATAAGTTAACTTATTTATTTATTTATATGGTATTTTTTTAAAATTTTCTTTATTTATAAGTTGTGTTTTTATTTAAAATTTTCTTGTAATACCAAATAGATAATTTTTCAATAACATCTCTGCGAGAAGTTAAATGATTGAATTTTGCTTCAAATACGCTTTCTGCTATGCTCTGAATGAATCCCTAAAATCGAATGACAAACCCAAATAGGTATTTTTTGTAAATTCTTGTGTTAGATATTCATAAAACTTTTCGTGTGCGCGCTGAACAAACCCACTAAGTTTCATTTCAATACAAAACTTTTATTTTCATTTTTTTTTTGTGAGATATCGAATAAATAAATTATAATGCATAAACCTTCTCCTGATTGAGCTGAACAAATTCCCAAAGTTTCATCGACGGATGGTTGGTTTAGGAGTCCATCGTGAACATACAAACAAACAAATATACGTACATCCATTTTCCAACTGTCGATTCGTTCATAAGAATTCAATTCTCTGAATGAATCGACATTATTAAGCAAAGATGCGTGTACGAAGGAACATTTTGTATGGAGTAGTGGACTTTTTGCGTGCTAATAACACCAACTAGAGGCCTCGCAGCATATATGTTCCCCTACATGGATTTACTAAGAATTTGGAGTAGAACATTTTATGTGAGTTTTGTGTGTGTGTGTGTGTGTGTGTGTGTGTGTGTGTGTGTGTGTGTGTGTGTGTGTGTGTGTGTGTGTGTGTGTGTGTGTGTGTGTGTGTGTGTGTGTGTGTGTGTGTGTGTGTGTGTGTGTGTGTGTGTGTGTGTGTGTGTGTGTGTGTGTGTGTGTGTGTGTGTGTGTGTGTGTGTGTGTGTGTGTGTGTGTGTGTGTGTGTGTGTGTGTGTGTGTGTGTGTGTGTGTTACTTTCCAATTTTGGAAAGTAACATTTATCAATATTATCAAACGAGTATTTATAAAGCTAATTTTGTCGTATCAAATAACTTAATTGCATGGTTATTTGATATAACCCGTTTCGAAGCAACCGCTTCTTCCTCAGTTGTTATCCATCATGAGAAATAGCAATTAATTAAATTGTCTTGGCTAAGTCTACAAGATGTTGTTCATGTCTACTATTCGCCAATTTCACCACCACCCTCTCTGCACATGGATTTCACGAGCGACAATAAATGCTATGTACGAAGAGTAGCTCATGGAGCCTTCTTTATTAACAAACTTTGCACCATAGTGAAAAAGAACAATCGACGAATGTGAGTAGAAAAATCAAATTCGTGGACTATCATTGACTTCGGATCTTTTTTCATGCTGAGCACCACAGATGTGACCAAGATCCCAGGAAACAATAATTTATTAATGAAATTTATTGCCACTTGTTTGAAAATGAGGACCTACTTACAATAAAAGCTATTTTTTTTATTTATTTATTTGTGAATAAAAATGTAATTTCAGTATTTTATTTTGCCTAATCCCTTATGGAGATTTTTGGCTGTGATCTTGATAATTATACACTAAATTTTTTTCATGCTGAGCACCACAGATGTGACCAAGATCCCAGGAAACAATAATTTATATTGCCACTTGTTTGAAAATGAGGACCTACTTACAATAAAAGCTATTTTTTTTATTTATTTATTTATGAATAAAAATATAATTTCAGTATTTTATTTTGCCTAATCCCTTAAGGAGATTTTTGGCTGTGATCTTGATAATTATAAACTTAATCTAAAGTAATAAAGCAATCAAAATGTTAGTGTCTGTGTGTGTGTGTGTGTGTGTGTGTGTGTGTGTGTGTGTCCGTTTGTCCCCCCTTTATAACTTTTGATCCGCTCAATTTTCAGAGACTTAAATTTCAAAATATATAAGCACTTATAAGCCTACAAAACTTTTATACTCAGAATTGTGAATTTTTGTTTCAGTCAGGGGTTATCAACTTTTGAAATTTTGGTTTGGAAAACCATATATCTCAGAAACCATAAAAGCTAGAATGCTGAAAATTGGTATGAACATAAACAAATACAAAATATCAAATAATTTTTTTTGGAAAAATTTCCAGGGTTTCTCAAACATTTTTTATTAAGAAAAATAATTTTTTTATTGATAAATTTATGAGTTTAACTACCTATATTTACAATTTTTTCAAAAATATCAAAAAAAGCCGAAACACCCCAACTATATAATTTAATTTTCTATAAAAAATATTATCATTGTATTAGCATATCTCAATTTTTTTTAACAATTTTTATAAAAATTGAATTCAGTGACGACATTGTTTCATACAATTTGTATGGCAGTCGCCTACACACAAAATCTAAGAAGACTTAATTGTTTGATACTAATCTCCAAACATACATACATACCATCATGCTGTTTTCATATTCTGGGTAGGATCAAAGGACTGACCTCCATACTATCCTATCTTGACATACATACCTAGGTTCATGTGTTGTATAGAAAACCAAATATCTTAAAATATTAAATAATTTGTATTTATGGGTTTATAGTTTGGTACTTATTCTTCAACTATACATACTATCGCTATCGACAGTTGGATCTCATGTGTTACATGCAACTAGTTATATATACAGATACATTATTCAAATTGCGTGATTAGGTATGAGTTTATCTTCAATCAGTCTTTCTTTTACTACTTACTGAAGGCATATTATTATAAAATTAGGACCTTTTATAAGATGTCCTATACACTGTAATTTAAATAATGTTTCATGATGATTATTTTTTTGGAGTTATTAGGTATAAGCAAAGGCATGAAGGGTTAAAAACAAATTCGTAAAAAAAACACAATGACTTAATTAGAAAAATATTTTATTAATCTATAAATAAATAGCTTATCCTAAACACAGTATTATCTAAATTCACACAATGAGTCATTCCACTGACATTTAAGTGTTTTTCAAATTATAAATACACTCGATCAACTTCATTTGATTCATCTCCTTCTGACGAATCCGGCGTTCTTGGCCAGTTTGAAGATTCGGTCCCTCGGGATTTTCTCAGCTTCCCTGTCAAAGACCTGCATCTCCTTGTCCCCGAACCAGGACTCCTTCGCCAGACCGGCCGCGATCCTTGGGTTGTCGTAGAATTTCTTCGACTTCAGGAGTTCTGCGGGAAGGAGTGCCTCGTGGGCAGCGTTGATCTCGACAGCCCGGTGAGGAAGTGCCGCCGGTGGCTGATGTACAGCAATAGGCTGATGTGCCGCGGCCAGCTGGTAAGCTATCGGTTGGTCGAAGAAGACTTGAGCCAAACTAGATTGAACGGCAACTGCCAGGGAAATTATGAGAGCGTAGAAATTCATTGTTGCGGAATCTGAAAAGCATTTAAATAATTCATTTATTATGATTCAATTTGTTGAGCCACGAATGAGCTATTTGTCGGCCTTCGTGGTTCAGTTGGTTAGGTATCTGACTGCTGATACAAGGGTCCCAGGTTCGATCCCCGGTGAAGACGTAGTTTTTCATTGTGTCTTCAGTCAGGGTATGTGAGACAATTAATATCACAAGTCTCCAGGATAGTGCAACTTGTTATTGGGTGCGTGTATAATTAATATTTGACATACCTAGTAGCTGTAAGTTGCCCGAAAAGTAATATAAAATAAAATAAAATATGACCAGATTTGAAGCAACTGCTTACATAAATCTGAAAATATAAGATTTTTTATGATTTATCAATTTTCCTGATAGGTATCTACATCCAATTGATACAATATTAACCTAACAATTACAATGGAATTTAATACCTCACTAGGCAAAGCCTGTTCTGAGGTTATAGTTACAAGTTACAACAAGTACTTATATAATAAATATTAAAAGAACTTATAATAGGCATAGACATTAATTTGTTAAGATTTTTATCGTCATAAATAATATGAGTATTGAATGAATTCTGTGACTTTTGTGTTCAAGTTATGAAATCGTCTCGCTCAATAAAAGTATGTATTTGAATAAAACACTCAAGATGTTACATATTTTTATCTAATAATTCATAAAAAAATATTCATTTTTAGTTTATGTCGTAAGTAGGTATTTAATTTGAAAAGTACTGTGATTTTATTTCATTGTGCTGTTGTAAAATATTGCCTTACAATAACCAACCCGTATTTGTACACTTGAGTATAATACTAGGAATAGTAGATTGCACAAAACTGAAAATAATACTAGGAATTTTAAAATCAAACAAAATGGATTATTTTTCCACGTATATTTTTTTCTTGTATCAGGACGAATGTTTCGGCATACTATGACCTAATCAACTTGTCCAATATGGGCCTAATCAGCCGAAACGATCGTTCTGAGGAAGGATAGCATCATTGAACCAAAATCATTTTTGTTCGATTTAAAAAAATCTTAGTGAAATGTCTCCTCAAATACCATCAGTATTTAAAATTAAAAAAAAAACACTGAAATTAATAATTACCTAAAAAAAAATATTTTTGCTTGTGGAAGATTTAGCGGAGTAAAATCCTTTCATGAAATTCAAATGTGTTTTTTATACGCATATAAAAATAATGTCACATGTGATTTGAATAATTCATTGTCAACAATCACGTAATTGTTTGCTATAACTTCTTATCCAAGAGAAGCTAAATCAGCGTACCTAATGGACTCAATTGGGTCATTGAATTACATAAAAGCAAAGCGCATCAAGATGTCAATATTTCTATTATTGATTTACATAATATTGTAAATGAAGATAGAAAACAAAGGCTCCTAACAAAGGCTCCGAAGGTTGACGACCATCACATCATCCCGACCTTGCGTCGACCTATAAATTAATAGGAATCCCAAACCACTGCCTGCAATGAGATTTTTAAATCACGATATTCATTTACGCCCCGTTCTCCGTCTTCCCTCTATCGTTCCCTCCACTAAAGTTGTAGAAGGGCATATCTATCATCACGGAATATGTGGCCAAAATATGCTGCTTTGCGTCTCTTGACAGTGGTCAGCAACTCTCTCTCTCTTTATCCATCATATTTAGAACGCTTTCATTGGAGACTCTAACGACCCACAAGATACGCATCAACCTTCTATATATTTTGGAAAATAACACTAGTTTTAATTTTTATAATTTTCTACACCTTCTTGATTTGATTTTGCAAAACTTGACAAAAGCGGAGAGATCAAATTGTAGGTGCCTAAGTACACACCTACAGAAATTCTTAAAATTTCAAAAACTTATCGAAAGACTGCGCAGCGCCAGATAACTAGAATGAGTTTTTCACACGCTGATCAAAAATAACAAGTAGGTACCTATTTACAATTAACGGAAGAATAAATGACTTTCAAAAGAATGCATAGTGTGGGAAATCAGTATTTTGCTTAAATGACGAATGACAAACCATTTATTTAAAAAAAACATTCCATGTGCAATGGCGCTACCTTAGCTCGATCGACCATTAACGTCTAGTTCCAGCTTTTCTTTTCTGCATTCTTAGGTTGGGTTTGAGCTTGTTTATAATAATAACAGCGAATCGCTTTAGCGAGTTGCTCTATAAATTGAATTATAAATAAAATTTATATATTTTTTTTAATTTTCACATTTAATATAAAATTTCACAGATCATTTGACTTAATACTACGAGATCTTAACCAACCAGAGAGCAAACCGGAAACTTTGACTTACTAAACCGGAAAGAGGTGAATGCGGATTGTAGACGCTATTAGTTAAAATGATCACATAAATCAGCCGGTGACAGGTCGTAAGACCTGTAGGTGCCTTGATTTCCAGGTTCTTCTATAATAGACTAACTTCTATAATAGAGTCAGGGCAGTGATGATTTACCAGGCATATTCTTGAAGTACTGTGCCAGCTCCTTAACCATCCCAATTTATCATATTTTTAAAAAGTCACTATCCAACGGTACATTTCCTGATAGATGGAAACAGGCATTAGTTACTCCTATACCTAAGAGTGGGAACCTGAAAGATGTTTCAAATATCCGACCAGTTTCCAAATTGCCCATTTTGAGTAAACTCTTGGAAAAGATCGTGTGCGATCAAATGTACTTTGCGGTCAAACTCCATTTAGATCCTAAACAACATGGTTTTGTTAGGGGACGTTCTACTAATACAAATTTAAATGTCTTTCTAAATGAAATTCATGACAACCTTGATAACAAAAGACAAACTGACGCAATATATACAGACTACTCAAAAGCCTTTGATAAAGTGGACCATCTAATTCTGACTAAGAAGCTAAAACTTTTGGGTATTCACGGTGATCTTCTTAGGTGGCTAAAATCATACCTTATTAATAGAAGCCAAATAGTAGAGTACGGTGGTCATCTATCGTCTGCAACACAGGTGCCATCGGGTGTACCTCAAGGTTCCCATTTGGGGCCTCTCTTATTTAATATTTACATACATGACATTGGATTATGCTTCAGGAACAGTAATTACATATTATACGCTGACGATATGAAAATCTACAAAACTGTTATAGACATTACTGACTGTGAGGACTTACAACTTGACCTTGATAGACTAACTTCTTATTGTGTCTCGAATAAGCTGTTACTTAATGTAAAAAAATGTCACTCCATTACATTCTCTAGGAAAAAGAGTACAATACAATACACATACACAATCAATAGGGAGGCGATTGATAAGAAATCAGACTGTAGAGACTTATGTATACAACTGGACAGTAAACTTTTATTTGACAAACACATTGACACAATTACACTGAAAGCTTATAAAATGTTGGGATTCCTGATGAGAGTATGCAAACCATTCACACAAGTGAAAACATTTATCTTACTATATAACACAATTGTTAGAAGTCAATTGGAGCATGCATCAGTCATCTGGAATCCACAATATAATATTATTATTAACAATATAGAACGAATACAACAAATATTTTTGAAACATATGAAGTACAAATTTGGTAATAACTACAAACATGAATTGCAGACCTTACAGACAAGACGAAGGACCTCAGACTTAATGTACCTTTAAGACATAATAAACTTCAATATTGACTGTACAGACCTTCTGAAAATTATTAACTTCAACATACCAAACAGACGAACAAGACACACCTCAACGTTCTTTTTAGACAAAAACACTAATGCCGCTCAAAATTCGCCATTGTACCGATGCCTTACCACATATAATAATTTGGAAAAGATCAGGTCCGTGGACATATTCTGTATGTCCAGGACTCTTTTCAGGAGCCACGTTAAACAGGAATAATATTTTTTTTTTATTACCAGTAGTGAGTACAATGCACCATGAAATCAAAGGTGGGCTGATTAAGTTACAATTACTTATGTTGCTATTCTTATTTATCATATTTGTTTAAAAAAATATAATTGTACGTTGCCCATTTTTTCAAATAAAATAAAAAAAAAAAAAAAAAAAATCCAACTTTTCAACCAAATTATCTATTGAGAAGTTAAAAATAAATATTAAAATAATAAAAATAAAATTCTGGTTGGTTGGAAGAAATTGCCTAATGGCAATAAGCCCGCCAGTGTACAATTATATTTGTTTATATTATGTACAAGACGATGTATAAATAAATAAATAAATAATCTATATGTTAACCTATTTTTGTCTTACTAACTCATTTTTTTTTTAATTATATATAATATGACGCCATTAACCAATTAGCATTTTAAATATTTACATATTTTTCAAATTGTCGTACCTTACCAATGTTTTTGTACTCTACATGATTTTGTTATAAATACATAAATAACTTTTTATAAATTTAAACGATTGACTTTGATTGACTTGACTAAAATCATCCAACAAATATTGCACTGTGTTGATAATTCATAATCTAAAACAAGTTAGAAATAAAATAACAAATGTTTGTTAGAAAACAACAATGTCTTTGAGCCAGAGTGTTAATTTCACTTTTTGCTGTGTTTGCTTACAGAATATCAATTTATTTTAAGTAATATAAATGAAATGACGTAATTTGAATGCATGATCTGTGCTACTTACTGACTTGTTCATTTTACAAAACGTTATTAGAACAACTTCCGTTGATTTTGTAATTTTTCGCGAAGAAAGTGAATGACAAGTTAGAAATAAACTATTGAGAGTATTTTGATAACTTCATCCATTTTTTTTTCGAAATAACCTTTTCAACCGGTTATAAATTAAATTTAGATTTGTTTCTAGAAGTAGAAACGACAGGTATCGATAGCAGATTTCAAATAGTTTGATAAATACAGTAAGACCTTTTTGAAATATTTTTGATTGATCTACATTTCAGTTGCTCAAACAAAAGGTGGATGAAATAGGAATGATTATGTATACATAAGCAGTATATATTTTTAACTGACTTATCTGAACTTTTCGTCCTATTAAATGGAATGAAATACACTGCCTCTAGATGTCCTCAGTGCTCAAAGCAAGAGCATTTCATAGACTGAAAACAGCTTAGTTTCCTAGAGCAGCACAAAACTGAACTATAAGCGACCTTGGAATGATCTTGAATTATTAAAGGATGCTTTAAAATACCTTTTACTATTAATAATTATTTTCAAAAATTTAAAGTACACTTCTTTGAAACTTGGGTAATGGAATTAAAGACATTAAATAGTTTTAATTGACATTTTTTTTACATAATTTTAATAAACTTTTTAAACTATAAATTAACCATTTTAACTAACTTTCCAACAAGATGGAGTTCTGAAGCATTCAAAATTTGTATATTTCCGGTCACAATGCACGTTAAAAATATTTTCAGCTGATTCATTTGATATTTAAATAAAATTTAACAATATTATATTTTTTTTTTGTTTAAGGCAATTCACCCTGTAAAGAGTGCTATGTGCCAAATATCCTATTTAATACAAAGTAAAACATGAGTATTTTTGTGAACTTATATTAACGTAAAGAAAACATTGAAAAGGATGTCCTCAAATTTATTTTCGATTTACTTGTCATAATAAGATATAATAACATACAGAAAAAGGAATTATATGAATTGAAAACATGAAGAACCCCTATTTTACACTGAAGTATCGAAATGGAACACATTTAAGGAAACAATAAAAAATAGAACGCCGGTATAGCCTGAAGAATATTCATATTTCGAATTTAAAATAATAAATAGAACATTTATTTTAAACTTGAGTACCGGAATGGAACACATCAAACCATATTTTCAAAAATAGAATGCCAGTATTAAATTCTTAAAAATGAGAAGAAAAAGAACACATTTTAAACTTGAGTACCGGAAATCACTTAAATGAGTTAAAACGAGTTGTTGTGACTTAAATATGATAAAGTAGACTTACTTGAAAATTGAATTGAAAGGTATTATTATGTAAACACTTTACAGGTGCTCTTGACAATGGTATGCAGACAACTGATGTCAGTAGTTATTGGAAACCATTTATATCTGATTCGTGTCCTGACCTCCAAAAACAATATGATCACTTCCGTAATTCATTCATAATACATAATATATTGTACGGAGTTTATATCTTGGCTTATGGGCGCGGTCACCGGCGAAATGAATACAACATTTGGCTAAGGACGAATAAACATAGAGTTCAAAACTAAATACAAAATTAACTATCAAAACAATACATATTTACTTTTTACAATTATTACTTTAATAAATATAATGTTAAAAGGGCAAGTGTACTGCCTTGAAGCAATCCCTACCAACCAACCCAAGTCATAAAAAAAAACAATTCGTGTTGTGGCCATCGCTATACTCCTCACTAACAAGTCACTCAACCAAGTATTCAAATGAGGTATAGAAAATTTTCAGCATTTTCATGAAATGAGTTTGTTCAATTATTTTTTATTTAAATATTTTATTATGAAAACTTGATAATTCTTCGATGCCATTTTATGAAACTGATGTGTCTTTTTACAAATTTGAAAATAAACATATAAAATTTTAAGTTTCCTGAGCATGGGGTCACTTTGAAATGTGCGACAGTTAAAAAAAATAAGAAGCCTTATTTAGATATCCTTCAAAATCTAATGGGGTCTTAGTGAGTATCAGATATAGGTACATATTGGCAAAATTTGAAAGGAATCGAATGAATACTTTAGCCTATAATCGATAAATAGAATAAAAACGCCGTACATATTAAATAGCACATATCACGTTGTACACAGCACAAACAAACATAAGTTGATAATCTGCAATAAAAAATAACCTTAAATTGCAAATTCATAACTTCCCACTATATACCTTTTGGGTTAGTGAGGAGTAAAAATACAAGAATAAACAAACTGATCATAGCAATGAGAATGGAAGGAGGGAATCGATAGACGCACTGGAGTATCGTTTAGTCAATAAATTTATTTTTGCTCCTCACTAACCCAAAGATATACTCGTATAGTGGGAAATTATGATTTCGCAATTTTTAAGGCTATTTTTTATTGCAGATTATCAACTAGTATCATGCTGAGATTGTATTCTGAAAGTTTAATCCCAATGTATCTACATATGTGTGTGTGTGTGTGTGTGTGTGTGTGTGTGTGTGTGTGTGTGTGTGTGTGTGTGTGTGTGTGTGTGTGTGTGTGTGTGCTATGTGCTGTGTGCTATGTATGGCGTGTTTATTTTGCTTTATTAATTGTAGACTGAAGTACTCATTTGATTATTTTCAAATTTTGCTAATATGTAAATCTAATACTCGCTTAGACCCCGTTAGATTTTGAAGGATACCTGAATCGTGCTTCTAAATTTTTTTAAACGTCATAAATTTTAAAGTAACCCCTTGTTCAGGAAACTTAAAATTTGAAATTTTTATATTCAAATTGGTATAAAGACACAACACTTTCATAAAATGGCATTGAAAAGTTTTCATAGTAAAATATTTAAATAAATAAACTATTGAACACACTCATTCCACGAAAATGCTGAAAATTTTCCATACAAAATTTGATACTTTATGGAGTGACATGTTAGTGAGGAGTTTAGCGTTGGCCACAACCTACTCATTTCTTAAATGTTCGTATGACTTAATGATGGGTTTGTCGATGTAAAATCAAAATCCATTCAATATACTCTATAGTCTAGTTGGTTATTGATTGTTCCTACTTGAAAATTAGACTAAAAATATAGTGTGAATGTGGATGGCAGATGTGGTGAATAATAATAATAATAATAATCATCTCATCGTTATCTTCAGTTGCAAGTCTAGAACATTCCCTCTCCAACTGTATTCTTCCCGTTCCTGTGCGATACCTACCCATTTACTGGATTCCAACGAATCTTTTGACTGTCGTCCATCTATATGTTAGGTGCCCGTCCTTGTGATCTCTTATCGCCTCTCGGTCTTCACTCCGCCAGTCTTTTGTCTATTAATTGTTTTTCATTCTTACGAAGTCATCTTCGCTACATCCCTGTTTCATGTTTCGGCAGACAAGAAGATGCTCCCCGCAATCGCAAGATACATCTTCTCGTCCTATTCCCCACCTGTACAGGTTCTTTTTGCATCTTGTGACACCTACACGGAGTCTATTCAATGTCTTCCATGTAGTATTCTCGTATCCACTTCCACTGCATTGATCAATCCGGCGCTTTTGCCTTGCCCTTTCTTTCGGTACTTGAAGGGGGATGTCGTGGTCAAGAAACTTTTCCTAGATTTTATCTCGCCATCGGAGGCATGTGACCAAATATAGATTTGAACCACCCAGTGTCACTTATGTTTACCGTTCCGCCCCACTACTTTCTAAAATTGACTCCTCCCACAACTTTAAACCTAACAACAGTCTATATTTTATTTTTAATTTTTAGTACGTAAGTCTTCCTGACGAAGAAAACATTTAAAGTTTTTGAAACCGGTAGAAGTTAGTACTCATAGTTAAGTGGTGTAAACTACGTTAAGTGTATATTATAAATAATTTATAATGTCGCCACAAAGTTATTTTCCTAACATTAACGATATAAATATAGGATAGTTTGAGGATGTGACCAAATAGAGGATAGTTTTCAATTATAAGAGGATTTGTTGAACTATTGATTAAAAACAGCACTCCCGAAACATGTGTTTATTGATACTGCTTGATTAAATGGAGATTAATATATGTTTTTATCAATGTAAAATATGTTTAAATTGGAATTTTTATGTTGGGTATACTGTTTCACATGTTTAAGTCTGATTAATGTCTGTGTATTGATTAATACGATTAATCTTTGGTAAATAAAACAAAATATTGATTTTCATGTCGATTCCATGTCATGTACAAGTGCACGTTTTATCTCACTTGACCATATTGGATTTTTTATTATGAAATAGATACATACATTATTATGATGAATGTCCATTACATGGAAGTAAAGATATTGTACCTTCGGAACCAGGCCAGTGTCAGCTAATGCTGTAGGCTTTGTATAACCTTGAACAGGGTCAATATTGTCTGCCTTTATCAGATGATCTTCGGTAATAAGGGCATCATTGCATAACTTTGATCTTTCTACACGGCCATTGAAAAAAATACTCAAATCTCAGTTGAAAACAAAATATTATTTTTGAAATTGTTTTAATTATACAAGAACCAGGAACTCAAGGCACCTACAGGGAATACGATCTGTCATCGGCTGGTTTATACGTGACCACTTTATGCGCTTGCGCAACGTTCACCAATTATGCCTTCTTATTGAGTTCCCTTATCAATGCAATTTTGAAAGTTGTATATGTTTTGATAATGAGAAACAGATCGTTTGAAATGAGACGTTTTCACTATCGCCATCTATGAAGTAACGAAGAAACCTTTTTGTAACGCCATCATGAGAAGTTTTTTTTTTTACAATCGAAGGAGCAGTCCTTATACCTAAATGAGGTGACTGTGTTCTCACACAGATGTCACCCCTGAACTGCGCCAGAAATATTATTTCATTTTTGGCTTGTACATATTTTGCTTTGTGTGTTCTTTGTGTTTATATTCTTTGAATAATTAAATTTAGCAATTTATTATACTGCGGATGCCGGGATTTTTTTGTTACCTTTACAAACTATTAGCTATTTTTTTCTATTTCTGCTTCTTTGTTGATGTGTTTCTTACTTCAAAATATTGCACAGGGAAGTGTTTAATCAAAAAAAAGCTTTATATTTTCTATAATGAGTGTTATCGTACTTTACTTTCGTGAGATAGGAAAAAGTGCTTGATTGAACATTATCATCTAATAACCGCATTTTGTATTCTATCACTTACTGTTTTGTTAAATAAAATGGTTTAACTGACATTCCACATATACAGCAATCGAACTAATCTGTGAATATCAATTTAGGATTTCATACATCGTTTACATTATTTCTAGAAAAAAAAAACTACCTACCCAAATATTTAAAATATCAAGTTGAAATAGTTTTTGTATTAAGTATCTTCTGGCTTTCCTCAAATAATACGAGGAAACGTTCTTAAGAAAATAACAAGTCAACAGACCTTCACATCTCAAAGAGCCTTCAGAAGATCGTTGACTTCCATCAGATGCTGTTATGTCTGTTTCTCATACATTTTCTTAGTTATATGTATCATCAGCTTCAATTGCCCGTCGATAGTATAATGCACCATATAGGTATTTTTTGACAAACATCACAGAGAATATTGAACTGCATAGAGACGGTAACAAGATCTATAATGGTATGAAGATTAATCTATAACTGTGTCAAAATGACTCAAGTGACTTCTCTGGGTCAGGAGGTATGAAGGCCGTTTTACTCTCACTGTTACTCATTGGGTCATTCACATCATGTTCATACATATAATAAGGCGTATCTACAATATAAAAATGTACTTGCCTGTTTGATTGTTTGTATATATGTTTATTGCATTTATCTAAAAGCAAAATATAAATGTTTTATTGTTTTCTGCACTTTGCAAAATTTATTTTTAGAACAAATAAAAAACATTGTCAAACATTGAAATAAAACAGTTCAATTTAAACTTAACAGTATATACTTAGTGACGATCTCTTATAGTGCTTTAAGTTTATAAATAAATAGATTCTAGTGACTAAAAATATGATATATTAAAACCGCCAAATGCACTATAAAGATACGTGTTAGTAAGAGTAACTATTGTGTGCGTTCAAAAATGGTTTATACGTGACTGAAATTATCGAAAACCCAAAATTTATTGATATGTTGTATTTTAAGAACAGACCTGATTAAAACTAAAATGAATACACTTAATCGGTCATTCGCTTTAATTTAGTAATTTAAAAAAAATACCGGTAACAAAGGATATTTTGATTTTTTTTTTTAGAGATATTCACACTGAATTTTAAATTTGTGTGACAATCATTCACTAGAGACATGTTGTAAATACTTATGGAATTTTTTTTTTTTCGGAACATATTTGAGAAATTTGATTTCAAAGTGGGACTTTAAGATTTGTAAACATTTTACGCGTTTAAAAACATTTTGTAATTGCTATATTTTATTTGAGAGTTATTCGTTGACATCTTAGTTAAATTTAAGTAGGTACATAAGATTAAAATTATAGTCATTGTTTTAATTATTCTCTGGTATTATTTATTTTTTATCTCATCGTTTTTCATACAATGTCATTTGCATGGTCTTGCGATATTTCTTTTATACAATTATTTTAAGATTTCCATTTTTTCGTGATTTGTTTGAAATTTATTTCTTTATAATTTTGATTCATGTTAAGAAAACGTAATTTATTAACCGCTTCTATTAAACGACTATTTTTGGCTGATCCAGATAGAAGAAATAAGAACAGTTAATTAAACAAATTATAAGTGATCCTTACAGAATAATTGCCATTAACTCAAGAGACATACAACGTCACGTAGTTATATTTTCTACTTATCTTTTTACATACATACATCGGTTA